>JASDDO010000136.1:0-500000 GCA_030015575.1 Agapanthus africanus
CTGATGAATTTTGGAGGGTAGTTTGGGCATTTCATTTCTGGTCTGGTGGATGCCCTAGAATTCCATTCTCCAGCCTATAAATACAGCAGACCAGAGCTAAGCCAAGGGAGCATTTTTTTGGAGCTTTTCTTTGTTCTCTTTTTTGTAGAATTTTGTTCTTCTTCTTCCTCTTCTTCATTCTTTCTCCATTAAATTGTAGTGAGAGCTTTTGAGTGGAAGATTAATGAAGATGAGGGTTCTTTATCTTTCTTGTTAGTTTGCTCCCCCTTGAGATTTCTGCTTTCTCTTGCTCATTCAATCTCTTCATTGAGGTTGAATGGTTAAGAGTTAGTTATTGATCTCAAGGGTCGTATTTTCTTCCGGGACTAGCACTTCATTTCACATGCGTTTTCTACCATTCCCTTGATCTTGCAACCTCTTCATTGAGCTTGCAAGTTTAAGGGTTGGCTATTGAGCACATGCTTGGCTTGGGTCCTAGTTCCATATTCTTTTATTACTCGCTTTTTATTACTTGTCTTTTTATTACTTGCATTCTATTTCATGCACTTTTATTTCATGCACTTAATACTTGTATCTTTTCTTTCCTTTGTTCTTTTCTTTTTGTTCTCTTTTGTTCATTTTGTAAATGTTGTAATTATTGTTGTTGTTAAGAATGAATAAGGTATTGTAAGTTAACGTTTCTTGACCAATTCCTTTTCCCGTTATTTTCCATTTGAACTCCGTCCGAACCATACGCAAGCACTCCGTTAGGCACCATACCCTGACAAGGTAACGGTGATTCCTAACCGCGACCGGTTGCGTTCGGTTTGGCCGGAGGCGAAGGCAAGAGACAAGAACGGAAGGACAAGGGTAAATAAGCCGGATTCCACGAATACCGCGCTTAAATCCCCTAATCCACGTTGTTGCCAATTGCTTAGCTTCAATTGGTCAAGACTCGGCTCAAGGGTTTTGAGTACGGATTTCTTAGCTTACAATCTCGTATTTTCTTAACAACTTTATACTTGCAGATAAACACATAGGTTAGTCTCAACAAACACATACAGATTCTTTATTGACTCGTCTAAGACAAGAAGGTAAGATACCACCATCTCCCTGTGGACCGACCCGTGCTCAACCGGCTAGCTGCAAAGCGACACCGTCCTGATCGCGGTTACACTTAAATTCTTTGAACATCCGACACGCCAAAAGCGTGCGATCAAATGGCGCCGTTGCCGGGGAGACGGTAGCGTATTTTCTTTCTTGTTATTCGGGTTAATATTCTTTTTGTATATAAAAAAAAAATATATTCTTTTTTGTTTTTTTGGACAATATTTTTTGTGGGCAAGTGTGCAGAATTTTGCGTATTTGCAAACTGCGATAGTGGGGAAGCAAAGTGTACATTCAACGTTAAGGTGATTACGAAGTACAGTGCCAAAGATCCGGGTAGTTTGACCCGCGCAAGCGAACCTTTCAAGCTTACCGGATTTGATTCAACGGGGGTTTCCTAACCCAAAACTTAAACGGTACGTACTTTACTAACACCTTCTTCTCAAATCCGACGCTTCCAATATACTATTCTTTGCAGGATTCTTTGCAAGTTCGCTAGCAAACGCTAAAACTTGACTAACCCGTATTTGTTGCAGCGCCGCGCTTAAACTAAAAAAACGATTGTTTTGATTCTTTATAAGAATTTTTTGAATTGCGCATTGCATCAATTAATACGGACTTAAGGGCAAGCGAACCCCACAACATACGGTAAAGGATTTCATCACCTTTTCCGTGGCCCACAAATCACGAACTTGCGCATAACGATAACCCGCACAAATTTTAAAAGAAACTAGACTTTAAGCCTTAAGGACTTCGCGCTCACTAGGAGAAGTTAACTGTATTTAGAAGCTTGCTTAACGGTATATTGTTTACGGGGTGTCTAGGAAAGTGTTAACGGCGAAACCGCCAAAAGAGAAAGGGTTATTTAATTAAGGAACTTCGCGAAAGCGTTGGAAAACCTCCCCTTATCTCTGCACTTACCTGGCCTCGTGATCAGTGTATCTTGAGCCTGTTTCTCGACACAGTTTTACTTCGACAATCAAGTTCTCGAGCAGGTCTAGTTGACCTAGGTGAACCCTAGAACGATTAGGTGTGTGGTATTTTTGTGTCGTGATTTTTTTCCATATTCTTTTTTGTGTATACTTCATTCTTTTGCTAACAACTAACTAAATAAAAAAAAAAAAATCACATTCTTTTTCCCCTCCTTTTCTCTACCTTTCTCTCTCTCTTTTCATATCATGGGTACTCCACCTCGCAAAACTCTTGCCGAACTTTGGTACCCACAACCAGACATAACTTCCTACGGTTCTTGTTTTGGCCGAACTACGAACGACCCCTCCATGCCCAAAGTTTCACTGAAAGATCGCATAGCAGCGTCTAGGACAAACACTTGCACTCCTCATTCCACTTCGTATCAACCATTTCAAACATGCACCCCCGCTTATGTTGATACCCCTTCTGCAAGTCGTCCTTTGTCCATCGCTGAACGTATTGAACAATCCCGCAGCCGATCTTTCACTCCTTTCACCACTTCAAATTCTTGGGATCAACAATTCCATTCTCCGTCTTATCCACCTGTTGATCCCACTCCTGTCCAGCCATTCAATTCCTACCAATCCTACCCTACTTTTGCACCTTCCCTAGACATTGCTTCAGAACCGCCTTTTGGGAGTTTTCAGTATCCATACAACTGTGAATCTTTCACTGAAACCCCTTCACAACCAATGTCTAGTCTAGAACAGTCGTTGGAAGACTTTAGGGTAGCGTCAAGCCAACAAATGATGGATTTGAATGCGTCCATGGCCGCCCTCATACAACCTAGTGATCCGGTAGCTAGTTTTCAACTAGCTCCAACTTTTTCAATGTATGATGCGGCGGCAGGACAGGCTGTGACTTTGAGTGGAGAGAGTGAGATGTACCCCCTTCCAAATCAAACCTACCCGCCCCAAATTGAATCCCACAACTCATGTTTTGAAAGTCTATCGAGTATCCCACATGATTTATCAATTGAAGATAGAATGATGAGTGAGTTGTGCGACTTCGTAGTGTTTGATTTGCCCGCTTATGTAGGGTCTCTTCCAAGTGAAACCGATCCTAAACCTTTTAACCTCTACACCTCCATCTTAGAACCTGAATTGATTAATATCCATGCTTTGGTTGAGGTGTCTGAGAATATTGAATTCCACTTGATTGAGGATATTGACGCCGGGAATATTTTGGATGATGAACCCATAGACTTCGCTGAATTTTTCTCTCCAACTCATCATCCCGAGTCATTGAATGTTTTTCCCGAACTTCATATGCGTCTTGATTTTGATGAAATAGGCATGGATGAGCTTAACTTTGAGGAGAACTCTGAGGATAGATTTGAGGATGAACCAGTTATAATTGATGAGTCGGATTTTCCAATTCATCCTATCCCTTCCACTGACTGTGTACACCCTCCTGAACCATTAAACGAAAACCTTCCTCAACCGCTTCCCTCCACCCTTTCCATCGTTCCGACCTTGCAAGAACCCGTATCATTTTCACTTCATATGTCTGGTTTACCAAGTTCGGCGTACCCATGGTTTCTTGCGAATCTTGAGGGATTCGACCCCATTTCTCGACGAGTAAATATATTAGCACAATCACTTTCCACACATCGGTCATCCCAAATTGTGCTAATCTATTTACTCCATTTGCACCCTCAAGTTCGTCTTCCACTTCTTTGTCCCTTCCGCCATTCTTCTTCCTCTCATCTACCGAGACCGCATTCCACTTCTCTCTACACGCGGTCTCGCGTATTTTCCATCTCTTTCCTCTTCACCTTCTTTCACCAACCACTGCTTTACCATGATAAAATCTTTGAATGGTTGGTGTTAACTTTTGGCCTGTGTAAGGCCTTGTATAGATGGATACTGTTCTTTCCCCCCTAATCCTGAATTTCAACGCTTAACAGTGGAAACACTGTTTTACTTAAGTTTGGGGGGGACATTTTTTTTTGTATATATTTTTGGTTTTCCTTTTTTTGTTTTGTATATAATTTGTTTTTAGGAGAGCGCCGACAATTTTGACCCTCTTGGTATAGCCTGACAGTGAGGGCACTGTCAAGTTTAAGTTTGGGGGTGTGCTCGGTAAGCTTTCTTCCTTCGCATTCATTTGTATATTTTGCATTTGCATACCTTATTCATAAAATCCATAAAAATCAAAAAAATTTCCAAAAATATAAAAACTTTTTGTCAAGTTAGCTTGTGGAAGAACTCTAATTCAACATTCGACGGTTTTTGTTTGAAAAGATAGGAATAACTAAATCCTATGTTTGGATTTTGAAAACCTGAAAGATAACTCTCCTTTGAAGTTAACTATAGCTGATATACGTCTTTACATCACACTACACGTGTTGTGAGTCTTGGAAATTAGATGACAAGTCTTTTATGTTTAAAAAACTTTTAAATAGATAAATGATTTTCTGAGGATCAAATAGGTTTGTTCTGAAATAAGTAATATATCAAGAATAGTTTATGAAGTAAGTGAATATGAAGGAATATTATTGATGCCTTAATTGGAACTAAGTCTGAAAAATAACCCATCTGAAACTTGATTGGAATGATTACACACCGAACCCACTAAACACGTCTTTTATCCAAAAAAATAATTGAACTACCAGTTATATCTCCGTTCGTATTGAATCATCATGTTTTTCACGCCAAACTGTCTTTTGTTTTTGAACCTAGGTAACTTGAGTAATTAAGTCCGCTGGGGTGTTTCTACACCTAATGCCCTAAAACCAACTGGTTTGGGTGCATTGGCCCAAAGCTCGCTAAGAAGCCTAGAAAGTCCAGATAAAAACAAAGTCAAGCAAGTGTTCTCTCCGAGTTAAAATTCCTAACGGTTCTTTGTGTGAGAATAATCTTGATAAAAGACAAGCTTTTATAAAAAAAAAAAAATTAACGGAGATATGAAGGTTTTACTCTATGATAAAGACTGTTGCACGTTCACAGTGGTGTGTATGAAATGAAAACAAGAAAAAGGTGGAGTGAAGAATAAGACCTAGTTTCCTGTTAGGGAAGATAGAAATTCTGAAGTTGAAACTTTACTGGAAAATGAAACTTGAAAAATGCTTAACTCTTTATAAAACTTATGTGATCCTTTTAAAATTGTTATCTGGGCTTTATTATGCGACATGATGACTTTAATCGACCTTTCGGGAACTTAACGACACTATTTGCACTGCACGTAAAGACATATAAAATCTGTAGTTAAATAAGAAGCGAGGTATGAAAAATAAAGGTTCGATAGTCTAGACTTAGGATAATAGAATTGTTATTTTCTGAAACAAAACTTTAGGATGTGAATCTTAGTCATTTTACAAAACCAACTTGACCGGATTTTGTGGGTAGTATCCGCTGAAAACCCTCAGGAGACAACACTCCTCCTACTAGGGACACCTAGAGGTTTAACGGCTTGTTGCACGCGCTCAGTGCAATCGCGTTCCCTGCGAAAGTGCGGTTATCATTTTTATTTTTGTGAATAATTGGTTTTGCTCGGGACGAGCAAAAGTTAAGTTTGGGGGTATTTGTTCATATCAGAATATTGCATTTTATACCGCCCATTCTTACGCTCGTGTGTTTATAGGTAGGTGCTTTTAATCCGTGTTTGCTACATGTTTACAGAATACAGGTTTCCAGTACAAATACTGCAAATCAACACTAAAACTCCACAGTTACGCCAAAATACAGAACAACTGTCACAGACAGATAAAAGCCGGGTTTCTGTCATCCGCATCCGTCTAGTACCGCTTACCAGTTCAAAAGGGCAGGACGAAAACAGTCGTCATTTCTGGTCAAGCGTGGGGCCCACTGAAGATATTCAAAGATGCGTGGGGCCCACTGAAGATATTCAAAGATGTGTGGGACCCGAGGGAGTTGAATTTCAAAGGTGTTGAATAATGTAGCCAACAATGTTGACTCTGGAAACTGAAGAAATCAAGAAAGAATCTTGAAATTCTGTACATATTTATCAGAACAAGAAGCAAACACCAGACCAGACAAAAAAACCCACTGTCCAATTCAACAGTACGGCCGCGCATGCGCGGCCAATAGGGGCTATTGGCGGCGCATGCGCGGCTAAGTAGGCGCCTCTTCTGATGAATTTTGGAGGGTAGTTTGGGCATTTCATTTCTGGTCTGGTGGATGCCCTAGAATTCCATTCTCCAGCCTATAAATACAGCAGACCAGAGCTAAGCCAAGGGAGCATTTTTTTGGAGCTTTTCTTTGTTCTCTTTTTTGTAGAATTTTGTTCTTCTTCTTCCTCTTCTTCATTCTTTCTCCATTAAATTGTAGTGAGAGCTTTTGAGTGGAAGATTAATGAAGATGAGGGTTCTTTATCTTTCTTGTTAGTTTGCTCCCCCTTGAGATTTCTGCTTTCTCTTGCTCATTCAATCTCTTCATTGAGGTTGAATGGTTAAGAGTTAGTTATTGATCTCAAGGGTCGTATTTTCTTCCGGGACTAGCACTTCATTTCACATGCGTTTTCTACCATTCCCTTGATCTTGCAACCTCTTCATTGAGCTTGCAAGTTTAAGGGTTGGCTATTGAGCACATGCTTGGCTTGGGTCCTAGTTCCATATTCTTTTATTACTCGCTTTTTATTACTTGTCTTTTTATTACTTGCATTCTATTTCATGCACTTTTATTTCATGCACTTAATACTTGTATCTTTTCTTTCCTTTGTTCTTTTCTTTTTGTTCTCTTTTGTTCATTTTGTAAATGTTGTAATTATTGTTGTTGTTAAGAATGAATAAGGTATTGTAAGTTAACGTTTCTTGACCAATTCCTTTTCCCGTTATTTTCCATTTGAACTCCGTCCGAACCATACGCAAGCACTCCGTTAGGCACCATACCCTGACAAGGTAACGGTGATTCCTAACCGCGACCGGTTGCGTTCGGTTTGGCCGGAGGCGAAGGCAAGAGACAAGAACGGAAGGACAAGGGTAAATAAGCCGGATTCCACGAATACCGCGCTTAAATCCCCTAATCCACGTTGTTGCCAATTGCTTAGCTTCAATTGGTCAAGACTCGGCTCAAGGGTTTTGAGTACGGATTTCTTAGCTTACAATCTCGTATTTTCTTAACAACTTTATACTTGCAGATAAACACATAGGTTAGTCTCAACAAACACATACAGATTCTTTATTGACTCGTCTAAGACAAGAAGGTAAGATACCACCATCTCCCTGTGGACCGACCCGTGCTCAACCGGCTAGCTGCAAAGCGACACCGTCCTGATCGCGGTTACACTTAAATTCTTTGAACATCCGACACGCCAAAAGCGTGCGATCAGTCATCTAACATGAGACAAGTGTGGAAAATGTTATGTGCACAATTTTGCACAAAAAGCCAAAAATCCAATTAGCGATTGTTGATCGCGATTAACACTAAAGTCGCATATAATTCATCATAAAAACTGTAAATGGCATATTTCCACAAAATAACCTATTTTAGAATTTCCAAAATTTTCTCTGGAATTTTCACCATTTATCGATATCTAATTATACCGATTATTAAAATATTCATTAAAAATTAATATTAAATTATGGAAATTTCCAAAATAATATTTGTTTTTTGAAATGTTACAGTCTTCCCTCCTTAAAGAAATTCGGTCCCCGAATTTAAATTTAAACTCCCAAATTCTAAAACATTTCAATAAAATGTCCAAGTCAACGGGGCTCCGAAATCATTAATACATAAAACACACCGTAGCGCAACACATGCGCATGAGTAACGAGCAGATAACTCGAAAACAAAACTCCGTCAAGCATCTCGCAATCATTGGAGTCAAGGTGAAACACGAATGCCAAATCCAAGGCAAAACCGATATGCTAGAAATCGGAACTATACATGTAAATATCAAATCCGTACATGTAAATATCTTGAAGGGAATGCATGCTAAATTTTGTTTTTAAGGTCAATGTGTAATGCCCATAACACTGCATAGTGGCGGACGTCTTTATAAGAAAATAGCCATATATGTATATACCTTTTGTTTAACATTCACGACCCGCCCTTTTAAAAACAATTTAGAAGGGTCCCCTCGTTCCAAAAGTCTCGTGTCGTATCGGACACGTATGTAAATAATGAGACTATAGCTCGCTTTTAGAAATCCCTTTGAAATCTATCAATGCATGCAAAATATATCCAGGCACTGTCCTCTGACCAGTCCTGCTCAGTACGAAAACAAATCGCAATATCATAAAAATGTACTGCTCCATAGGAAATTAATTCCAAAAGTGCATATGAAAACTACATGCGTCTGGTGCGCACGGAAATCAAGATCCATAAATATGCCATACATGTGCACAGAAACAACATCTAAGTGCATCGGGTGTGCACGAAGCATCTGTCATGGGCCACGTGTGTGCCTGATAGCAAAATCATGTGCATCTGACATGCACGAAAAAAATCTCGATTTAGTGCATCGGGTGTGCACCAAATCGCATCTCATAACCTGCGCCCAACAGGCACGAAAATCCAAAATCCGGTGCATCCATCATGCACGAAATCATGAAATCCAATATCAAGCGCCGAACACGCGCAAAATCCAATCAGGTGCATAAGATGCACAAAACAAATATCGAGCACCACCCTCGAAATCGAAGTCCAGTGCATCCAAGTGCACAAAATATATGTCACTGCACTGCAAACATATGTAAACTATGCAGAGTGCAAAAACGAAATCGTGTGCATGCATACGCACAAAATCAACTCAAATGTCTAAAACCCATAAAATCACAAATATGTGAAACCAAGGCATGAAAACGATATCAAGTGCAACAAATTTGCGAAAATCGTAAACCCTCAATCATCAAAATCAAATCATGTGAATAAATTGCCCAACAATACCGAAATCAAGTATGGCGGAATAGTTCCGCTCAAACGCATCCTCCAAGAATCTCTGGCCAACAGTCGTGATCACTTTTAGCATGTCTCGCCGACGATTCCGAACTTTGGCCTACTGGTGTGCGTATCAATAACCACTCCTGGGTCCAAGTCTTCTCTGTGGATTACCAATCTCACGATCCATTGGCTCACCGGCCCTGTCAGGTGTGCTAACGGGAACGATTCCGTTCAGGCACTTCTCTGGTCATCTCTCGGTCAATCATCGCGACCACTCGTAAAGCAACATGTCACTGGCGACCGCCTCTGGCTCTCCGAATGCACGTGATACATCTGATCCTGGGTGCAAGTATCATTGCAGCAGCGCCCTGGAAGGAATCCTACTCAAGGTCTCTTCCAAGTCTCATCTCTGCCTAACTGTCCGGAAGTCATCGTCCTTTACTACGCCTGTTTCTTGTTCCGGAACGGCTGCATACTCACCGTGACTCCTCCTGGAAGGTATATCCAAGTACAATGCCTTGGCATTCGTATCGCATCTCTGGTGTCGGCGGAGTGGAACGTCATCATATCCAGATCTTGTATGAACCTCTTACTCCACTTTTTTCTAATGTCGACTGCTTCGGACTCGCCTCGTCGTGGTTGCATGGACTGAGCTCCAACGGCTATCCTCGTATCTGGAGTCTCCCAAGAAGTGCATGTCACCATCTAGCATACGAATTAGTCGAGCCATCCGATCGATTTGTCAAGACCTCATAATCCCCCAAGAGCTCAACATCTTGGGTACAGTATAATAGTATTGAGTACATACCATAGCATCGGTGGTCCAGCCGTAGAAGGGCAAACCCAAGCCTCACTAATGGCGTCGCAGAACTGCCGCAAACCCTAAGGTTCAAGGGCTTTCATACGGTCATTAAGTCGAGTTAGGGTTTCATTCTTCTAGAGGGACCATAAAATTGCCTGCCTGTCTTCCCGAATACTTTAAACTTGGAATAATAGGTTTCTGACATCCGATCGTCTCTGTCGACTCTCATCGTCTTCGCGTGAAGTCGTCTCAGCTGGAATCAATCTATCTGATGACCTCGCATCGGGGTAGCGAACAAACCACATGTCCTAGTCATTCATCCTCGGGGACTAGCGACCTTCTATCATCTATTAGTACACTCGTACCGCAATAGCTCCAACATCTGGGGCGATATCTCATCGTTCGCAGCAATAACTGGCTCACTCGTCTGCACGCTGAACAGTGCCTCAGTCATCATGAATAAGCCATACATCAACGGTCATCAAAATCTGGCTGTCCTCTATCAGTGGCTCAATCTTCTGGTGCCAATCCGCACGTCCGAGAAATCTCATACAGCGATCCATCCACGCTCGTGGCGTGAAAACACAGTAAAAAGATACATCTTTACAATCGTGTGTCACCAGAATCACGCCCTGGTCAGTCCTCGTTCGTGACGAGCTCATGCTGACCGCAACTCTAGCCGTAGCTCTCCTTGCCCGTAATCGTGGCAGCAAAACCATAACTGGTACCGATGAGGTTAGATCAGGAAGGGATATAATACTGAACAAGAAACGTACATCCTAAGGCTTCTTAAGTGGAGTGGCGTGTCGTAAATATGCCGTGGAACATACCAACGGTACGTCACTCTACTTTAGCCACCTATTCCATCAACCAAGGGTCATCCTATGCTCCGAAGGTAAAACCTAACGCTTTGATACCAACTTTTTCACGACCCGAAAGTACGGAACATGACCGACACTTAGGCTACGAAAGTCTCAAGGAGTACGTGCTCTAAGTAAGCCGAGCCCAGAAATCCAAACCAAGAAAAGTAGTGGAGTGAAGGAAAACCATATGTAAATCAACCAGTTTTCAATATAATATACAACGCCTAAAGGCGAGGATCACAACAGGAAAGGAAACTCCAATTAGCAAGAAACCCAGAGAAATATAACGTGCGACTCTAAGGTCGAAAGAACAAACACCACTGGTCTCTATCTCAAATAAGTACATGTTTGGTTGATGGAACTTCTAGATACAACTGAAATATAATATACAATGTATAGTGATGGGTACGATACAAATAACCCATCTACTAGCAAGTCGCCTGAAAGAAGCTGTGCCCGCAAAGCCGTAATGAAACCCGTACGGCAACACCTGCAAGAAACTGGGGCACAACGGGAGTGAGTTGCCAACTCGTGAATAGAAAATATCTACTAACTGAAAATCGCATGTATGACGCAATCCTAGGTCATACGATCATAATATAATCCTCAAATATATAACCAGCATTCTATAACCATGACTAGGGTAACTATCTAACCCAAATGTAATCCCATATACCCGTGTCAATGTCAGTGCCTCAGGTAGCAATGTATCATATGAATGATGTATGAATGCATGAAAAGTATGATCAATGTAATCAAGTCTGTATGTGATCAATGTTTGTATATAGGTGGATCCTGTCCACGTATCCCCCAATGACAATAAGCATCATGTATGAAAATATGAGGATATAGTCAAAATCATGAAAACACATCATGAAACCTGTGCCCAGCATCGGCACGAAACATAGCCTCAATCTCAATATCTCTGATAAGTCTCACTTTCTAGGGCGCCGTCAATCCAGACCGGCCCCTACCATCAATCTCAAGACCACGACGGTATCCTCCGGATATCCGACGTGTCGGGTAAAATCACCGGTCGGTAGTGCTCCCCTGCCAGGCTCAACGCCATCTCTTGCGATCTTCTTGCCCCGAGGTACCGCACCGGGCCCACCATGTACCCGCAATCGGCCTCATCCGCCTCCTCAAATCGGGTTTCACATGTCGCTCTCAGCACCGAGAAAACATATGGTGGACGTACTGAAATATCATATCAGGGGTAACCGGGTTTTTACAACAATTACATAATCTCTTTGAAATACCCACGGTTCCCAAATCCAGAAATATCATAGAACAACATATCTCAATGCGCATAATCAGAAAACATGATGTATGTGACATATCAATGAAGTGCAAGTATAACAGTATATCATGCAACATGGAATAATAGTATGCACATACAAGGGTCATATCCTGCAGCAATAGTACTACTGTGTAGTGACATGGCAATTACCGATGAAGATGTGTGTGAACTGGCAAGTAAGTGTACGTGGTACATACGCATCATCGGTAATGGTGCTGGTGTCCTAACAGCATGATGTCAACAATAGAATATGAATCACAATAAGTATGCGATGCAGAACAACAATAATAATATGCGGGAGCTGAATACCAAATACCAGGATAACTAAACTGCATCTAATGTCATAAGCGTCATATAGCTACACTACTATAAGGCTGAGCTAAAGCTAACAGTAGGTAAGGGAAACCGCCTAACCTCTGAGTCGATACATATATATATATATATATAGTTGGTGATCCCGCCTCGATAATATCCCATCCGATACCATATCTCTATAATCGGTTATCCCCAAGTCAAGAGTGCGGATCAAACATCAAATTACAGCTCGTACGTAAATTCGTCGTACGGCATCCCCAAATCTGGGTACGGGTCAATATCACATCCGTCATATCATTCATCTAGTATTCTCTATATCAAATATCATAATCTGGGTACTGACCTACGTCTAGTACAAGGCTAACATCATCACTATAATTATGATCTGACTACTGATCGACAGTCTCGTATAAATCGATATCATCATCATATATCGTCAATATAATCATAATCCGGCTTCCGATTGACAGCCTCTAGCAAAACGATATCATCAGCACATTTCATCTCAAGGAGTAAACAACACCCAAGGCGGCCTATAATAAATATCTTGTCATCTCATATCATATCATATCCTATCTCGTATCATAATCACATGTTGCTCACTTTATATATATCACTATTCCTATGGCATTATCATCCAAGACCCGCTATCATATCAGGACGTATATCAAGTACGAATCCTGCCAATCACCGATATCAAAATCTCGGATCAAATATCATCGACTCATCTCAAACCCAAGTATCATCCTCAAATCTGTATGTGAACACATAGTCCCATACCCACGTGAACATATATCTATATAGAATCCCATAACCACATATGTAATAAGGATGTATGCAAGTATGTATGTGTGAATATGTAAGTGTAGTGCACCCACTACCCTAGGGTTCGTAACCTTTCACCAATCCAACACACCAATATCCATTTTAACATTATTATTGATCCCAAATGCCATATAATATTTGTTAGTGTGTATACACATCCGTATACCTCACTACGAACTGCGGGGGTGCTATACGCCATCCACCCGACTTCTTCCCTTAGATATAAATCTACTCACCTTTCTTTATGCGTGCCGGTACCGATGTCGCCATTTGCATCTCCAACGCCTCGACGCCACGTGGGGTACCTACAAGGATATCACACGCTAATACACATGAAAACCATGTCGGAAACCAAAATGGTGCACGCTATGCCCTTAGGTAAAAACCTATAGCTTCGTGTGCAAACACAGCCATTAAAAATTTTCTCCGGAATTTTCACCATTTATCGGTATCTAATTATACCGACTATTAAAATATTCATTAAAAATTAATATTAAATTATGGAAATTCCCAAAATAATATTTTATTTTTTTGAAATGTTACAGTATGCAAATGCAAAAATATGTACAAATGAATACGAAGGAAGAAGACGTACCGAGCATACCCCCAAACTTAAACTTGACAGTGTCCTCCCTGTCATGCCACACCAAGAGGGTCAAAATTCCGGCACTCCCCTGTTTATTTATTTATAATTTTTTTATTTTATTGTTTTGAAATTTTTTTTGTTATTTTTTTATAGAAAAAGAAAAAAAATATATGTACATATATACAACAAGTTTCCCCCCAAACTTAAGCTTGGACTTACACAAGCCAAAGGTTAGTACCAACCATTCAAAAATCTTATCGTGGTAATGGTCGAGTTGGTGAAAGAATGGAGTGAAAAGAAAAGAAATGAGAAGCACACGAGACTGTGTGGAGGTAGAAACGGGATACGGTCTCGGTGGGGGAGAAGAATGGCGGAAAAGAGAAAGAAGTAGAGTACGATCTTGAGGGTGTAAATCGAGTGAATAAATTAGCGCAATTTGCGATGACTGATTTGTTAAAAGTGATTGCGCTAATCTATCAACCCATCGAGCAATGGGGTCAAATCCCTCAAGATTAGCAAGAAAACATGGGTACGTCGAACTTGGTATAGGAGATGAAAGCGTAACGGTCTCTTGTACGGTCGGAACGATAGGACGGACGAAAGGGAGTGAATTAGGGATAATGTTATTCTCACCTAAGTAATCTGTCGTGAACTTGAAGGATTCCATCAATGGTTCGAAACAACTGTAAGCAACCGAGTCTGATGGTTCGACTAACTCATCTGAAAATGTAAAGGACTCAAACTCGGACGGTGAGTCATCAACATCGTCCGATAAAGTGAAACACTCGTACGTGTTATCGTCTGTAAGAACTGTGTTAGATTCAAAGAGAAAATTTTCAAACTCACAGTCTTCAAGCGTGATATTAGGCATGGTCGGGACGATGGAAAGGAGGGAGGGTGATTTAGGTAAAGGTTCAAGAGGATGAATTGGAAAATCCGACATATCAAACAAAAATGGTTCAACCTCAATATTATCCTCACTACTCTCCTCAATACTATCCTCATAATTCTCCTTAATACTTAGCTCATCCATGCCATTATCATTAAAATCAAGACGCATATGAAGTTCGGGAGAAACAATTGATGACTCGGGATGATGAATTGGACATAAAATTTCAATCAAATCGACAGGTTCATCATCCGAAATATTCCCGGCGTCTATATCCTCAATCAAGTGAAAATCAATATTTTCTGACACCTCATCAAAAGCATGGATATTTATCAATTCAGGTTCTAGAGTGGAGGTGTAAAGATCAAAAGGATTAAGTGTGGTTTCACTCGAAAGGGGTTCTTCACAATCTGGCAAATCAAGCACTACAAAGTCGCACAACTCATCATTTCGGACACATGTTTGAAAATTGGAGTTGTTGGATTCAATTGAGTATGGGTAGGTTTGATTTGGAAATCCTCTCACATTCTCACTCTGTCCAACAGCCTCCTTATACATTGAAAAATTTGAATCTAGTTGAAAACTAGCTGCCGGTTCACAAGGTTGTCTAAGGGCGGTAATGGATGCTTCCACATTCCTAACCATTTTGTTTGTTGCTGAAATATAAGCTTCCAACGACTGTTCCAAACTAGACATGGGTTGTGAA
This sequence comes from Agapanthus africanus, assembly GCA_030015575.1. Classification (NCBI taxonomy): domain Eukaryota; kingdom Viridiplantae; phylum Streptophyta; class Magnoliopsida; order Asparagales; family Amaryllidaceae; genus Agapanthus; species Agapanthus africanus. The sequence goes on from JASDDO010000136.1 coordinate 15,190, forward strand.
GGGGTTTCGGTAAAATATTCGAAACTGTTTGGATACGTGAAACTCCCAAAAGACTGTGTAGAAACAGTGTCTAGTGACGGTGGGAAAGTCGGGTAGGATTGGTAGGAAGTGGATGGTTGGACAGGATTAGGATCAACATGTGGATAAAAAGGTGGATGGACTTATTGATTCCTAGAACTAGATGAGGGGAGAGGGGTGAAAGATCGAACATATGAAGGTGGTAAAGGTTGACATGATTGACACAAAGTGGGTTGCAAAGTCAAACTGTTTCTCCTAGACATTTCTATTTGATCTTTCAAAGATATTTTTGGCATGGAGAGATCTTCTTTAAATCGACCGAAACAATTGACGTACGACGCAAAGTTAGGTTCGGGATACCAAAGTTCGGCAAGAGGTTTATGATGTGGGGTACCCATGATAGAAGAATGAGAAAGAAAGAAGATTGGAGTGCACGGATTTCTTAGCGACAAAAGTTGCAACTCTTTTTATAAAAATTTTCCTCTTATTTTTTATTTGTTTTGCAAAAATTTTCAATAAAACGGCTTAGACACAAATGCAATCAACCAGAAATGCACAATCATGCCTAAATCTAGGGTCACCTAGGTCAGCTAGACAGCTCCTAACTGTTCCAAAGGACTAGAGATAGGACCTCAAACCGCCTCTTTACTGCCAATTGCGGCCAGGTAAGTGCCAGGTAAGTGGGAGGCTCCCCGCTACAAGTAGCGGTCCAAATTAAGTAACCACTTGCCTTAGACACACTTGCCTAGACACCGCAAAGTCAGGTTAGGATAAACGGCTGATGCCTATAACTAATCCTCTGTCCTATTGAGCTCGAAGTCCTTAGGGCTGAGTCTAGTATTTTTTTAATTAAGATATGGTCAATGCAAATGCCTTATGTGATTTCTGGGGTCCTGGGAAGGGTGATGAAATCCCCACCCAATTTGAATTGGTCAAAAGCCCCTTAAAGCCAGTTTTAAAGATATGCAAAGCAGAAAAATCACTTGCAATCAAATCTTTTTATTTTATGCGCGGCGCAAAGAATCCTGCACAAGATTGTTATTTGGAAGGGGAAAGAATTTTTTTAAGCGCAAAGAATCCTGCAGGAGATTTTTCAGAAGATATATCGGAGATTTGCAGAAGAGGAGAGAGAAAACTCACAGAGATTTGCAGTGGCGGAACTGTTTTTTTTAACCGCGCTTCTGCCTTTTTTCTGGGCAACCGATCTGTCGCCTCCACCGCGGAACCTCCGCGAAGTGCGCCTCCGACCGCGGATCCGCCGCGGGTTGGTGCCTTCGGCAGTTTTTTTTTGCTCTCACCAGATCGCCGCGGTTCTTCTTGTTGACTCAGTCCTCCAAATTTCTTCTGTTCCTCGGTTGTTGTGATCTTCTGTTTGTTCGGATTTGATATTTGCTGTTTTGATTTATGTAGATTTCCAGATCCGAATTTGTTCGTAGATCCTGTAAAATTCACACAAAAATACCCTTCCCCAAAATAACAGATGATATATTTTTATATTTTTTTGATTTTTCAGATTTTTCATATTTTTTTTAATTTTGATTAACCCGAAATTGCAAAAAGGAAATAACACGGCATCCTCGGCAACGGCGCCATTTGATTTGATCTAAAAAACTATCTAGTAACCGCATTCAAGAACGGCGTCGCATGTAGCTAGCCGGTGAGTACGGGTTGGTCCACAGGGATGTTGTGAATTTCATAATCGCTCTTACGAGTTAATTCCAAACGGTGTGAATGGATTAATTAAATCTAAAAACTAAATTAATCTAGGGCAATTGAATTAAAGATCTAACTATCTAACTAGGGCAATGAATTAAATTTAATCTAGGGCAGAGAATGAAAAATTACCTAGGGCAAGAATTAAAATTACCTACGTACTTTACAGATGGTTCTCTCCAAACATCAATACAAGACTTGTCAGATCTGAATTTCTGAAATGAAAAGAGACATCGATGCTCTCCAAAAGAAATCTAAATTTTATTGATAAAAAGAGGCATAGGGAGGCATAGCCTTTTACAATGATTTAGAGTTCCTATTTATAGAGGATAGGAAACCCTAAGTTACAATTGATTCGCACGTCTACATTTACCAAAATATCCTTAGGAAGACCTAGTCAAAGTAAACTCCAAGCTTTGGTAAAATTTTATGTCTCTGTCTCTTTAAAAGGAAGTATTGGGCCTTAAAATTTCCTTTGTGGGCTCTTCTGTCTTTGGGCTTCCTTATTATTTGGTTCTTTTATTAAAATAGCTTCTATGTTTCTTCCAGATCTCCAGTGAATAATTACGGTGAACTTTTAACCGTTCGCTTTGTAATCTTGGACCTTGCATTGCCTTGTACTTTGTGAATTTTATCTTTGATGTAGGCTTGATCAAGAGTCTTCTGTTTGTTGGTCAAAGTCCACTTTTGCATCGTCTTTTCATCATTTTCACTGTTTTAGATCCAAGAACCTATAACCTGTAATATGTAGAAGACATGCGTCAAAAGCACCTGTTTATTTATAAAACGAATAAGAATGGGGAATATAATAATACAATATTATGGTGTGAACAGTTCCTTGTCGTAGGAATATCGAGACGGGGCATCGATATTCCAGAGTAGACTAGCGTATATCTTCTCGACACATGTGATGGGCGATGGATGATCCCATATCCATTGGTGTTTGAAATCAGAGATGGTATGCGGGTGCTCAGTGGAGACTGGGTACACTGAACGGACTCGCCGAGAACTCCCAGATGGTATTATACCCCACGTCAGATGGCAGTTCTCTGGTGACACTGGTACAGCTTAGTCTGTTGACCCGAGATTGTCATAGAGTCTTGTGTGTCTCCTACTGTGCTTTGATTTCCACCCTACCACGGCTCTACTGATTCGTGCAAACAGGTGGTTTTTGGGTACAGTCCCGATTCACATGGAGGCAATGAGCGATAGGAAGGGATTCGTCTCTCCCGGTATTGGGGGTTGATGTTGCGCTATGCTCGAATGGCCATAACTGGAAATCTCTGTCCAGGATAGCACTGATTTACTGGTAAGTGTTATCAGTAGTTTCATGCTTGTTATGGACCTTACATCGGCATGACTTATCAAGCTGCTAGGGTCTGACGTTTACCACCCCTAGGCGAGATATGCGACATATCAGACGAACAGACCTGACTGTGCGGTAAGTGTTACTGGTTGGATTCGCAGGAGTGTGAGCAGTCTTGCTCGTTGATCTTTTGATCGCTCAATACCCGGGTGGCCGTTACGTTTAGCAGACTGCTTGCGGCTTGTGGGTGATTGATATGATCACCACCTACTGCCGGCGTATTGACGAGTCTTTAGAGTCCTACACAGAGGTTTCCTGGCTCAAGCGAATCGAAAAAGGAGCGCATATGAGATATGTGCGGGACCGAGAATAATACCAGTATGTGATACTGTGTTCTATTCTCGCGATTTGTATCATCGGACGGTTATATGAGATATAGCGAATCAAGTGTTGATTCGATACATTGATACACTTGATATTAGTCGGTTATATGCGATATGACCGGATCATTAAATCAAGTATCGATTTAATGATTTAATGTATAATTATATATTTGATATATTACTTTACATTAACTAGTATTGGTTCACTTAAGATTGATTTTTCTCACTTGATGTGCACAAGTTGTATATGTGATATATATTTGTGCACTAGTTTGTATCATGTTTGATGATACATGCAAACTTGGGTGTGTGTATGACTTACACCATGTTTAGGTTAATGGTTAAGGTTTTTAATTATTTAGTAATTCAAAAATGGTGGTTTTCTTTGTCTTTGCTTGAAGCTTCATGATGCTTTCAAGCATCTTTGACAAAGTCCACCATTTTGTTTTACATGACATTTTCACTAACCTAACCATTAACTTAAACTCTAGTTTAGTCTCTACAAAGGTCAAACTCACCCATGGTTGCATTATGATATACTTCACTTGATTATTCATTTTTATTTTTTTTATTATTCATATTCTTTTCTTTCTTCTTCATCTTCTTCAAGTGAAGAAAGCTTTCTAGAAAAATATCAAGTGAAGATTTAGAGTGAGAAATCCAAATCTAAAGTAAACCCACTTCCTATTTCTTCATCCTCTACCACTTGCCATGTAGTATAGGGTGTTCTCTTCACAAAGTTCATGACCAAGTGAAGATGGAGCTTGAGCTTGAGTCTCCTCGACGTAGATCATCTTCGGCCTCGAAGTCAACGACCTAGCCCGCCCATTTCTCCGAAGAAACCATCGCTAGGGTTCGGGATCCCGATGATCGCAGCGAAGGGACGTCAACACGGAGCTTTAGAAGTGAAGGACCGGATCTACAAAGGTTGTAATCCCTTTCACTTAGTAGTAAAGTAGTTTATTTGCTTGCTTTCGCCTTACCTCTAGTAAACGATCTTGATTAGGGTTGTTCGGCACATATAAAAATTTGATTTTGGCAGGGTTGATACCTTGTAGAACCTCATGAGTGTGCCTAGGAACCCTACAGTGGTATCAGAGCCTAGCTAGAGCTTTAGACGAAGTGTAAACGAAGTTAGAAACCCGATCGAACCCCGAAACCCTAATCAAAACCCTTCTCTGTACATTTTTTGAAACTGTGGATTTTTGTGAATTAAAAATACTCAAAAAATTCAGCAGGGTTTTCTAAGAATTACTGTGCAGCACGTGACCACAATTCGATCAAGGCGCCGCGGAACCGCAGCCGTACCCTAGGTCACGCGGCGGTTCCGCGGCCATACAGTGGCTTCTTACTTCACTGTTTGCACAGTAATGTCTGTATTTAATTCCTGTGTTTTCTGGGAATTTTTAATATTTACTCAAGAGTTGAGTTTTCTGGGTTGCATTGGGGACTCGATGATTCGATCCGATTATTTAACTTTGTTTATTTTGTTTTCCGGGTATTTTAGAACGTGTTTAAATGTTCGACCGGATATCAATATCTCACTTTTTCCCGTGCCGGAAAATTTCCAAGTGTTGGATTTTTCCGTAGTTTAAGAACGTTCTAAGTAGTGCAAGTAACGCGATGGACCCTCTAGAAGACAACAAACCTTAACTCGATTATGTGACCGTCTTGAACTGCCTTTTGAACCTTAGGGTTTGGGACAGTACGGCGTGCCACATGTGAGGCGTTGGCTTGACCCTTCTACGGATGGACCGTTGGTACTGTGGCATGAAGTGGATGTTTTTAAACTTATTTCAAGTGTTGAGCTTTTCGGGAAAACTTGGGTGTTTGATTGTTCGATCGGAAAGTTTAACATTGTCTACTTATCTGGAATGTGATACAATATTTGGAATCCACAAGTAGTTATGAGATAACTAATTTGAATGTTATAAATCTAGCAGTTTAGTCTCACTTGATCGGTTGCCACGGGATTTTGATGTGATCAAAAGTCCGTCGCAATCACGTTGCGTATGCGGATACTCGCCGATAAACTTAATAGACAGCCACGCTCCATAGCCCCGACCAAGTGACCGTAGGAGAACCCTGTCGCCAAAAGCATCCGTTCGGGTGCTCGCGGCAGCGGTGTTCTGCCTTAGTGCACTTCGTCGACGGCATCTAGGGGTGCGGCCGTCTACTAAAGTTTGCGACGAGCATTCGTTAAGGATGTCGGGAATCTTGTTGAATTGCCCGACTTGATATTAAAAAGAGTTTTCGATAATGAGACTAAAATGCGGGGTTTATAATTGTTAGGCATGCTATATCTAAGGAATTCATTTGGTTAGGCATGTGATGTCTAAGAAGGTTGCAGATTCCAACTGTTGTAGTTTTACACTTTCTTTTCTGCGACCGTAAGTGTAATATGTGATATCACTGGTTTCGTTGCTATATGTCAACGACAATTGGGATGGGCATATTTACTTACGTTGATGATATGTGATGTTATATGTTGCTGGATATGTTATATTGGATCGTCGTGTTTGAATAGCCGGGTTTTTTTTTATGTGAGATGAGTGTCTTTCTTTTTTCATTCATGTAAAAACTTGTATGTAATATTCTTTTATTGGGGCACTTCCGGGTTGAGGATGATGTCACCATTGTATATTATTTACTTTTCCGCATTAGGATAGACCCAAGGAGGGGAGCACAAGTAACCGGGTTCTAGCGTCCAGTGGGAAACCATCTCGAGGAGTCGAGTCCGGGTCTCCTAACTCTAGAATTGGTAGGGTTGCTTGCCGCTCTCGTAGGGGTCTAGGGGTGTGGGATTGGCTATTTATCACGACCGTGGAATCCGTGTTTTATACAGGCTCAAAATAAAACACGGACGTCCTAGTATATCCAATATTTCATATGATATTTTCTGCTGCGTTATCTGTGATGTGATCATGTGATTTGTTCAGATAGATATTGTATATAGTATATATGATATATTATATAGACGTTGCTTATGTTTTACACCCGCGCTAGCCCTGCCCCGCTCTGCCGTTAGTTACCTAACCTAACGGTGCAGACGGGACATCGAGGCGAATGCGGATGGCATAAGCGTACGTTATATTTATCTGTGATGTTTAGGTGGACTTAATTGATGGGACATTCATTAATGAGATTAATGAAAGAAAATAAACCTAAATGATGTTGTGGAATCGAATTTCAAAAAATTAGGTAGCTCTAGTTGTTGCTTTGCATAGCGGTGTTCCTTGCAGAACATCCAGCACCTTATTCGATGAGGAAAGAGCCGACGATCCCTTCACCGGGAGTGACCTCTTTAGCAATAATTAGCAGAAGCTACAACCTTCGGTTTGTCTTTTGACTGTTTTTATAGTTCTTGCTTTGCATAGTGGTATTGTAAATATCCTGCACCTCATTCGACGAGGAAAGAGCCGAGATCCTTTCACCGGGAGCGACCTCTTTAGCGAAACTAGCAAAAGCCTCAAAAGCACTCCATTTTTAAAACCATTTGATTCCGCAACGAGATCAAGTTCAAAGCGTTAAAGGTTTTCTTAAAAACCATCCGCAACCCTCCGTCATTTTAGGAAGTAGAGTACTTAGTATTCGTGCTGTGTTTGTTGACCATAGTCAAGGCACAGTGCACGGTAGCTAAGTGATGTCTTCCTACACCGCATATGATGCGATTAGTTAGGACAGTCGCGTGACTTTGTTGACCTTAGTTAAGGGTCATGTGGGTGGGTCTAATTAATCACGAAATGACGGGTAGAACTTGAGTAGTGCTTATGATTTGTTGACCATAGTTAAGGTCATAAGTGCTAGGGGTAAAAACCTTTATCGGGAGTTTCAAGTGTTGAAATTTGCAATAAGATTGCATACCTTCTATATGATAGTTGGATCCCGATACCCACTGCGAGTAATTGTTACTCCTGGGAGAGTTTTGCACTTTACAATTAGCCGATCAAGTAGGTGTCTAGAAAGGTGTGAACGTGGTTACGCCCCTGGGAAAACGAGATTTACTTTAATTAGGTCCGTGCGAAAGCACGGGGAACCTCCCTCAAAGTACCGGCACTGGCCTGGCTGAAAGATTGGCGAACTTGTAGAGTGTAATTAATCCCGGCCAGTCTTTCCTTTTAGGGTTTGAAGGAAGATTTGATAAAAACAGTGGGAGCCATCCTGATTAGATAAAATATATAACCAATCTAATCTTGCAAGAGCGCACGCAGAGTGTTTTCTTCTCTCTCTCCAGGTAGCGACCATGTCACGCCTTAATCAAGATAATAATATGGATGTATTGACCGAACCCGCTTGTTATACTGAGCTGGGGAACGTTGGTCCCGCTCCAACTTATAATTGTTATAAGACCGAGCAGGAAATAGGGGAATACCAGGATTCCCATGCCGCCCAAACGAAGAAAGTGCATGAGATGCATCTCCTTCGGGTGCGTTCATTACAAAGAACTGTTTCTCAGTATCCTCTGCGTCCTGGGTATTTGATACCGGATCAGGATCCCAGATATGTAATCTGTTACATAGGGCTACAGAAAGGTAGAGAACTGAGAACGGGTGATAAGTTTAATGAGACAGAAAACAGTGCAAGTGTTGCAGCCAAGTCTGTTGGTCACTATCACCCTGTATTACCAGAATACACTGATTCTGAACGAATGTTATTAGATACCGAACTCGATATACAACATCATATCAGTCTCTTTATTTACTAAAGAAGGATATAATTTTGTATTGTTGGATAATGTTTTGCACATATCCTATATCAAGAGTTGATCGGTTCAGGCACGTTATCTAAAAGCATAAACATTCTAAATCAGACCATAGTTCTTAGTATACAGAACACACACGAGAGGAAGAGTTCAGAAATGAACGAATTTTTCTTGTGGCATTGTAGACTAGGTCATATCAATGCGACCCGACTAGCTAAGTTACATTTAGATGCATATTTAAATCATTTTAAATTTACATCTTATGAAACCTGCCAGTCATGTCACAAATATAAGATGACCATAGCTCTGTTTACTCGAAACAGAGAAAGAGTTAATGAACTCTTGGGACTGATACATAATGATGTATAAAGGTCCCCAGTCTACATATGCCAGGACTGGTTCTTTGTACTTCCTTACATTCACTGATGATCTCTTAAGATTCGAACACATGTTCCTGTTGAAACACATGTCTGAAGCTTTTGAGAAATTCAAAGAATATAAATCAGAAGTAGAGAACCAAAAACCGGGTAGAAGTATTATGTCCTATGATAAGATCAGGGAGGAGAATACTTGTTCATGGAATTCTTGGACTATTCTAAAAGAGAATGAGATTCTCTCTCAGCATTACTCCTCTGAATACACCATAACACAATGGTGTATCGGGGCGGAGCAATCGCACCCTATGAGATATGGTGCGCTCTATGATGAGTACTACTGAGTTACCTATTTCCTTTTGGGGGTTGTGCACTTGAGAAGCTGCATACCTATTGAATTGGGTTCCAATCAAATCCATTTCCTACCACTTCATATACGATATGGAATGGGAAGAGCCCATATCTTAAGTTTGTTAAGATTTGGGACTGTCCGGCCTATGTCTGAAAGCAAAATCCGGACAAGCTCGAGGAAAAGTCAATCCTGTAGAAGTTTGTTGGATATCCCAAGCATTCGCAAGGGAATATCTTCTACCTAACAGAGGAACAAAATATGTTTTGTTTCTCAACATACCACCTTTGTGAAAGGGAATTTCTTATGAACAAATTAGTGGTCATGAGGTAGAACTGGAAGGAGTTCCAGCCAGACAAACTACAGCAGATGATTTGGTAGAACCAAAGGATTCAATAGATTCTGACGAACCTCTGCCTCTCCGCCGATCTAGCAGGGTTCCTCATCCGCCTGAGAGATACTTCGGTTTCTCGATGACAGTGGGAGCGAGGATTTCATCATGAGATGACGACCCAACTAGTTTCGAGTAGGCCATCAAGAGTAAGGACTTTGTAAGAATGGCTGGATGCTTAGCGATCTGAGATGGAATCCATGTACACTAACAAAGTATGGACTTTGGCTGCTATATCTGAAGGGTTAAGTCCCCATCAGCAGCAAGTATATCTTGAGAAGATTACTTGGTGTAGATGGAAAAGTTGAGACTTTCAAAGCTAGACTTGTTGAAGGTTTTCGTCATCGACCAGGCATGGATAATGATGAAACCTTTTCCAGTGGCTGTGCTTAAGTCCATCCGGATCCTACTTGCCATTGCTACATACCATGATTACGATATCTGGTGGTTGGGTGTCATGACTGCTTTTCTAAATATTGATTTAGAAGAGAGCGTCTATAAGTACACAGCCAGAGGGCTTCGTAGATAGTGGAAGCAGCGGAAACGTGTGCAAGTTGCTTTACAGAATAAAGCAGGCATCGCGGAGTTGGAACATCTGTTTTGATGCGGTAGTCAAAGTGTTTGACTTCATCAAAATGGTAGATGAACCTTGTACATACAATATGGTAGTAGAGAGTAAGGTGGCCATCCTCGTATTGTACGTGAACAACATACTCTTGCTAGGAAAAGAGTTTCCTATGCTACGCTCGGTCAATCTCCTCTTATCACATGGATTCTCCATATAGGATCAAAGTGATACCTCATAAATCCTGGGTTTTGGATCTATGAGATAGATCTAAATGGATGTTAGGATTCTCACTAGGTGTAGTAAGATGGTATCAATGGATCCTGGGGAGAATCACTGGAAAGGTTCCAGGGTGATAAGGACGACTGAATGTCACTCGCAGGCATTGTCTTTACCCTCCATGTAGGGACGGTATGTTGGAAGAGTTCCAAGCTAAGATACCGTGGCAAACTAGACGATAAAGGCTGGTGACATCGCTATCAAAGATACTACGAAAGAGGAAGTTTGGGTGTATATTAGTTCATGAGATGAACTTGGTTCCTACCATTGTGTGACAATGGAAGTGTGGCTTTTGCCCAGGAACCCCGGTCCCATCAGTGACCCAGACATATTCTGAGGCAGTATCACCTGATCATGGAGATAGTTGATCTCCAGCGTGATCGAGGTTAGGAGAGTAGATTCAGAGGATAACACGGCGGATCCACTCACAAAGGCCTTTTCCCAAAGAGAGACTTATATGGGATGGTTGAGTATGAGATACTACAAACACTGCTACAGATGGCCTTAGTGCAAGTGGGAGATTGTTAGGTATATGTATGCCCTAGAGGCCATTACTGTACATGAGATGTATATTGTAGTGGATGCTAGGACATATATAGGTAGGACTTTCTTGCTCGACATGATAGTACGCTATCTGGTTGCTCTTTATCTTAACATGTATACTTACTGTCTCTCTATTACATGTTGATAAAGCCCTTAGGATATGTACTTGACTTGCAGGACTATGATGCGGATCATACTAGTGGGGCCTGGGTAGTCCATGGGTACATCCTTCAATGTTCCTAGTCGTGGGAATATCGAGACAGGGCATCGATATTCCAGAGTAGACTAGCGTATATCTTCTCGACCCATGTGATGGGCGATGGATGATCCCATATCCATTGGTGTTTGACATCAGAGATGGTATGCGGGTACTCAGTGGAGACTGGGTACACTGAACGGACTCGCCGAGAACTCCCAGATGGTATTATACCTCACGTCAGATGGCAGTTCTCTGGTGACACTGGTACAGCTTAGTCTGTTGACCCGAGATCGTCATAGAGTCTTGTGTGTCTCCCACTGTGCTTTGATTTCCACCCTACCACGGCTCTACTGAGTCGTGCAAACAGGCGGTTTTTAGGTACAGTCCCGATTCATATGGAGGCAATGAGCGATATGAGGGGATTCGTCTCTCCCGGTATTGGGGGTTGATGTTGCGCTATGCTTGACTGGCCATAACTGGAAATCCCTGGCCAGGGTTGCACCGATTTACTGGTAAGTGTTATCAGTAGTTTCATGCTTGTTATGGACCTTACATCGGCATGACTTATCAAGCTACTGGGTCTGACGTTTACCACCCCTAGGCGAGATATGCGACATATCAGACGAACAGACCGGACTGTGCGGTAAGTGTTACTGGTTGGATTCGCAGGAGTGTGAGCAGTTGCTCGTTGATCTTCTGATCGCTCAATACCCGGGTGGCCGTTACGTTTAGCAGACCGCTTGCGGCTTGTGGGTGATTGATATGATCACCACCTACTGCCGGCGTATTGACGAGTGTTTAGAGTACTACACAGAGATTTCCTGGCTCAAGCGAAAAGAAATAGGAGTGCATATGAGATATGTGCGAGACCGAGAATAATACCAGTATGTGATACTGTGTTCTATTCTCGCGATTTGTATCATCGGACGGTTATATGAGATATAGCCGGGTTACCGAATCAAGTGTTGATTCGATACATTGATACACTTGATATTAGTCGGTTATATGCGATATGACCGGATCATTAAATCAAGTATCGATTTAATGATTTAATGTATAATTATATATTTGATATATTACTTTACATTAACTAGTATTGGTTCACTTAAGATTGATTTTTCTTACTTGATGTGTACAAGTTGTATATGTGATTTATATTTGTGCACTAGTTTGTATCATGTTTGATGATACATGCAAACTTAGGTGTGTGTATGACTTACACCATATTTAGGTTAATGCTTAAGGTTTTTAATTATTTAGTAATTCAAAAATGGTGGTTTTCTTTGTCTTTGCTTGAAGCTTCATGAAGCTTTCAAGCATCTTTGACAAAGTCCACCATTTTGTTTTACATGACATTTTCACTAACCTAACCATTAACTTAAACTCTAGTTTAGTCTCTACAAAGGTCAAACTCACCCATGGTTGCATTATGATATACTTCACTTGATTATTCATTTTTATTTTTTTCTATTATTCATATTCTTTTCTTTCTTCTTCATCTTCTTCAAGTGAAGAAAGCTTTCTAGAAAAATATCAAGTGAAGATTTAGAGTGAGAAATCCAAATCTAAAGTGAATCCACTTCCTATTTCTTCATCCTCTACCACTTGCCATGTAGTATAGGGTGTTCTCTTCACAAAGTTCATGACCAAGTGAAGATGGAGCTTGAGCTTGAGTCTCCTCGACGTAGATCATCTTCGGCCTCGAAGTCAACGACCTAGCCCGCCCATTTCTCCGAAGAAACCATCGCTAGGGTCCGGGATCCCGATGATTGCAGCGAAGGGACGTCAACACGGAGCTTTAGAAGTGAAGGACCGGATCTACAAAGGTTGTAATCCCTTTCACTTAGTAGTAAAGTAGTTTATTTGCTTTCTTTCGCCTTACCTCTAGTAAACGATCTTGATTAGGGTTGTTCGGCACATATAAAAATTTGATTTTGGCATGGTTGATGCCTTGTAGAACCTCATGAGTGTGCTTAGGAACCCTACACATCTCATGGAACCTGAGTGTCCCACATCGACACCCGCAATCCATATATCATGTCTGTACATAACTCCGGTCGGTATCCCCCAGATGACCGTCGAGTCCAAATACTATCACCGGTAGGTACTAGCTCTCCTGCCAGGCTCATTGTCTATACCACGAAAATCACCTCTTGCCCCGGGGAACCATACCGGGTCCACCATGTACCCACAGACGGTGCCTACCGCTCCTCGAATCGGGTTTCTAACACAAGTCTCAGAACCGAGAAAACTCATGGTGGACGCACTGAAATAATATATCAAGAGAAACCGGGTTTTCAAACAATACATAAATTCTTGAAATACCCCCACGGTTCTCAAATCCATAAATCGCATGAAATCCATATCTCAATGCGTAAATCCATGAAAACTGATATATGAAACATTAAACAACAATATGAGCATATTAAGGGAAAACCACTCTTTAAATGAATCAAGTTTTAAAATATATCATGCGGTTACCAAATCCTCCGAAATCAAGTGCAGCATCATATGAGGTGTACATGTAACTATAGCAAGATATGTATATCTACATGTAAGCAGGTATGTATGATGTGTTGGAGATAGTGCCCTCAGAGTCAATTATTGGATCACAGGCACGTGATTTCAATGATTGAGGGAGGACCTATGCCGGTAGGACAGTCTTACTCAAGATGATAGTATGCTATCTGGTTTATCTTTATCACCGTGTACTGCTTTAGGTGACCTTATAGGTCATTATTGCGCGTTGATAGAGCCCCTAGGATTCTTTCTTGACGGCCAGCAGTATGATGGCGATCATATACATGGGAGCTGGGGTCTATAAGCACATCCTTAAAAGGTCCATAGTCGTGGGAGTTTTCGAGACAGGGCATCGATACTCCAGAGTAGACTAGTGTATACAGTCGAGACCCCGACAAGGGACGGTGGCCGGTCTCACAAGCCACTGGTGTCAGTTGGTTCACCTAAGATGTATACAGGTGCTCATTGGGTTATGAGTACATTGGACATGACTCGCCGGGAACATGTTAGTTGGTCTTATACCTGACGTCAGATAGCAGTTCCCTGGTGACATGTGTACATGTTAGTTCATCGACCTGAGATCGTCATTTGTCTCGTGTGAGTTCCCACTGTACTTTGATTACTACCCTACCACGGCTCAAAGGAGTCGTGCAAACAGGTTTTAGTTGGGTACAGTCCCGAGCCACATGGAGGCAGTGAGCAGTCTGCAGGGGTTCGTCTCTCCCGGTATTGGGGGTGAGGTCGCGCTGTGTCTAGGAGAGCCATTACACAAAGCCCTCGGCCGAGGCAGGAGATTTACTGGCAGGCATTCCAGTAGTATCTCAGGGTGTTCTGGGCTACACTCCGACACGACTTGTACCGATTTTGGGGGTCTGACTTTTACCACCCCCCTAGGCCTGCCATGCGATGCTCATAGACGAACGGACCGGACTGTACGGATATTGTCACTGACAGGCTCAGTAGGGTGTCAGCATGAGTTCGCTCATAGACGTCCCTTTTGGTCAATACCTGGTAGCCCGTTATGTATGGCTAATACCTCTGACGTGCTAGTGGTTAAATCCACAGCCAAAAGTATTGACGAGTCTTTAGAGTCCCCCACAGACAGTTACTCAAGTTTCGGGCGAAACGCTGTAGAGGCCGTATGGAGATATGGCAGGGTTCGATCATATACGTGCGGCATTGCACGGATCATGATCGGACGGATAATACTGGCGGGCTTTGGTTTAAGCCGGATCCTAGTATTGTACCGTGTAAACTTTGTCTCATTGCATTTGTATTCGGTCGGAATACAAATGCAGGGATGTATATACAGTCGCGGGGTTTTCCTGTAATTTATTACGGGATCAGTTTTTTGAATTTGCCAGTTTGCATTCCGTTTCGGCCATTTTCCTTTGTTTCTTTCCTTGGCTGAAAAATGGTGGAGGATGGCTAATTTGCAAATATGCAAATTAGCAATTTGGAGGGTTGTTTTTGCAAGTAGTTTCATCATGATGGTTTCATGATGGTTCCACCATCCATTGACTTTCTTTTGATCATGATTGCTTTACTTTTGGAGTAATGATGATTGATGATGATGGAGGGTTATGATTATGGATGTGAGACTTGCTTTTTCCCTTACACTCAACCTTGCATCATCTTGACTCATTCATTCTCTTGCTCTCAATTCTCTCATTCCCAATCAAGGGGCCGACCACAAGATGATAAGGGGCTGTCCCAATTTTTGGTGTAGTGTGGTTCTCATTTTGTTTGCATAAAATTCCCTTCGTTCATCCAAAAACTTGCATCTCATTCCTCCACCAAAAACCATGGCAATTTCAACCCCAATGAGACAAAGCTTTCTACACTTCATCTACAGTATTCTTGGACATGTCGACTCGCCAACTTCATGCCCGAGTTGCCTCAGTCCAGAGGTGGGAGCCCGTAAAAGAACCCGGCGATATGGTGCCCTCTCGACGAGGAGATGAGGACCGGAGATTCCGCGGGGAGATCGGGATGACAACGAGAAGACCGAAGGACACGGATCGCTCGGTATATCTCTCTACCCTTCTCTAGTTAGCTAGGAGTAGGTTAATGGCCTGATCCGGGTTTATAGTCCGCGGTAGCGCCGGTTTCTTATTTAAAGAAAAGTTTTGATTCCGCATTTTGGCCTCGTTCTGACGGCCGGGGCGCTGCCGGGGTCTAACAATGGTATCAAAGCCACGCCATTAATCTGGTCTAGCTTGCTCTAGCGTGTTTAAAACTTCGATCGAACAAATTTCCAAAAACCCCGATTTCAATTTGACAGTTTCTGTCGATTTTCAGTTGTGCTCGAAAAATTGTTTGGTATATTGCATAAATATGTGCAGGCAATTTTATGAAAACTGAGAAAATTTGGCATGCTGATTTTACTGTAGCGCGGCGGATCCGTCGCTAAAACCACGTTTTGGCCGCGGATCCGCCGCCGTTCTATTGCCTCAGTGTTCCAAATTTCCTCAGCAAGTCTCTGACATAGAATTGAGGTTTATGGTATATTCAGTTTGGGCCCAGATTTTTTTGAGTGCTACAGTTGTGCTTGGGGCCCACTTCGGGAAATTTAGTCGATCGAAAATTTTAAACATGTTAGTTCACAGTATTTACATTATATCTGTGACAGTGAATGTCATTTGATCGGTAAATTCTGTCTAACTGCTACAGCCCTTTTAGACGGATTTGCGAACGTGACATTCACGTTGATGTTCTGTGTTGTGCTGTGATGTTGCGGATTTTTCATGGTGGATAGCCTGGATGCAATGTTAGTACAATTTGGTTTTATATGTATATTTGATATTGCGGGACGAGCGTCTGACATGTGGACTGTCGTCACTGCCTGTTTATATATTATTCTTTTGGGGCACGACCGGGCTGAGGTCGATGTACCCGTTGTATGTATATTTTACTTTCTGTACTAGGATTACCCCAAGGTGGGGTGCACGGGTATCCGGGTTCTAGAGGGCAACGGGCCCGCATCTCATGGCGTTGAGACGGAGGGGGCTTCACTCTAGAATTGGCAGGCTATTCGCCTCACTCGTAGGGGGTACAGGTTGACCCAAGGAGGGGTGCCCAAGTTACCGGATTCTGTGAAGTGCTGGGTGGTCCATTCACGTTGCTGAAGGGGGGCTGCCTCGCTTCAGGTTTTGGCGGGTAACTTGCCACGCTCGTAGGGGTCTAGGATTTGATTGCACATGCTATCCACACGACCAGGGGAACGTCGGGTTTCAGTAGCGGCTCTATGAAACCCGGGGATCCCAGATATTTGTATTGTTCTGTGATGCTTATTACATTTCTGTGATGTTGCATTTTATCGCGCCTTGAGCGAATATTATATATTGATATATATATATATATATATATATATATATATATATATACTAGTAGATGTTGTATATGTTTTGCATCCGCGCTAGTCCAGTCCCCGCTCTGTCGTTAGTTAAGTAACCTAACGGGTGATGACGGGACTCAGTGGCGAATGCGGATGGCATATACGTACATCGTATTTTCGTTCTTTATTGGTGTGATCAATTGATGGGACTGCATTGATTCGGATCAATGCAAGCTAAACAAACCTATTCTGATATTGTTGGAACATTTTTCAAAAAGCTGTTATTGCAAGGGCGTTCTCTTTTGTTTTGCATAGTGGTATTCGGTTATGAATATCCAGCACCTCAGTCGATGAGGCAAGGGCCGAATCCCTTCACCGGGAGTGACCCCTTGGACAGAAGTTTGCGTCAGGGTAATAACTTCACTATAGTCGATTGTCTTTTTGCTTTGCATTGTGGTATTCAGTTGGAATATCCTGCACCTCATTCTACGGGGAAAGAGCCGAGATCCCTTCACTGGGAGTGACCTCTTTAGCAAAGGTTTTCGTCACTATATTTTTATAAAAAGCTATGCAGTTCCTTCAGCGATATCAAGTTGATTACGTTAAAAGTTTTTCGCCAAAAACTAGACGTAGCCCTCTGTCATTTCTTACTGGTATTATTTAGTATTCGTGCTGCGTTTGTTGACTCCGTCAAGGCGTAGTGTACGGTAGCTAAGTGGTGCTTGTTTGTAGCATGGATATGGGATTGGTTAGGACAGTCGTGCGGCCTTGTTGACTCCGTCAAGGGCATGTACGGGTGGGTTTAATGCAATCCACAAAATGACAGGTTGAACTTGACTAGGACTCTTTGATTTGTTGACTCCGTCAAGGTCACTTGGGTCCTAGGGGTAAAAACACACATCGGGAGTTTCTAAAGAAACAGAAACTTGCCAGGCATGTGCATACCTTCTGGAGTGTGATAACGTGAGTGGATTCCGTCATGTTATCATGCGATGATAGTTGGATCCTGATTCCCACTGATGAGTTGGTTTACTCTTCGGGTGATCCCGACTAATTCTTCTTTCAGATTTAGAGGAGAATTTGACGTTACAGTGGGAGGTTTTCTGATTAGATAAAGTGATAACCATTCTGATCTAGGTTAGAGTGCACGCCGAGTGTTTCTTTTCTCTCTCTTTGACAGCGACCATGACCCGACCCTTGACTATGACTCAGTGACCAAGTTGACCGAACCTTCTTATAAGACTGGTTTTTGGATTGTCAGAGTTGCATACCTCATTGCCACTCATACTTTTACCCTTTTCTCCAGGACACCCCGTATTAGTACGAACGTCCACTTCCATTGGAGAAAACCATCGTATGGTTATATACGAACTCGATGGAATTTATTCGAGACTGGTTTCTGGTTCTGGAGAAAACGAATAGGACTATTCAGTTGTCTTTTCCTTTTACATTCTCTCAGATTGCGAGTGCTCCTTGGATTAGGGGATAGTACACCCTTTACACCTATTTGATAGTCTTCTTCCAAACCTTAGGCTAGTGCTGAATGGTAGGGAATGAAGAAAGCCGATTAGCCTAAGTGTGGTGTACAGAAGGTATTAAGTAAAGACAAATAAAGGGATTAGTAGGAGGGCAAAGTAAACTGCGACTGCTATTCATGACCAAACCAAGTATTTCATTACCACTCCCACTTCACCATTGTATTTCTCCAGGAAACTCCGTATCACTACGAAGATCCACAGTTATTTGGATACTCCATCGTATGGTTATATACGAACTCGAAAGGAACTTGTTCCAGTTCGGGGATGGATTCTGGTTCAGGAGAAATAGGAATAAAGTTTATTCGGTTGTCTTTTATCTTCACCTTCTCTCGCATTGCGAGTGCTCCTAGGATTAGGACAGTACACCTGTTACGCTTATTGGATAGTCTTCTTCCAAACCATAGGCTGGTGCCGAACGGTAGGGAAGGAAGAAAACCATTTGGCCTAAAGGGGTGTACAGAAGGTAATGACTAAAGACATATAAAAGGATTTGGAGAGATGGAAAAGAAATATACGGTTACAGTTGTGAATCTAGATAATGGAAGAGGCATTATTAGGAATACCAGGATACCCTTTCGAAACATTTCAATGTTTCAGTTTCACTGTGTACTGTTAAAGGAAAACTGATTTCCCAATTAGCCCTTGCTCCAGGGTATGTATTTACCAGGTTTGATTCTCACATATGTATGGTTTTACAGATGATGAGTGGGAGTAAGGTATTGGGAATTGGGTGATTATCCTCATTATATCGGGATTCGTTGTAATTGGTGATATTTGAGGAAGTCGCCTGGGTTGTTTGCTGGACGACAAATATTTGGTTTTGAATATCCGCTGTTATGAACCAATTTCAAATTGATATATCTCTATTTTTATAGAGTGAGATATACCTTTTTGAAATTATGTCCATGACATTTACCTATATCAGTGGATGGTTAGGTAAGGAGCATTAAACAGCGGTATAATTCTTCTTAACCATAAGTACAGTTTTCGACCTACGACACACAGGGAATGTGTTATTAGACTCAAGGGAATTATACAGAGTATTGTATGTTGTCCAGTGTTCATGAGAACAGAGGGGTTGGTTCTCGTACTATATTCGGTTTACTTATGACTTCTCTAGTTTTAGACAGGTGTTTCGTAGAAACATAGGGTCCAAGTTTAGAGAAGTTATAGGTATGTGGATAAAGTAGAGAACCGGATGTTGCAAGTATCGGGATTCTTCAAGGTGATCGAAGATGTAGATACTTGTGTATGGTATTCAGTTGATAGTAATGATTATGAGAACTTGCTTCTTTTTCAGGTTACTCATATCTGGATGTACTCCTAAGTTGAGTAATACTGATCGGCCTCTCTCCATTTAGTTGACATGCACTGGAGACAGCTACATGATTTGAATCTGGTTCAATTAAATTAGTGCCTCTGTTTCTATATTGGATATAGAACAGTTCATATCTTAACGATGTTAAGGTACGGGGAGTTGTCCAGCTTATGCTTAAAACCAGACTCTGGATAACTCAAGGCACGTTTCTGTAATAGCTGTTTGTGGGTTGACCCGGGCTATGACGAGGGTTGACTTTCTTCCATCTGGAAGATCAATAGTGATTTTGTTCTTGACTCGCCACAGTTTTAACAAAATTGGATTTTTCAGAAAACAGAAGTGTGAGTATGGTAGAACTGGAAGTGATTCCAGAACCACAAACGATTACTGAAAATTTGATAAGAACCTAAAGATTCAATCTGGTTTGACATTCCATTGGCCACTCCGCAGATATGGCGGGTAACCTCAGGCACCCGAGAGGTACTCCGGTAGCCTCAAGGACGGTGACAGGGAGGTTCTTGTTTACCCAGACATGCCATTACTGTTGTTCCAGGCTATGAGACCTGGCAGGAGGATGAGTATAGCGTCGTTCTGAACTGGCTTTAGAAGTGAACATGTATATGACTCTGCCAGAGGGTTGTTATAGTCAGTGGGAGCAGCGGAAGCATTGGTGGACAAGTAGCTTATGTCTATTTATGGACTAAAGCAGATATAGCGGAGATAGATCATCTATTTCTGATGTGACAGTCATAGGTCTGACTTCTTCAGAATAGGGGATGGATCTGTTAAGAAGGTAGTAGGGTGTGATGTCCTGGTATTTGGATGACATACATAGAGTAGGAAGTGAAATTCCTATACTACGATCGGTTATACTTTGGTTGTCACACAGTGGTTTCTCCACAAAGGATATGGATAATATATCAGACATTCTGGTTACTGGATCTATGGTTTTAGATCTAGATTTAGGTAGTTTCCCAATCTGGGTACTTAGACAACATTCTACAGGTGTTTTAGAATGGACGACTCCTGGCATGGTGGTGTACCTGCAGGTGATGGAGTCACCCTCTCTAAAGGTGTCTTACAGACTAAAGGGAAGAGGGATGTGCATGATTGGCAGATCACTTGCTTAGGCAATTGAGTCAATCATGAGATGTCAAGTACCACACCAGATGTTGTTTTTGCAGTAGATGCAATAGGTTGATATTGATCCAATCCTGGAGAAACATTCGGAAGCAGTTTTAGAACATAAGTGGATGTTCTAGGGATATGATAACGGCAGCCTCCTTCGGGAGACGGTTATCATTCCAGGCTTCCAAGGTGACATGGATGACAGAGTGGCTGTCAGAGTTATAGTTTTCCTTCTGACGAGGGGCAGTATTTTGGACAGGTGGTCCAGGTGGATACTGAGGGAGGCATGGCGCGGGATACTGATTAAGTTCAGTTGACGATACAGTCTAAGAAGTTTGGATTTGGAGTTCATTTATGAGCTAGGTCCCATCAGATATCCAGACATATTCTAAGACATGTATTGCTCATTTCGGGAGATGGCTTTCTCCGCGAACTTGAGATAAAGAGAGACATAGAAAGAAACATCTGAGCGGATCAACTCAGTAAGGCTATTCCTCGAGTGCATTAGTTTCGCAAACGGGTTTTGTGAGACTGATTAGTAGAGGAGTTGGGTGTTCGGTATCACACAGGCTGTGAGTATGCGACATCGCAATAATTAGCCTTGAGTGCAAGTGGGAGATTGTTGGAGATAGTGCCCTAAGAGTCAATTATTGGATCACAGGCACGTGATTGCAATGATTGAGGGAGGACCTATGCCTGTAGGACAGTCTTACTCAAGATGATAGTATGCTATCTAGTTTATCTTTATCACCGTTTACTACTTTAGGTGACCTTACAAGTCACTATTGCGCGTTGATATAGCCCCTAGGATTCTTTCTTGACGGCCAGCAGTATGATGACGATCATATATGTGGGAGCCGGGGTCTATAAGCACATCCTTAAAAGGTCTCTAGTCGTGGGAGTTTTCGAGACAGGGCATCGATACTCCAGAGTAGACTAGTGTATACAGTCGAGACCCCGACGAGGGGCGGTGGCCGGTCTCACAAGCCACTGGTGTCAGTTGGTTCACCTAAGATGTATACAGGTGCTCATTGGGTTATGAGTACACTGGACATGACTCGCCGGGAACATGCTAGTTGGTCTTATACCTGACGTCAGATAGCAGTCCCTTGGTGACATGTGTACAGGTTAGTTCATCGACCTGAGATCGTCATTTTTCTCGTGTGAGTTCCCACTGTACTTTGATTACTACCCTACCATGGCTCAAAGGAGTCGTGCAAACAGGTTTTAGTTGGGTACAGTCCCGAGCCACATGGAGGCAGTGAGCGGATCTGCAGGGGTTCGTCTCTCCCGGTATTGGGGGTGAGGTCGCGTTGTGTCTAGGAGAGCCATTACAAAAAGCCCTCAGCCGAGACAGGAGATTTACTGGTAGGCATTCCAGTAGTATCTCAGGGTGTTCTGGGCTACACTCCGACACGACTTGTACCGATTTTGGGGGTCTGACTTTTACCAACCCCCTAGACCCGCCATGCGATGCTCATAGACGAACGGACCGGACTGTACGGATATTGTCACTGACAGGCTCAGTAGGGTGTCAGCATGAGTTTGCTCACAGACGTCCCTTTTGGTCAATACCTGGTAGCCCGTTACGTATGGCTAGTACCTCTGACGTGCTAGTGGTTAAATCCACAGCCAAAAGTATTGACGAGTCTTTAGAGTCCCCCACAGACAGTTACTCAAGTTTCGGGCGAAACGCTGTAGAGGCCGTATGGAGATATGGCAGGGTTCGATCATATACGTGCGGTATTGCACGGATCATGATCGGACGGATAATACTAGCGGGCTTTGGTTTAAGCCGGATCCTAGTATTGTACTGTGTTGACTTTGTCTCATTGCATTTGTATTCGGTCGGAATACAAATGCAGGTATGTATATACAGTCACGGGGTTTTCCTGTAATTTATTACGGGATCAGTTTTTTGAAGTTGCCAGTTTGCATCCCGTTTCGGCCATTTTCCTTTGTTTCTTTCCTTGGCTGAAAAATGGTGGAGGATGGCTAATTTGCAAATTAGCAATTTGGAGGGTTGTTTTTGCAAGTAGTTGCATCATGATGGTTTCATGATGGTTCCACAATCCTTTGACTTTCTTTTGATCATGATTGCTTTACTTTTGGAGTAATGATGATTGATGATGATGGAGGGTGATGATGATGGATGTGAGACTTGCTTTTTCCCTTACACTCAACGTTGCATCATCTTGACTCATTCATTCTCTTGCTCTCAATTCTCTCATTCCCAATCAAGGGGCCGGCCACAAGATGATAAGGGACTGTCCTAATTTTTGGTGTGGTATGGTTCTCATTTTGTTTGCACAAAATTCCCTTTGTTCATCCAAAAACTTGCATCTTATTCCTCCACCAAAAACCATGGCAACTTCAACCCCAATGAGACAAAGCTTTCTACACTTCATCTACAGTATTCTTGGACACGTCGACTCGCCAACTTCATGCCCGATTTGCCTCGGTCCAGAGGCGGGAGCCCGTAAAAGAACCCGGCGATGTGGTGCCCTCCCGATGAGGAGATGAAGACCGGAGATTCCGCGGGGAGATCGGGATGACAACGAGAAGACCGAAGGACACGGATCGCTCGGTATATCTCTCTACCCTTTTCTAGTTAGCTAGGAGTAGGTTAATAGCCCGATCCGGGTTTATAGTCCGCGGTAGCGCCGGTTTCTTGTTTAAAGAATAGTTTTGATTCCGCATTTTGGCCTCGTTCTGACGGCCGGGGCTCTGCCGGGGTCTAACATGATGCATTTCATAAGCACAATAGCACAATAATCAACGTCTCAATGTCAAATGACAATACAATACCACTTAGGGGTATATGTAGCTATAGCAAGGTATGTGGGTGTACATGTAAGTATGTATGCATGATGTACATGTAGATGTAGCAAGGTATGTAGGTGTACATGTAAGTGTGTATGCATGATATACATGTAGCTATAGCAAGGTATGTGTAAGCATGTAGGTATAGCATGTATACTACATTACATAAACGCTACGGAATAAGAATCACCATCTCAATGACAATAACCGATACAATATCATATATGTATATATGTAGTGCGTGTCATGGAAATTACCGACGGTGTGTGTGTAGCATACAATTTGTGCTCATGCAATATGAACCGTCAGTAATGGTGTTGTGTCCAATAGGTGCGAAGTCAAGGCACAACAGGTAATAATATGCAATGACGCTCATGCGCAATTAAGTCATATGCGCATAAACATGCAGCTATAATATCATATCCAACCCTGACGCATAACGCCATACGGGCGATTTCCCCGTAGATGTTAAATCTACTCACCGATGATCTCGAGCTAAGAAAATACGACCACCTGCTTCCCTTTCTTCACAGCGTCCGAAGTCCCCGCTTGCGATCCTAAAATTTCACAAACACAACACATAAGGCTAAATATCCTGTGCCGACACAAAGATAACGAAACGCAAGGATAACGTCCACAAGATAAACACACTGTGCACCTAGTGCACAAAACGTGTACGACATCGGCATAACCCTAGCTAGGATCGCTAAACTACACAACTATCAAGCCTAGACCCCGATCATACCGATCGTGCATTCACAACACAATATATATCGTGGAAGATAATATATATAATATCGCAACGTCAATTGAAACCCACGCCTAATTTAACCGAAAACCTAGTAAGCAACTTTTAATCATTTTAGCTCAAGTCTAGAAGTTTAAACAATTCTAGCAATCACAATCATCGCAAAGTAGCTTAACTAAGTCACACAAAGCTTTACTACAATTTTAATATCACCTTTATAAGATTTAGTAAAAGTTAGTTTTCTATTAAGCTTAATTAGACAATATTAAGCTTAATTAGACATTCTCACAACTAGGTTAAGTTTTTCCAAGTCTACACTTCTCCATTAACCATTTCAACTAATCAAAACCCTAACTTGATCTTCATAACCGTTTCTAGAATTTCCGAAACATGCTAATTCAAGCTTTAATTAAACATCTAACAACTAGATTAAGGTATTTAAACAACACTAAAGCTTAGGTTTAGGATTTTATACCTCACTTAGATTCACAAACTTGCAACTAGATCAACAAGATAACCTCCAAAATGCTATTTTTCATGAAGATCCAAGCTTGGTTAAGTTTAAGGAATAATGGGTATGGATTTTTATTTGAGTTTGTGGGATTATTTGATGATTTTTGATAATTTATTTGAGCTTTTAGAAGTGAAAATGGGGTGAAGAAAATGAGAGGGCAGCAGGGGGGCTCATCCAAGGTGGAGGAAAAAAGAAAGATGTGGAGTTGTGTGGAAATTTCTTGTCTAAAAACATCATTAAAGCTCATTAAAGCACCTTCCATCCATGCCACCTCTTAATCTTTACTTAAAATTTTTCTTTAATTCCAACAAATATCTAGATATTTTCAAGGATATTTTGCAAAGATGGTTTAATGCTTAATGTTATGATTAAGTTAGCATAGATTCACTTTAGTATAATTAACCCAATCAAAATTATAATTACCACTGATTAAGTGCATAATTAAAAGCTTATAATAATATTTTAATTAAGGAAAAATATTAAAGTGAACTAAAATTTTCAAGTGACAACAAAAAACCGCAAACTGGCAATTTCCTAGTTAAACTAGGTGCAGTTAAGTCTATACTGAAAAATGACCACTTTTAGGTTTTTACGGAAAACACAGTTTATTTTACTTATTAACGGAAAATTCGCATAACGATTTCTAAAACGTTATAATCTTCCCCCTTTAAAGAAATTCGGTCCCCAAATTTAAAATTTAACTACGCGTACCTTCGAAGAGATGAGGGAATTTCTTCCGCATCTCACTCTCGGCCTTCCAAGTGATCTCTTCACTAGTAGGGCCACGCCAGAGAACCTTCACAGATGGCAAGACTTTTGACAGAAGTTTCTTCACCTGCCGATCCAATATAACTATCGGTTGCTCGGTAAATGAAAGATCGCGCTCTAGCTGAACGGTCTGGTGCCGAATCATGTGAGAAGGATCATGAAGGTATCTACGAAGTATCGACACATGGAAAACGGGTTGAACATCAGGAAAACTGGGCGGAAGTGCCAAACGATAGGCAGCGACACCAACTCGCTCAAGGATCTCGAAAGGACCAACAAATCTGGGATTGAGCTTCCCCTTCTTCCTAAATCTCATCACTCTTTTCATCGGAGAAATCCGCAGGAATACATGATCCCCCACCGCGAACTCAAGTCTGCGACGACGATGGTCGGCATAAGACTTCTGTCTGCACTGGGCTGCTCTCATCCTATCCTGAATCAGCTGGATCTTCTCCGTAGTCTCTTGAACTAGCTGGGGTCCCAACAGCCTACTCTCACTGAGTTCGGTCCAACAGACTGGCGATCGACACTTTCTACCATACAAAGCCTCAAAAGGCGCTATCTGACATCTCCTGATAACTGTTATTGTAGGAGAATTCAATCAAAGGCAAGTGACGATCCCAACTACCACCAAAATCAAGCATACACGCACGAAGCATATCCTCCAGAGTCGTATAGTCCGCTCTGACTGACCATCGGTCTGCGGATGGAAAGCAGTGCTAAAACTCAACCGGGTACCCAAAGCTTCCTGAAGCTTCTGCCAAAGACGGCTAGTAAACTGGGTGCCCCTGTCGGATACGATGCATGTGGGAACGTCGTGCAAAAGCACAATCTCATCTATGTACAACTGAGCATACTGAGCATAACCGAAAGCGGTCTTCACTGGAAAGAAGTGAGCCACTTTTGTCAACCGGTCAACAATCACCCAAATGGAGTCATACCCACGACTGGCCCTGAGAAGACCCACAACGAAGTCCATGGAAATATGCTCCCATTTCCACTCTGGAATGGGTAAAGGCTGTAACTCTCCTGCCGGCCTCTGATGCTCAGCCTTGACTTGCTGACAAGTCAGGCACCTCGAAACAAAGTCCGAAACATCACTCTTCATCACTACCCACCAGTAAATGTCTCTCAAGTCACGGTACATCTTGGTGGAACCTGGATGAACGCTAAAGGCTGACTGATGTGCCTGCTCTAGGATATCGCGTCTCAACCCATCAGTATCTGGTACACACAAGCGAGTCCCCTAACGTAGCATACCCTGGTCATCAATCATGAACTCCGAATCTGTACCCTCCCGAACAAGCTCAAGAATCTCAGACAAACGGGCATCACTGGGCTGCGCCTCACGGATACGATCAAGTAAAAGTGGACGGGCGCGGACATGAGCAAGCTGTCCCCCAGTGGAAGTGAACTCAAACTGTACTCTACCGTCGCACAAGATCTGCCAATCTGCAGAAGACTGTTGCTGAACTGCACTCAACTGGGTGTTCGACACGATTTGTTACATTTTAATACCGCCCATTTTATATCATTTTGTCAATAAACAGTGCTATTTAATCCATGTCTGCTCATTTATACAGAGTACAGGTATGCAAACGGAAACATGGGTTTTTGTACACAACATGCACAGGAAGACGGATTTTTAGCTGGAACTGCAAACATGACATTATACTGATCATGATTTGAAAAGAATTTGCAACAAATATGTGTGTACAAAGTTTCATTGTGAAATGGTCCAACACATACATGTGTAAACACTTTTGGTGATGCATGTACCTTGTGTGCTGCTATGGCACACAACAATGATGTGTTGTGCAAGTGGTCTTGATGTGCATTAAATGCATAAAGTAGTGATGTGATATGGGCTTTTGCACTTGATCTCTTCTCTGTGTTATTGCCCCAGATTACACATATGTGTTGATTAAAAAAGTTGCAATTATGGAGATATACTCATATGACCAGAAGACTACTTAAGCAAGGTGGGCCCCAGAATCTTTGTTTCGGCCGCAAATATATTCGAATTGGCCGCAAATTGCGGCCAAGATGGTGGCAAAGTGGCTTGTTTTCTTTGTGTGGGTCCTTGGTGGTCATGTTAGTCTATTGTCACCTGCAACTTTTGCTTTGGATTTCTCTATAAATAGCAGATCAAGACATGAGGCCAAGGAAGAACTTTTTGCATACTTGTAAACTCTTGTGTTAAAATTCTTGTAGCTCTTGGGATTGAGTTGAGTTCTTTGCCTTCCTCTAGTCTTGCAACTTCTCTTTTTGAGCTTGCAAGATTAAATTTTGGTAGTTGAGCTCATTTACTTGTATTTTGAACCATTGCAATAAATCTTCATTACATTCAAGTTGGATTCTTGTATCTCTTTTCTATTTTGTCATTTCTTTTCATTATTCAGTTGTGTTATTTCTATGATGATGTATGAGTAGTTATTCTTGGGCTAAGGTGAGGTAGAATGTGGAATGACTTTACTTCCAACCCCCATTTTGATTCTTGCACTTTTTTCACTTCTTTTCTTAATATTGCAAGTTTATTATGTTTTTCTTGATAGGATATATCATTTTGAATGGTTGCAAATCAACCTTTAACATATATCCTATCATTTCTTTACATTTTATCGTTGCTATGTTACGATTTGAAGTAGGCGTGAATACGGAATTAAGTTACGTATCGCAACTAGCTAGATAGGATATATAATATTCTTGCATATTTTCTATACTTGCTACTTCACTTAACTAATTCCATATCCACTCCATTCTCAATCTAATTCTTGTTAGTTTCTGTTTTTCTAACCTTGATATCGTATTTCATCCCGATACATGTTTCGGATAAATACGGCATACTTTCACTATTCAATTGGTAACTAAAAGAAATGAATCTTGAATCAAAATGGAGAGTTGGGGGTAAATGTCTTATTTCACTCTTATTGAACCTTAGCCTAAGTTTTCATATCCCAAAACTGTGTTTCTTTTAGGTATTACACTAAAACGTGACAAAACACCATTTTCCAACTTATTGATCCAAAACTCAATTTGATGCCGTGATATCCACTCCTTGTGGTTCGACCCGTGCTTGTCGGCTTGCTTCAACGCACCGTGCACTTGCGGTATTTTTAAACTCGATACTCACGCCGTGCACCATTTTTCCGACAAAAACCGACATATCCGATATTGACTTTATTCTCGAAAAGCACGTCACCGTGGGTTTCGAACAAGTTTTTGGTGTCGTTGCCGGGGAGTGGCAACACCACGAAGATTATTTTGAGTTATCTCTGTATATACTTTGTATAAAATAAACAACATAAAAACACCAAAAACACCAAAAACACCTCAAATATCCGACTTTTTGCTCTCTGTGTTTTCTGTTCTGCTGTTGATATTGTTGTGCTAAAAATATTTTGCATACAGAAAGGGTACACTAACAGCAATAGAAGAAGACACAGAGAAATTGAAGCAATAACACCAGGATCGGGCCGCAAATTTATCCATATTGGCCGCAATTTGCGGCCTAGCCCTGGCATTTTGCCTCAATTTTTCTGTTACTTCTCTACTTTTCTGTTATTAGCCCATTTTTATATGCAAAATTTTATAATTATATATCTACAGAACCTTGGCCATAAATATCGTATTATGCACTAAATATCGTATTTTTTTTCTCAAATTCCAGATTGCATTGGAAATACGAACTATGATCGTGCGGAGCTGAGAATAGAATTCTGGAGAAAAGCGTTAAGAAGTTAACAGTGCGAAAGATCCGGGTAGATCGACCCATACAAGTGAACACTCAAGCGATCACGGATCAAGTCAACGGGAGTTTCTAAACTCAAAAATTCAAGGTACGCATTTTTCCTAACCCCTTCTCCTCAAAACCCGACGCTCCAGTACTTCAATTTTGTGCAGGATTTCTTTCGCAAACTCCGCTGCACAAGTGCCAAAAGAAACTAACCGTATTTTTTGCAGCGCGCCGCTTATAACATAAAAGACTATTGATTGATGATTTGAAAAACTTTTATTGTTTGCGCATTGCATGAATTTAATACGGACTTAAGGACAAAGAACCCCAACAAGATACGGTAAGGGATTTCATCACCCTTCTCTGTGGCCCACAAACCATAAAGAACGAGCATTTTCACACCCTCATTAACTTTAAAAGAAATTAGACTTTCAACCTCTAAGGACTTCGCGCTCACTTGGGTAAGTTAAGTGTATTTCGAACACCGCCCATCGGTACATTGTTCAAGAAATGTGTAGGAAAGTGTGAAAGGCGCAACCGCCGAAAGAGAGAAGGTTATTCTAATTAAGGAACCTCGCGAAAGCGAGGGAAAACCTCCCTTCCTCTCTGCACTTACCTGTCTTCTCGATCAGTCTATGTTGGGCCCGTTTTGCAATACATTTTTACTTCAAAAAGCAAGTTTTTTGAGCAGGTCTAGTTGACCTAGGTGACCCCATGCTGTTTAGGTGTGTGCAGTGTGTCTTGTTTGTGATCTTGTTGTACCTTTTTGTGTGATATTTGTGGTTGTGAATATTTTGGTTGAAAAACGTTTTTTTTCTCAGTCTTTCCCTACCACTTCCGGATAGTGCATGTCAGCTTGGACTAGAGATTCACAATCTCGATTAGTCCGGTTTATGCCTGTATCTTCCGACTCTTCTTCACCTTCTTATTCCTCAGAACCTTCCGAGACCTTCTTACCTTCTGCCTCATCGGAGCCGTCCGATTCTACACCTTCACTTTCTTCTCCTACACCACCAACAATGACGGAGCAAACAATGGTTGAGCAACAGGAGGCGACATTACAGGACAGATGTTACCCACACCGTTCATCCCTTCCTTCATGCATAGTGTTGCCCACCATTGCGGCAAACAACTATGAGATCAAACCGCAATTCATACCACTACTCCCCAAATTCCACGGACTCG
This sequence comes from Agapanthus africanus, assembly GCA_030015575.1. NCBI lineage: Eukaryota > Viridiplantae > Streptophyta > Magnoliopsida > Asparagales > Amaryllidaceae > Agapanthus > Agapanthus africanus. Next base: position 45,627 of record JASDDO010000136.1, read on the forward strand.
AGTCCGAAGATGCTTACCTGTTAATCAGTGGATTTGAAGGAGTATGTGCGATGATGAAGATTCACAGAGTAGGAGAGGATGTCGTTAAGCTCAAATTCATTCCCTTTGCGCTTAAGGATAATGCGAAAAGCTGGTTAAACAGTTTACCAGCTAGATCAATCACGACATGGGATGACTTTGTAAAGGTTTTTCTTAAATTTTTTTTTATCCTATTCATAAAACCGTGCGAACTCGCAATGAACTCCACAATTTTTAAAAAAAAGAGGGTGAAAGTTTTTGGAAATGCTTAGAAAGATTTAAAGACATCTTAATCAAATGTCCCCATCACGGGTTAGAACAGTGGAGGTTATGTCAGATTGTCTATGAGAGGTTAGATTCCAGTTCACGCATGATGTTAGAATCCATGTGTCAGTGTAAATTCCTGAGCTATGGTGCTAAGGACACATAGAACTTTTTGGAAGAACTGGCTGGCAAAACCATCCAGTGGAAGAGTGTGAGTGAGAAACCATCTGTGACTAGGAGCGGTGCACACATAGTTGACACCTCTATAGCTGCCGAAGCCAAAATCGCCGCTCTTGTACGGCGAATGGAAGCTTTAGAAGGCAAAAATTCACCGCTATCAGTCAATCAAATTTCTCCGACTTTGTGCGCTAACTGTCAGCATCCTAGCCACATAACGGAAGAATGTCCGTTTCTCGTTGGGTCCCAGGGACCTGAAAATGTTAATGCGCCGTATCAAAACCAGCATCCCAGGAACGACCCCTTTTCACCGACATACAACCCTGGTTGGAAGAATCATCCTAATTTTACTTGAAATTAGGCCCCTTTTCAAAACAACAATTCAAACCCACCTTCCCAACAATTTCAAAATTCAAAATTTCAAAACCAAAAATTGGGATATTCAACTAACCAGCCCCAGCAACCCCAACAGCCGAATCAGCACAACCTAACCTTTATACCCCCTGGGTTCGCCCAAGACGACAAGAGGGTGACATCCATCGAAAAAGGGTTGGAAGCTTTGATTAAAACTTATGCGCAGACTTCATCTAGTCTGGCTACTTTTATGCAAACATCCGGTCAGTTGCATAGCGTTAACACTCAAGCGATAGCCTGATTAGAAATCCAAATCAGTCAACTGGCTGCAGTAGTTAATGAACGTGAGAAGGGAACATTTCCCTCTCAACCCGTGATGAACCTAAGAGAGCAGAGAAACAACAACGCTCATGTTGTTCAGACGAACAATATTGAGAATGCGAACGCCGTCACCGTCCTCAGATCAGGACGAACGTTTGACAACAAGTTTGTCAACCCCAGCGACTCATCCAAGCGTGCGGTTGTCAGTTTACCAGCATGTAGTTCATCTTCTACTCCTCATTGTGATCCTTCTTCATCTTCATCACCTTCTTCTTCTTCTTCTCCTCCTCCTGCTTCTTCTTCGTCGCCTGCCGCACATCCTTCAAAGCAGCTTGAGAATTCGTCGCATGACCACCCTGACAGTACAGCAAGAACATTCCCGCCTTCTACACCAATTCTATCTACAGCTTCTCCAAACTTAGTGTTCGGACCCAAGGCTCCCTATCCTAATAGGTTGAAATCAATGAAGCCTTCTGCAAATACGGAAAAGGTGTTAAAAGTTTTTAAACGTTGCGAAGTCAACATTCCTTTGTTGTACGTGGTCCAACAAGTTCCGGTGTATGCGAAATTTTTGAAGGACCTGTGCACGCAAAAATGACGCACAAATGTGCCTAAAACTGTCTTCTTGGCCGCCACCCTGAGCGATGACTTGTCCAAATCCATTCAGGTGAAATACAAGGACCCAGGCTGTCCGACTATTTCTTGCACTATTGGGGACAAACAAATCAACCATGCCTTGCTAGACTTAGGGGCAAGCGTAAACCTCCTCCCCTACTCAGTTTACAAACAACTGGGATTAGGAGAGCTCAAGCCAACTAGAGTGACTCTGCAATTGGCAGATCGATCTACGAAAGTACCGAAGGGAGAAATTGATGATTTTCTAATCAAGGTCGGGGAATTCATATTCCCCGTAGATTTCATTGTATTGGAGATTGAGCCCGTCACCAACCCCATCGGTTAAATTCCAGTCATTCTGGGACGGCCTTTCCTAGCCACATCCAACACGTTGATAAACTGTCGTAATGGGTCCATGAAACTCTCATTTGGGAACATGACAGTCGACCTCAACATTTTCACGCTAGGAAACCAAGCGAGCGAGAAACATGATGACACTTTTGAAGTCAACGCTGTATACGATATGTCTGAGGAGGGGACATTTGACTTCAACAATGAGTGTCTGGAAGAAACGTTTGAAGAACTGTTTTCTGAGGAGCTTCTTTTCCTTGAGAAGCTATGTCCTGAACAGGCATCCTATGCACATTGGGGGCCCCAATTTGAACCACTTCGTAATGAACCGGCCCCTGAAGTGCGACCATCTGTGGAGGAGCCACCAAAACTTGACCTCAAAGTTCTTCCTGGCCACCTCAAGTATGCGTACTTGGGAAACAATGAAACGCTTCCAGTAATAATTGCAACCGACCTTGCGCCTGAGTAAGAGTTGGACCTCATGGACATTCTAAGAAAGAACATGGAAGTGATTGGGTGGTCAATGGCTGATATCAAAGGAATCAGCCCTGCTATTTGCCATCACAGAATCCATATGACTGATGATTCCAAACCCTTCAAGGATCCTCAATGCTGGCTTAACCCGGTAATGAAAGAAGCGGTAAGGAATGAAATGCTGAAGTGCCTGGACAATGGGATCATCTATCCCATATCTGATAGCAAATGGGTAAGCCCCATTCACGTGGTACCAAAGAAATCGGGACTCACGGTTGTCACGAATGAAGCAAATGAGATAATCCCAACCCGCACACAAACGGGATGGAGAGTCTGTATTGATTACAGAAAGCTCAACGCAGCAACTCGCAAGGATTTCCCACTGCCCTTCATTGATCAAATGCTTGAACGCCTAGCCGGACACGCCTACTATTGCTTCTTAGATGGGTATTCCGGCTATAATCAGATCCCGATTGATCCAGAGGATCGGGACAAAACAACCTTCACTTGTCCTTTTGGTACCTTCGCCTACCGCCGCATGCCCTTTGGGCTGTGCAATGCACCCACAACATTTCAGTGGTGTATGATAAGCATCTTCTCTGATATGGTAGAGCGATTTTTAGAGGTTTTCATGGATGATTTCTCCGTCTTTGGAGATTCATTCTCTGAGTGTTTGAGGCATCTGGAGCTAGTAATGCTACGATGTAGAGAAAAACACCTCACACTCAACTGGGAGAAGTGTCATTTTATAGTCAAACACGGCATCGTGTTAGGCCATATCATTTCTGAAAAAGGTATTGAAGTCGATAAGGCAAAAATCGACGTCATTTCAAGCCTCCCACCTCCATGGACTGTCCGTGACATTAGGGCATTCTTAGGCCACGCCGGGTTTTACAGGCGCTTCATCAAGGATTTTAGCAAACTGGCTAGACCCTTGACTTTTTTGATGGCCAATGAAACACCCTTTGATTTCAACTCTGAGTGCCTTCATGCGTTCAAGCTTCTGAAGTCGGAACTCACTTCTCCTCCGATTTTAAGTGCACCAGACTGGAGCGAACCCTTTGAGCTAATGTGCAACGATTCTGACTTTGCGATAGGTGCTGTCTTAGGACAGCGATTTGAAAAGAAGCCGCATGTTATCCATTACGCGAGCAGGACGTTGAATGACGCACAACTAAATTACACCACCACGGAAAAAGAATTCTTAGCTGTTGTGTACGCTCTAGAAAAATTCCGTCCTTACTTGATCGGGACCCATGTTATGATTTATACTGATCATTCTGCGCTAAAGCACCTCCTTGCAAAAAAGGATGCCAAGGCCAGACTGATACGTTGGATTCTCCTTCTCCAGGAATTTGACTTAACAATCAAAGATAAGAAGGGAACCGATAATGTCGTGGCCGATCATTTGTCTCGCTTGCCAAATGCACCAATCGAGGAAATTCTAATAAATGAACAGTTCCCCGACGAACAACTTCTCTCCGTATCAATCGAACCCTGGTTCGTTGATATCGTGAGCTTTTTAGCCACTGGAGAAACACCACCTTTTTGGTCGAATCAGGACAGGTCTAAATTTCTTTCCCAGGTCAAATTCTTTTACTGGGATGAACCATACTTGTTCAAATACTGTCTTGATCAGATTATTAGGCGGTGCATCTCCAACTCTGAGATAAGAAGTGTTATGTTCTTCTGCCATGACCAAGCTTGTGGGGGCTATTTTGGACCCAGAAAGACGGCTGAAAAGGTTTTGCAAAGCGGCTTCTACTGGCCGACGCTCTTCAAGGATGCTTTTGAATATTGTAAAACCTGTAGCCGCTGCCAGCACATGGGAAAAATTGGAAGGCGAAATCAGATGCCCCTACAATCCATTCTGATTGTAGAAATTTTTGACGTCTGGGGCATTGATTTCATAGGGCCATTCCCAAACTCTTTCGGGAATTTGTACATATTGCTGGCTGTGGATTATGTGTCCAAATGGGTGGAGGCTATCCCTTGCCGAACCAACGACAACAAGGTTATCATAAAATTCTTGAAAGAAAATATTTTTTCTCGGTTCGGTACGCCTCGCACCATCATTAGTGATAATGGTACGCATTTCTGCAACCGATCTTTTGAATCACTAATGAAAAACTACTCCATCAACCACAAGTTGTCAACGCCCTATCTTCCTCAAACTTGCGGCCAGGTTGAGTCTCAAATAGACAAATTAAACAGATTTTGGAAAAGACTGTCAGTCATAACCGCAAAGATTGGTCATTGAAGTTAAATGACGCGCTGTGGGCATTTCGGACCGCTTTAAAAACAAATCTTGGTTTGTCTCCATACCGACCCATCTTTGAGAAAGCGTGTCATTTGCCGGTCGAATTAGAGCACCGCGTTTTTTGGGCAATCAAACAGCTCAATATCGACTTAGAGAAAGACGGCGAAGCGCGAAAACTTCAATTGAACGAACTTGACGAGGTACACAACGATGCGTATGAGAATGCCAAATTGTACAAAAGAAAAGACGAAAATCTTTCACGACAACGCAATTCTCCGAAAAACATTCACCGTGGGGAAAAAGGTTCTGCTCTATGACTCCCGACTTCATTTGTTTCTTGGGAAGTTGAAATCATGCTGGACAGGTCCATTTCTTGTGCACACCGTCTTTCTGCACGGTGCTGTTGAAATTGAAGATCAGCAATCAGGCAATACGTTCAAGGTCAATGGCCAACGGCTAAAGCCATTTTTAGAATTGCCCGCGGAAATGGGGGAGCTCATGTTTTTACATGAGCCACGTTATATAGACTAAAACACATCCCCAACTTTTTCCCCTGTATATACTCTTTTTGGAGCTTTTTGTAATTATTGGTTTTCTTTTACTATTTCTTTTTATAAAGGGTTGTTTTTGCAAAGTGCCCTTTATAACCATCTCCAACCCAACCCGAGACTCATTTTCTGTTTCTCTCAAAAACCTGCTGCTCTCTCCCCAAATCAAACCCTAGAATCCAACCTCAGCCCCCAACTCCACCGTCAGGCCGTCGAAAAATCCAAGAAAGCCGCAAATTGCGGCTTGATCTGCTCCAACAGCCCCGATCTCCTTTCTTCTCTTCTTGTTCAATTTCTATGCAAAATTTCAGATCTGAAATGGTAGCTTTTGATTGTGAGAAGAACTTCTTTGAGATTTTCTCCGACGCAACTTACGGACATTATTTCTACGATGAAATCTGTCAAAGAGGGTGGGATTTTTTAATTTACAGAGGCAATGATTTGTTTGCTGTGAGGGAATTGGTAGACGATTTTTACGAACCATTAAGATATGGTAAATCGGAATCGGGGTTCGTAGAATTTTTCTTCCAGGGGCGACGTAGGATTTTTCAGCCCCAAACCATTTCTAGGGTTATAAATATCCCCATGCGACCAGGAAATCAACAACCGCGAGAGTTGGCGGTTTACAGATCATTATTGGGGGATTTTGTAGAATTAAAAGATAAGGGGCTGAACCCAGCCCAGATGTACATAAACGTGCTTGCGGTCTGCCGATGGAAAACCTCAATATCATGGGAAAGAGCCGTGTTTCTTCCTTTCCAGCTGGTGTGGGACATATTGTGCACTGCTTCATGGAAAAAGAGCCGCATTTCTGTGTTGTAACACAATTGTTCAACACAATCATAGGAGGGGTAGCCCAGAAGAAACCCCTACTGCCGGTGCTAGTGACCCAACTTGCAAAGTACTACATGGATAGGATTGAGTTTGATGGGTATGAAACTATCTATACAAACTGGCCGGTCGAAATAGAGAGAATTTCACAAGGATACACCAGCGGCCACTACGAGCAGAAAAACTGGACAAGGGAGCACCCAAGCGAACATCCGGGTCCCGAAAGCTCGACAGAGGCACTTTTAAATGAGCCAGAACCAGGCAACGAGAAAGACCTGCAGCGCCTGACATTTAGGAGTGTTCACCACATGCTCAAAAAACAACAGAAAATACAGGAGCGGCTAGACAGGATTGAAGCGACTCAACAAGTATCGCATGAAGACGCCAGCGGCAGCAAGAAGGGCAAGGGAAAAGCAAGAAGACATTGAGGACAATGCAAGTTTCAAGTTGGGGGTGATAGCATATAGTTTGCATTTGCACATTTCCTGCATTTCAGCATTTGCTTATTGTATTTTTCTTTTCTTTTGTATATAGTTGCATTTCATATCTGCTTGTGTACTGCATTGTATAGAAAAATTGGAAAAAAATTATAAAAATTAAAAAAAAAATTTCCTGAAAATTATAAAAACTATGTCAGGTTGGCTAGCAGGGGAATGTTGATTCAAAATCTGACGGTTAAATTGATAAGGTAGAAATAACTAAATTCTTGCTATGAGATTGACAACTTGAAAATAACCCGCCTGTGTGTTTAACCTTAGTTGATACACGTCTTTTATATCACTTACACGTGTCGTATGTTTTTGAGAATTTAATGAATGTCTGACATGTCTGTAAAAACTTTTAAAATTGATAAACATCCTTAGGATCAAACAGGTTTGGCGGAGTTAAGTAATATCAAGGATAATTCATACAGTGAAGTAGATAGGAATAATTTTATTGAGGCTTTAACAGAAGCTATAAGTCCGAAAAATAACCCATCTGGAAACTTGTGGAACAATTACACACCTTATCATATGTAACTTCTTCTGCTTTTAAAAGAAAAAGCTGGCTATATCTCCGTTTTACTAAAGTGCTAAAAATTTAAAATAAAATGAGTTATTTGTTTTGTGGTTTTGGTAACTCGGGTAATTAAGTCCTTAGTGTGTCTCCATACCTAATGTCCTAAAACCATCTGGTTTGGGAGTCATTGACCCAAACCTCGCTAAGTTTCCAATCACTAGATAAAACAAGCTAAGCAAGTGTCCTCTTCGAGTTAAAAGTCCTTATGGTTCTTTGTGGGAGAATAATCTTGGCGCTGACAAATTTTCTAGTAAAACAGTTTTTTCGCGGAGATATGAAGGTTTGTATTTATTAAGACGTTTTGCAGGATATTGAAGGGTGTGTATGAACAAAAACATGTGAAAGATAGGAGTGAAAAATAAGACTAAGGTTCTCTGTTAAAATCGATATATATTCTAACTTGAAGCCTAACTAAAGAATAAAACTTGAGAAAATCTTAACTCTTTTCAAACTTGTGTGATCCTTTAGAAATTTACCTTGGTCTGTAACTTTTGACATGATGACCCTAATCAAGTTCTTAAAAACATGATGACACTACCGCACTATCACGAAAAGACGCATATTAGCTTGTTAAGTAAATTGCGAGGAGTGAAAAATAGGGTTTAATGTTTCTAACTTGGGTGATAGAAGTTCTAGCTTTGATACTTAACCTTAAGATTTGAATCAACTGTTTTCTAGCAAAACTAACTTGACTGGATTTTGTGGGTGCAATCCGCTGAAAACCCTCAGGAGACAACACTCCTCCTACTAGGGACACCTAAAGGTTTAACGGGTTGTAGCATGTGCTCAGTGCAATCGCGTTCCCTACAAAAGTGAGGCTAGGAATTTTTGTTTTGCTCGAGACGAGCAAAAGATAAGTTTGGGGGTATTTGTTCGACACAATTTGTTATATTTTAATACCGTCCATTTTATATCATTTTGTCAATAAACAGTTCTATTTAATCCATGTCTGCTCATTTATACAGAGTACAGGTATGCAAACGGAAACATGGGTTTTTGTACACAATATGCACAAGAAGACGGATTTTTAGCTGGAACTGCAAACATGACATTATACTGATCAAGATTTGAAAAGAATTTGCAACAAATATGTGTGTGTACAAAGTTTAATTGTGAAATGGTCCAACAGATACATGTGTAAACACTTTTGGAGATGCATGTACCTTGTGTGCTGCCATGGCACACAACAATGATGTGTTGTGCAAGTGGTCTTGATGTGCATTAAATGCATAAAGTAGTGATGTGATATGGGCTTTTGCACTTGATCTCTTCTCTGTGATATTGCCCCAGATTACACATATGTGTTGATTGAAAAAAGTTGCAATTATAGAGATATACCCATATGACCAGAAGACTACTGAAGCAAGGTGGGCCCCAGAATCTTTATTTCGGCCGCAAATATATTCGAATTGGCCGCAAATTGCGGCCAAGATGGTGGCAAAGTGGCTCGTTTTCTTTGTGTGGGTCCCTGGTGGTCATGTTAGTCTATTGTCACATGCAACTTTTGCCTTGGATTTCTCTATAAATAGCAGATCAAGACATGAGGCCAAGGAAGAACTTTTTGCATACTTGTAAACTCTTGTGTTAAAATTCTTGTAGCTCTTGGGATTAAGTTGAGTTCTTTGCCTTCGTCTGGTCTTGCAACTTCTCTTTTTGAGCTTGCAAGATTAAATTTTGATAGTTGAACTCATTTACTTATATTTTGAACCATTGCAATAAATCTTCATTACATTCAAGTTTGATTCTTGTATCTCTTTTCTATTTTGTCATTTCTTTTCATTATTCAGTTGTGTTATTTTTATGATGATGTGTGAGTAGTTATTCTTGGGCTAAGGTGAGGTAGGATGTGAAATGACTTTACTTCCAACCCCTTCCTTTTGATTCTTGCACTTTTTCACTTCTTTTCTTAATATTGCAAGTTTATTATGTTTTGCTTTATAGGATATATCGTTTTGAATGGTTGCAAATGAACCTTTAACATATATCCTATCCTTTCTTTATATTTTATCGTTGCTATGCTACGATTTGAAGTAGGCGTGAATACGGAATTAAGTTACATGTCGCAACTAGCTAGATAGGATATATAGAATTCTTGCATATATTCTATACTTGCTACTTCACTTAACTAATTCCATATCCACTCTATTCTCAATCTCATTCTTGTTAGTTTCTATTTTTCTAACCTTGATATCGTATTTCATCCCGATACATGTTTCGGATAAATACGGCATACTTTCGCTATTCAAATGGAAACTAAAAGAAATGAGTCTTGAATCAAAACGGAGAGTTGGTGGTAAATGTCGTATTTCAATCTTACTGAACCTTAGCCTAAGTTTTCGTATCCCAAAACTGTGTTTCTTTGAGGTATTACACTAAAATGTGACAAAACACCATTTTCCAACTTATTGATCCATAACTAAATTTGATGTCGTGATATCCACTCCTTGTAGTTTGACCTGTGCTTGCTTGCTTCAACGCACCGTGCACTTGCGGTATTTTTAAACTCAATACTCATGTCGTGCACCATTTTTCCGACAAAAACCGACATATCCGATATTGACCTTATTCTCCAAAAGCACGTCACCGTGTGTTTCGAACACTGGGACAAGCTACCCCGGGCCTACGACTCAAAGCATCAACTACCACATTCGCCTTGCCCGGGTAATAAAGGATCTTACAATCATAATCCTTCATGAGCTCCATCCAACGGCGCTGTCTCAAATTCAGATCCCGCTTCTGGAAGATGTACTTTAAGCTCTTATGGTGCGTAAAAATCTGACACGAGTCCCCGTACAAGTAGTGTCTCCAAATCTTCAACGCAAAGAACACCGCGACCATCTCAAGATCGTGAGTGGGATAATTCTGCTCGTGCTTCTTCAGCTGCCGAGAAGCGTAAGTGATAACTCTATCATGCTGCATCAATACACAACCGAGCCCCACTCGAGAAGCATCACAGTAAACAACATAGCCGCCCGATCCAGAAGATAAAGATAGAACTGGTGCAGTCTTCAACCGCGTCTTCAACTGCCGAAAACTCTGCTCGCATGCCTCAGTCCAAAGAAAAGGAACTCCATTCCTGGTCAGTCCGGTCAGCGGTGCAACGATACTCGAGAAATCCTGCACGAAACGTCCGTAATAACCGGCTAAGCCCAAAAAGCTGCGGACCTCTGTCACAGATACAGGTCTGGGCCAAAGCTGTATAGCCTCGATCTTCCTCGGGTCTACAAGAATACCGTCTCCCGTCACCACATGACCCAGGAAGTCAACTTTATCAAGCCAAAATGCTCACTTTGAGAATTTAGCATACAGCTAGTGCTCTCTCAATGTCTGCAAAGCAATCCTCAAGTGCTGCACATGCTCCTTTCGACTCCTAGAGTAGACCAGAATGTCATCAATAAACATAATAATAAACTGGTCGAGGAACGACCTGAAAATCCAGTTCATCAGATCCATGAACGCTGCTGGTGCATTGGTGAGTCCGAACGACATCACAAAAAACTCATAATGCCCGTAGCGCGTACAAAAAGCAGTCTTCGGAATGTCATCATTCTGAACCCGCAACTGATGATAACCCGATCGTAAATCAATCTTAGAAAAATGTTTCGCACCCTGGAGCTGATCAAACAAATCGTCAATGCGAGGTAAAGGATACCTATTCCGCACCGTAACTCGGTTCAATTGACGATAATCAATACACAACCTCAAACTGCCGTCCTTCTTCTTGACGAACAGAACAGGAGCTCCCCAAGGCGAAACATTCGGACGCACAAGTCCCCTATCAAGCAACTCTTGCAATTGATCTTTAATTTCTTTAAGCTCCGCCGGGGCCATCCGGTAAGGCGGTATAGAAATAGGTCCCGTGCCGGGAATCAGATCAATGCAAAACTCAATATCGCGCTCTAGCGGCAAACCAGGTAACTCATCTGGAAACTATCGTACGATAGGAACTGTTGGCTATAGTGTCCTCAAAGCAATTATCATAGTCACAGACTTGTGATTATGATGATTGAGACAGGACCTATACCGATAAAACAGTCTTACTCAACATGATAGTATGCTATCTGGTTTGTCTTTATCATCATGTTGATAGAGCCCATAGGATTCTTGATTGACTGCCAGCATTATAATGGCGATCATATATATGGGAGCTGGGGTCCATAAGCACATCCTTAAATGTCCCTAGTCATAGGAGTATCGAGACTGGGCATCGATACTCCAGTGTAGACTAGTGTATACTGATCGAGATCCCGACGAGGGGCGATGGCCAGGTCTCACAAGCTATTGGTGTTAGTTTGTTCACCTAAGATAGTATACAGGTGCTCATTGGGTAATGAGTACACTGGACGGACTCGCCGGAAACCTGCTAGTTGGTATTATACCTATTGTCAGATAGTAGTTCCCTGGTGACATGTGTACAGGTTAGTCTGTCGACCTGAGATCGTCATTTGTCTCGTGTGAGTTCCCACTGTGCTTTGATTACTACCATACCACGGTTCAAAATAGTCGTGCAAACAGGTTTTAGTTGGGTATAGTCCCGAGCCACATGGAGGCAGTGATCGGATCATCGGGGATTCGTCACTCCCGGTATTGGGGGTTGATGTCGCGTTGTGTACGGATGACCATCACCATAAATCCGTGGCCACGGTAGACGAGAACTACCGATCCAGGATCGATAGTTTCTCAGGTGGTGATGGGGTTTCATACCGACACTAAATGTCGCGTTGTTAGGAGTCTGACTTTATCCACCCCCTAGATTCGATATGCGATGCTCTTAGACGAATAAACCGGATTGTATGGATATTGTCACTGTCAAGCTCACTAGGGGTTCTGCATGAGTTTTCTCGTCGGCCTCCCTTTCGATCAATACCTGGGTAGCCGTTATGTACAGCTAGTGTCGCTGACGTGCTTGTGGTTAAACCCACTACAAGCGTATTGACGAGTCTTTAGAGTCCCACACAGAGGGTTTTCACGGTTCAGGCGATATGGTGTACATGGCGTATGTTGGTACATACAGGTGTCCGGTTAAATATGTGCAAATGTTGCGCAGACTTTAATCGGACAGTTGATAATACTAGTGGCTTAGGATTAAGCCAGATTATTAAATCAGGTTTTGATTTAATAATTTACATATGTATTGATATATGTATTCTAGTATTATTGTTCGCTATTTAGTTTCTCTCTTGGCTATTCATATATTTGTACGAATACGCGTATATGTATTTCGATACATGTACCGAAAAGTATTTCATATTTTATACGGATTAGCTTCTAGAAGATACCACCTCATTTATATGATTTTCCATTTATGGAAATTCATTTGTTTTATTAATGAGGTGGAAAAGGTGATGTGACTTTGGGCATGGTTCAAAGTATGGTGTGATTTGTTTATTTGATTAATAGGAAATGATATTTTTTTTGGTGATTGAGAGAGAGAGGGGGGCGGCCACTTCTATTAGGTGGGGGTTCATTTCATTTGGTTACATGATTTTAACACACACTAGCCCACTCTCTCACTCTCTCAAGTTCAAAAACACTTAACCATTTTTGTTCATGCAAAAATCTTCATCACCTTCATTCATCTTCTATGGATGCTCTCTTGAGCTCATGGGTAGAGAGAAAATTGTAGTGACACTTTCATGCACCTTCACTCTCCATCGCTAGCGACTTTGGAGCGTAGGTTACCTCATTCGACGAGGTTGAAGCTTGCGCCGTTTCCCACGGGTGGATCATCGAGATGGAGGAAGACCGGCAACCAAACATCATCAAAGGATCACTAGGAGCTTGGAATGAAGACCGAAGGACTCGGATCAACTCGGTATAACGATTCTAACTCTTAGTTAGTTTGCTAGTTTAGGGTTTAAGGTCGATCCGGGATTCGGGTAGCGGTAGCGCCAGTTTAGAAATTTTTTGTTCCGCATGCGTTTCGATGGCCGGGGCACTGCCGCAACCCTTCATGGTATCAGAGCCACCCTTTAAACCCCTTACTAGCTTGTTTAAACGTGCTTAAAAGATCGATCGACGGAAATTGCTAAAATCACGACTTCAATTTTGTGTTTGCTATCGCTTTTCAAAAGTGTTCAAAAAATTATTTCCAGAGGCTTAAAAATCCGTGCAGGCGATTTTAAGGGTACAGAAAAAATTTGGGTTCCTAATGCCTCCAAGTAGCCGCGGAACCGCCGCAATTACCCCTATTGGCGGCCGATTCACGGCCATTTATTGGCGACGGGCTTTGAAATTTTTCCTGTAGCCCCCTGACTTAGAATTGTGATTTTTGTAATATCCTGTTTTGGCCCAGGTTTCTGTGAAGTGTTGGTTTTGCTATTGGGGCTAATTTGGAACTTAGTCGATCGATATTTTAAGTGTGCGTTTAACAGTACATACATTTTTATTTGCGACTGTGAATGTCATTTGATCGGTAAACTCGTCTAATTGCTATATGTCTTTTAGACGGGTTTGCGAACGTGACATTCACGTTGATGTTCTGTGATGTGCTGTGATGTTGGTTGGATCGTCGTGGTGGATAGCAATGGTGCAATATTAGTACAGTTTTATTTCATTTGTACATTTGATATTGCGGGACGAGCGTCCGACATGTGGATTGCCGTCACTGCCAGTTTGTATATTATTCTTTTGGGGTACGACCGGGTTAAGGTCGATGTCATCCTTGTATATTATTTTCTTTTCTGTACTAGGATTACCCCGCGGTGGGGTGCACGAATAGCCGGATTCTAGAGGGCAATGGGTCCGCATCTCATGGCGTTGGGACGGAGGGGACCTTACTCTAGAATTGGAGGGCTATTCGTCGCACTCGTAGGGGGTATAGGTGACTGTTCATATCAGACTTTTGCATTTTCATACCGCCCAATTTTTATCAAATTGCATATCCGTAGATACTCTTGAGCCGTGTTTGCTAGTCAATTGCAGGATACAGGTTCTCGGTTCTAAAACGGTGAAATTCATGGAAAACACGACAAAATCCGGGTTCCTGCCAACCACAGATAAAACACGGTCTCCGCTCTCCATCCGTATGTTGCCAGATACCAGTTTAGGAAGACAAAATGGCAAATCGATTGTCACCTTCATGCATAAGGCTCAATGGCAACAAGAAGTTCCAAGAAATCTACGCGGAGCTTAAGAAAATCTTGACAAAAGTCCACCTTTCCCTCAACAGAAATTCTGGAAGAAATGTGGAAGTATTTTCAGAAAATACATGTACCAGACAACAGGGGACAGCAGATCAGGGCAGTACAAGAAGCACCATACCCTGACTCCACCATAGGGCCGCGGATCCATGACCAATAGGGGGTATAGGCGGCGGATCCGCGGCCATACTGAGGTGTCAGGGCATGGGCTTTTGGGGGTAGAATTGTCTTTTCGTGTGTGTTCTGGTGGTTGCCCTAGGTTTTCATTTTTTGGCCTATAAATAGCCCAGAACTTTGTGAAGGAAAGGGTCCATTCTTGTATTTTCATTTTGCTAAGTTTAGTGTGTTTCTTCTTCCTCTTCTCACCTCTTCTCCATTGAAACTTGTAGTGAGCTTATGAGTGAAGAGTGATGAATAAAGAAGAACCATTTATTATCATGCTTGTCTCTTTATCTTGTTAATTGTTGTAATTTTAATTTGTTAAGTAGTTGTTGTTATTTTCTTGTAGTTTCTTTCTTCTCTCTTTTTCGTTATCCTTAATACGACAATGATGCTTACGCTCGATCCTCGCCAAGGTGAGGTCGCAAATAGCTAGTCGTATTCTTCTAATCTCCTTCTTTCTATCTTCCTCTTTTGTTTTGTTTTATTTTTTTTTGTATCATGATGTGTGAGTAGTTCATACTTGTTAGGGTAGGATAAGGGAAGTTTGAGAGAAGGAAATCTCTCTCACTCTTTCCTTGCCCAACAGCTTAAATCGACTCCCGTTAATTGAACCACAATCCGCTCCTCACGGCACCTTATCCTACATGATAGCGGTGATTCCGTAGTGAGACCGGTTGTGGTTGAATTAACCGGAGGTTAAGGCTAAGAGCCAAGAACGGACGGACAAGCACCAAAAGGAAGGACTTATGCGTTGGAAAGCCTAGCTTATACTCGCAAGTTCCTTCCTAGTCGTGCTAATCCCCGTTGTTGCCGATTACCGTAACACCGATATTAAGAGGGGCAACGAAAGATGTGGAGACTCCTAACTCAAACTAACATAATCCTAACCCTAACAAGCTCTCTTTAAAACATCAACTTAACACTTAGATAATCACAAACAAATCTGAACTCTCGGACTTAACTCGTTAAAACATATAGAAAAAGACTCCCATCTCCCTGCGGACGACCCGTACTCAACCGGCTAGCTACAAGCGAAACCGTCTTGATTGCGGTATTTAAACTAAAACTTGAACACGCAGAATCGCTAACAATCAGTGACCCAGGATGGGTGCTCAAGTTATCAGATTCCGTGAAGTGCTGGGTGGTCCATTCACGTTGCTGAAGGGGGCTGCCTCACTTCTGGTTTTGGCGGGTAACTTGCCGCGCTCGTAGGGGTCTAGGTTTCATTGCATATGCTATCCACACGACAGGGAACGTCGGGTCTCACTTACGGCTCAAGTGAAACCCGGGGCTCTAGATTATCCACCATTCTGTGTTGCTTCTGTGATGTTTATGTGATGTTGCTTTATATCATGCCTAGGACGAATGTTATATATATATATATATTTATATATACTAGTAGATGTTGTATATGTTTTGCACCCGCGCTAGCCCAGTCCCCGCTCTGTCGTTAGTTAAGTAACCTAATGGGTGATGACGGGACCCAGTGGCGAATGCGGATGGCATATACGTACATTTTATTTTCGTTCTTTTCTTGTGTGATTAATTGATCGGACTGCATAGATTCTTATCAATGCAAGGATAAAACAAACCTATATATATGATGTTGTTGGAACCAAGTTTTTAAAAACTGACATTAGAGACGTTCTCTTTTGCTTTGTAAAGTGGTATTCGGTTATGAATATCCAGCACCTCATTCGAAGAGGCAAGGGCCGAGATCCCTTCATCGGGAGTGACCCCTTGAGTAAAAGTTTGCGTCAACGTAATAACTTCACTATAGTCGATTCTTTTGCTTTGCATCGTGGTATTCCGTTTGGAATATCCTGCACCTCATTCGACGAGGAAAGAGCCGAGATCCCTTCACCGGGAGTGACCTCTTTAGCAAAAGTTTTTGCCACTATATATTTATAAAAACCACTTGGATTCCTTCAATGATATCAAGTTCATTATGTTAAAGGTTTTTCACCACAAAACAGCCGTAGCCCTCCGTCATTTCGGATAAGTAGTGCATAGTATTCGTGCGGTGTTTGTTGGCCAAAGTCAAGGCATTGTGCGGTAGCTGTGTGTTGCTTGTCCATTGCATGGATATGCATTAGTTTAGGACAGTCGTTCCACTTTGTTGGCCAAAGTCAAGGGTGTGTGCGGGTGGGTCTAAATAAATCAGGACAATGACGGGTAGAACTTGACTTGCGGATTATGATTTTTTGGCCAAAGTCAAGGTCATAAACCGCTTGTGGTAAAAATCATATCGGGAGTTTCAAACATACAGGAAACTTACCAGGCATGCGCATACCTTCTAGAGTTTGATGACTTGAGTGGCTTCCATCAAGTTATCATGCGATGATAGTTGGATCCCGATTCCTACTGATGAGTAGGATTACTCCTTGGGTGATTCCGACTAATTCTCCTTTTGGGTTTGGAGGAGAATTCGAGGAAACAGTGGGAGCCATCCAAGATTAGATAAAATGATTAACCATTCTGATCTAGTTTAGAGTGCACGCTGAGTGTTTCTTTTCTCTCTCTCTGGCTGCAACTATGACCCGACCTTTGACTAAAACTCATGAAACCAAGTTAACCGAACCTTCTTAAAACACTTTGGATTTTAGAATGTCACGGTGTCGCATATATCATTGCCACTTCTATATCACCTTTGCATTTCTCCAGAACACCCCGTATTACTACGAACATCCACTTCCATTGGATAAATCCATCGAATGGTTATATACGAACTCGAAGGATCTGATTCTGGTTCTGGAGAGATTGAATAGGATTATTCGGTTGTTTTTTCTCTTTACCTTCTCTCAGGTTGTGAGGGCTCCTAGGATTAGGAGAGGGTACACCTATTGAGCTTATGTTAGTGTATATGCCCTAGAGGCCATTACTGTATCATACTAATTTGTATATTACTTGATGGAAGCTTGGGATATTCACAGTTGTAAATACAATCTTGCTCGAAATGGTAGTATGCTACTTGGTTTGTCTCTGCTTTAATATGTGCATGTGTTTCTTTTAGCATATTGCTGATATACATATTAGTAGAGCCCTTAGGATCTTTGCTTGATTACCAGCATTGTGAGGGCGCTCACAATTGTGGGAGCTGGGTGATTTATAAGCACATCCTTATACAGGTCCCTAGTCGTTGGACTATCGAGACAGGGCATCGATACTCCGGAGTAGACTAGCGTATGCGCTTCTCATCCTAGTGTGGGATACGGTCTATCCCACAGCCGTCAGTACGTCGTACTTGAGATAGTATGCGGGTGGTCGTTAGGTTACGAGTACACTGGACAGGACTCGTCGGGGACTGTTGGTTGGTATTATACCTATCGTCAGTTATCAGTTCCTTGGTGACATGAGTACAGCTTAGTCCGCTGACTTGACACTGTCACTTCGCCTCGAGTGTGTTCCCAGTGCACTTTGATTACTATCCTACCACGGCTCAAAGGAGTCGTGCAAACAGGTAGTTTTTGGGTGCAGTCCCGAAGCACTTGGAGGCAGTGACGGTTAGACAGGATTCGTCTCTCCCGGTATTGGGAGTTGACATCCGCTGTGTCTAGGAGAGCCATTACACGAGTAGTCCCTGGCCAGGGCAAGCGAGATATACTGGTAGGTTTCTAGTGTTATCTCAGGGTGTTCTGGGCTACACTCCGA
Source organism: Agapanthus africanus (assembly GCA_030015575.1). NCBI lineage: Eukaryota > Viridiplantae > Streptophyta > Magnoliopsida > Asparagales > Amaryllidaceae > Agapanthus > Agapanthus africanus. The sequence continues at coordinate 63,854 of JASDDO010000136.1, forward strand.
CACGACTTGTACCGCTATTAGGGGACTGACGTTCACCGCCCCCCTAAGCCCGCCATGCGATGTATCATACGAACAGACCGGACTGTACGGAGACTGTCACATACAGGCTCAGTAGGAGTTCAGATGGGGTTCACCTCGTCAGTCTTCTTATCGGCATCTACCTGGGGACCGTTACGTACAGCTAGTGCCGCTTGCGGTCTGTGGTTAAACCCACTGCCAGCGTAGTGTCGAGTCTTTAGAGTCCCACACAGAGAGCTATTCGTCTTTAGGCAAAATGAGTAGAGGTCGCATGGTTTTGCGATAGGGTTCGTTTACATCCGCGCACTCGTGCACGTTTGCTGTCCGGACAGGTTATACTAACGGGCTTTGGTTTAAGCCAGATCCTAGTATATGATTTGGGATTGGTTTTTCTCATTGTATTCGTGTTCCTCGGATCACGAATACGGGTGCGTATGCACAGTTGCTTGAGACAGAGGGAGAGGACTTTGATTAGGGTTAATAACCATTATCATTTTATTAAGCCTAATGCTTATGTGTGTATTATGGTTAATTGATATTAGTTTAATAATTGTGCATGGTTATGGTTGTTGACCATTTGACCTTCTTGACTTGTTGACCTTGGTTGATACTTTGACCATCATCATTTCATTTAGAAGATGCTCTTTGATCCTTGCAATTTGCATTAAAAATGAAATGATAATGGTCATGTCTTGATTAAGCCATGACAATTATCTCACTAATTATCTAATTAAAATACTACACACATATATGTGAGAATGGTTTATTTTATTCTCATTCTATCATTCATTTTCTCTCTCTTGTTCTTCCTCTCCCTCAAGCTCTCCCCTCTCATGTGTTCAGAAACACTTGAGCTTGAGAAAAACCCCTTCTTGATAATCTCTACTCTCATCTAGGGTTCAAGGATTAGCACTTCTTGCACCCTAGTTACTTCTAGCTTGGAGTTGAAGCCAAAGGTCGAGGCTTTCGGGTGGATCTTTCTTCGACGAGAGAAGACGGCAAAGGTGACCTCCTTCCACTACTCAAAGGAGCAAGGAGAGAAGGACATAAAGCCCTAGGTATAACCTTTCTAGCACTTAGCTAGTTTCTAGTTAGCTTTAGCTTGTTTTTGTTTAGCAAAGATCCTTCTTTGTCTAGTCCATGTTGCCTAAGTTGATAAAAATTAGATTTTTATTCCGTTTTCCGCCTCCCCGTAAGCACCGGGGTGGGCAACGTGGACTTACAGTGGTATCAGAGACTAACTAAACATAAACTAGCTAGGTAGTAAAGTGTATGGAAGTTCGAATCGGAAAAATCGAAAAACCGAGTTTTCAAAACCATAAGTTTCTGTTAAAATTTTTTCTGTTCAAAACAAAATAAATCATACACCAAAAATCATCTCAGGGTTTTGTGAAGAAAGCCACCAAAAACGATCCAGAGATTCGACCAAAGAGCCGCGGTTCCGCGGCAATAGCAAGCTATTGCCGCGCAACCGCGGCCGTCTTGGCTCGTCTCTGGGTCGAGTTTGGTGCAGTGTATTTCTGGCTTGGTTTTGGGATTTTTAAGATGGTTTATATGTGCCCATATTTTCCAGAATAGAAATTTATTTTTGGGGGCCTATAAATCCGTATTTTTTATCGAACTTCAATACACTTTGACTAAAAGGTTATATCTGTGATGTTTATATGTATTGAACGTCGGCTAATCGCTATATGCCGATTAGTCGGGGTTATACATATCTGTGATCTGTGTTTGATGATGGTATGTGTATATGAATGGGTTGGATTGTCGCGGGTGAATAGCTGGGATGGATGTGAGATGAGTGTTGCTTTTTCTTTCATTCATTGTAATATGTAAATTGATGTAATATTATTATTTGTATGGCCGCACAACCGGGTCGGGGTTGTAGCCGTCATTATATAATTCTTTTTACTGTTTTTGCTCCTTGGATAGACCTATGGACGGGGTGCACAAACTACCGGGTATCTCGAAGTGCCGAGTGGCCTACTCACGGTGTTAAGAGAGGTTGCTTCGCTTCGGGTACTTGGCGGGTAGTTTGCCGCACCCGTAGGGGTCTTGGGTGGGGTATTGGCTATTCACCGCGACCGTGTAATCCACTTTTCGTTGCAGGCTCGAACGGATTGCGGATTCCTAGTATATCCAATGTATTCATCTGTGATCTGTAATGTCTATCAATGCTATATATTTATATATGATAACTATTTAGGCGTTGCTTATGTTTTACAGCCGCGCTAGCCCAGCCCCCGCTCTGTCGTTAGTTAAGTAACCTAACGGGTGATGACGGGGCCCCGTGGCGAATGCGAATGGCATAAGCGTACGTCATATTTTGGTTGTTTTCTGCAATGGTAGGATTAAATGATGGGACGCATTAAAAGAACTAATGCAAGAAAATAAACCAAGTAAAAGTCGATTGGAACACTTTGAAAACCACTCGGTTCTTTTCAAAACTAAACTTTTAAACGCGGAGCTTGAACCACTCCTTTTAAAAGCTATCTCGTTCCATCGATTAGATCAAGTTCACTACGTTCACGGTTTCGCCAAAACCATTCGTAGCCCTCCGTCATTCCACATGAATGGTCAAAAAGTATTCAAGCTATGTATTTTGGCCAAAGTCAAGGCATAGTGATTAGTAGCTATTGAGTATTCATGTGCAACATAGATAGATGCGTTGGTTTGGGACAGTCGTGCTGCCATTTTGGCCAAGGTCAAGGGTAGGTACGGGTGGGTCCAAATTAACCAGTAGAATGACGGGTAGAACTTGACATGTGACTTATGATATTTTGGCCAAAGTCAAGGTCATAAGAGCATGGGGCAAAAATCCACATCGGGAGTTTCATAAGTACTGAAACTTGCTAGCGCTGCATACCATTTGGAGTGTGATAATTCTGGTAGGATTCCTTTGGTTTTATCACGCGATGATATTTGGATCCCGATCCTACTGTGAGTATATGCTACTCCTCGGGAAAACTCTCACTTAACGATCAATGCTATAAACTTAGTAGGTGTCTAGAAAGGTGTTAGCGGGGCTACGCCCACAGGGAAAAGATGTTCTTAAATTAAGGAACTTCGCGAAAGCGTTGGAAAACCTCCCTCGAAGTACCGACACTGGCCTGGCTGAACGGTTAAGCAAGTATTGTACGGTGAGATTGATCCTGACTAATCCTTTCTTTATGGTTTGAGAAGGGATTCGAGAGACAGTGGGAGCCATCCAGTTTAGACAAATTAAAAACCACTCTAAACTTGCAAGAGCATCATGTTAAAGTGTTTCTTTTCTCTCTCCTAATTGCAGCGACCATTCAACATGACCGGACTTAAGTTATTACTAGATAGAAACATATTGACAGGGCCAAACTACAAAGATTGGCTCAGGAATGTCAAGATGGCAATCACTTACGACAAGTTGGGGTATGTCCTTACCACCAAAGCTCCCCCTGTCCCAGGTCCCAAAACCAGTGTCGTAGATAGGGAAATCTACAAGACCTGGCAAATAGATTGCGTGAAGGCCAAATGCCTCGTACTAGCCTCGATGGACAACAAACATCAGAGGAGGCACGAGAATATGGACCTAGAGTCCATATTTCTTCATACAAAAGAACTGTATGGAGAGCAGTCTCGTATCGCCAGATACAAAGTGTCGAAGAAGTTGTTTTCGGCAAGGTTGGCCGTCGGATCATCGGTAGCGGAACACGTGCTTAAGATGATTGGCTACATAGAGGAGCTCGCGGACCTTGGGACCACATTGGAGAATGAACTCTATACTGATTTGATTCTCCAGTCCCTTCCTTCCACTTATGCCCAGTTTATTCTTAACTTCAACATGCAAGGAAAGGAGGTTGAACTTTCCGAACTTCTGAACATGTTGAGGAGTGCTGAGGGCACCCTACAGAAAGGTAGGGAGACATCCACTTTGTTTGTAGGAGGATCTTCCTCTTCTAGATCCAGGGCGAAAGCCAAGGGTAAGAAGAAGAAAGCCCCCGCCAAACCAAGAGGCGGTGTCAGTAAAGTGGATACGAAGGGAAAAGGAAAAGCAACAAAGGTAGCGGGAAAGCTGGTGGGGAAGGAAGAATGCTTCTATTGTCACAAAAGTGGTCACTGGAAACAGGATTGCAAGGCTTGGAAGGCCAGAACACAGGATTTGAAGCGAGTTGCAGCTTCAGCTTCAGGTGTGTATGTTATTGAAAACTGTCTATCAATAAACTCTACTTCCTGGGTATTGGATACCGGATCAGGATCTCATATCTGTAATTCTTTGCAGGCGTTGAGAAAGCGTAGAGTTTTGAAGGCAGGTGACATGACCCTCAGAGTTGCAAACAGTGCTAGCATGGATGCTGAGGCCGTGGGGGACTATCACCTGGGATTGTCGGATGGACATTTTTTGGTTTTGCGTAGTTGTTATTATGTACCAAATGCAACCTGTAATATCATTTCTGTATCTTTATTATCTAAAGAAGGTTATGAATTTGCATTTGTAAGTAATGTAGTGAACATTCACTTTAATCAAGCTTTGATTGGGTCAGGTATATTGAACAACGGTATATACGTATTAAACCAACCATAGATTTTCAATATCCAGAATACACACAAAAGAAAGTCTCCAGAAATCAATAAAACTTTCTTATGGCATTGTAGACTGGGTCACATCAATGAGAGAAGCTTGACTAAGTTACATGCAGAAGGATATTTAGATCCGTTCGAATATCAATCGTATGCAACTTGTCAATCCTGTCTCAAAGGAAAGATGACAAAGACTCCGTTCACTGGACACGGAGTAAGAGCGAGCGAGCTCTTGGGACTCGTACACAGCGACGTGTGCGGTCCAATGTCTACACATGCGCGAAGCGGTTATTCTTACTTCATTACTTTTACGGATGACTTTTCAAGGTACGGTTATGTCTTCTTAATGAAACATAAATCCGAGGCTTTTGAAAAATTGCAGGAATATAAGAATGAAGTAGAACAACAAATAGGCAAAAGTATCAAGGCACTGAGATCTGATCGAGGTGGTGAATACTTGAGTGCCGAGTTCCTGGGTTACTTAAAAGAGAATGGAATTCTCTCTCAGCTTACTCCTCCATACACTCTGCAACATAACGGTGTATCGGAGAGACGGAACCGAACCCTATTGGATATGGTACGGTCCATGATGAGTAACACTGAGTTGCCGCGATCGTTCTGGGGATATGCGCTAGAATCAGCTGCATACCTTTTGAACCGAGTTCCAACTAAGACTGTGCCTACTACACCATATCAGATGTGGTGTGGGAAGAGACCCTATCTTAATCACATTAAGACATGGGGATGTCCAGCTTTTGTAAAAAAGCAGTATGCGGACAAGCTCGAGGCACGCTCAGTACAGTGCAAGTTTGTGGGATATCCAAAGAACTCCAAGGGATATTTCTTCTATTGCGAAGAGGAACAAAAGGTGTTTGTTTCTCGCCATACCCACTTTCTAGAACACCAGTTCATAGAAAAAGAATTAAGTGGGAGCGCAATAGAACTGGAAAAAATTCCAGAACCACGAGCTATTACTGAAAGCTTAGTAGAACCAGAGGGTTCGAAAGATCAGGACATTCCCACGCTACTCCGCAGGAGTAGTAGGCAGTCTCATCCGCCCGAGAGATACTACGGTTTTCTCATTGACGGGGATAGAGGGGATTGCATCATAGATTGTGATGAGCCTACTAGCTTCCAGCAAGCCATTCAGAGCGTCGACTCGGTAAAATGGCTGGATGCAATGCAGACCGAAATGGAGTCCATGTACACCAACAAAGTATGGACGTTGGACATTGCTCCAGATAGGGTAAAACCCGTAGGATGCAAGTGGATCTTCAAAAGGAAGATTGGTGTAGATGGACAGGTTGAGACTTATAAAGCTAGACTGGTTGCAAAGGGTTTTCGTCAAAGACCTGGTTTGGACTATGACGAAACCTTTTCTCCAGTAGCTATGCTGAAATCCATTCGGATCCTTCTTGCCATTGCTGCCTTCCACGATTATGAGATTTGGCAGATGGACGTAAAGACAGCTTTTCTAAATGGACATTTAGAGGAGTGTGTCTATATGGACCAGCCAGAGGGTTTCATTCAGAGTGGGAGCAACGGAAAGGTGTGCAAGTTGCTTAAGTCCATTTATGGACTAAAGCAGGCATCGCGGAGTTGGAACATCTGTTTTGATGAGACGGTCAAGGAATTTGGCTTTATCAAAAATCCAGATGAACCATGCATCTATTGTAGATTTGTAGCGAGAACTGTAGTATTCCTCGTTTTATACGTGGATGACATTCTCTTAATAGGAAATGACATTCTTATGCTACAATCTGTCATGGGGTTCTTGACACACAGGTTCTCCATGAAAGACCTGGGTGATGCCTCATACATTCTGGGTATCCGGATCTACCGTGACAGATCCAAGAGGATATTAGGACTTTCGCAGTCCAGGTACATCGACACCATACTGAAGAGATTCAGTATAGAAGATTCCAAGCGCGGTAATCTACCGGCTTGTCATGGGATCACCCTCTCCAAAGAGATGTCTCCCAAGACTGATTTGGAGAGGGATCGCATGTCCATTATACCCTACGCTTCTGCGGTAGGTTCTATAATGTATGCGATGTTGTGTACCAGACCGGATGTGGCTTATGCACTGAGTGTGGTAAGCAGGTATCAGTCAAACCCTGGGGAGAAACATTGGATAGCAGTAAAGAAAATTCTCAAGTACCTGAGAAGGACTAAGGAGATGTTCTTGGTGTATGGCGGAAAAGACCTCCAGAATGAGGCCTTTGCTGACTCCATCTTCCAGAGTGACAAGGATGATTCCAAGTCCATGTCGGGTTTTGTCTTCACCCTCAATGGAGGGGAGGTGTGTTGGAAGAGCTCCAAACAGGAAACCGTTGCTGACTCGACTATGGAAGCGGAATACATCGCTGCATCTGATGCCGCAAAAGAAGGTGTCTGGATGAGGAATTTCTTGAAAGAATTTCAGGTGGTTCCGTCCATTGTTGACCCAATACCTCTGTATTGCGACAACAACAGGGCTATAGCTTTAGCGAAGGAACCCAGGTCCCATCAGAAATCCAGACACATCTTGAGGCGGTATCACCTGATCAGGGAGATCGTGGATCGCCAGGAGATCGAGGTTCGGAGGGTTGCATCAGAAGATAACACATCAGATCCATTCACCAAGGCCTTTCCCCAGACTCAGTTAGAGCGGCTGATCGAGATGATAGGTCTTCGATACGCCAGTACATGGCCTTAGTGCAAGTGGGAGATTGTTAGTGTATATGCCCTAGAGGCCATTACTGTATCATACTAGTTTGTATATTACTTGATGGAAGCTTGGGATATTCACAGTTGTATATAAAATCTTGCTTGAAATGGTAGTATGCTACTTGGTTTGTCTCTGCTTTAATATGTGCATGTGTTTCTTTTAGCATATTGCTGATATACATATTAGTAGAGCCCTCAGGATCTTTGCTTGATTACCAGCGTTGTGATGGCGCTCACACTCGTGGGAGCTGGGTGATCTATAAGCACATCCTTATACAGGTCCCTAGTCGTTGGACTATCGAGACAGGGCATCGATACTCCGGAGTAGACTAGCGTACGCGCTTCTCATCCCAGTGTGGGAGACGGTCTGTCCCACAGCCGTCAGTACGTCGTACTTGAGATAGTATGCGGGTGGTCGTTAGGGTACGAGTACACTGGACAGGACTCGTCGGGGACTGTTGGTTGGTATTATACCTATCGTCAGTTATCAGTTCCCAGGTGACATGAGTACAGCTTAGTCCGCTGACTTGACACTGTCACTTCGCCTCGAGTGTGTTCCCACTGCACTTTGATTACTACCCTACCATGGCTCAAAGGAGTCATGCAAACAGGTAGTTTTTGGGTGCAGTCCCGAAGCACTTAGAGGCAGTGACGGTTAGACAGGATTCGTCTCTACCGGTATTGGGAGTTGACATCGCGCTGTGTCCAAGAGAGCCATTACACGAGTAGTCCCTGGCCAGGGCAAGCGAGATATACTGGTAGGTTTCCAGTGTTATCTCAGGGTGTTCTGGGCTACACTCCGACACGACTTGTACCGCTATTAGGGGACTGACGTTCACCGCCCCCTAGGCCCGCCATGCGATGTATCAGACGAACAGACCGGACTGTACGGAGACTGTCACATACAGGCTCAGTAGGAGTTCAGATGGGGTTCACCTCGTCAGTCTTCTTATCGGCATCTACCTGGGGACCGTTACGTACAGCTAGTGATGCTTGCGGTCTGTGGTTAAACCCACTGCCAGCGTAGTGTCGAGTCTTTAGAGTCCCACACAGAGAGCTATTCGCCTTTAGGCAAAATGAGTAGAGGTCGCATGGTTTTGCGACAGGGTTCGTTCACATCCGCGCACTCGTGCACGTTTGCTGTCCGGACAGCTTATACTAGCGGGCTTTGGTTTAAGCCGGATCCTAGTATATGATTTGGGATTGGTTTTTCTCATTGTATTCGTGTTCCTCGGATCACGAATACGGGTGCGTATGCACAGTTGCTTGAGACAGAGGGAGAGGACTTTGATTAGGGTTAATAACCATTGTCATTTTATTAACCCTAATACTTATGTGTGTATTATGGTCAATTGATATTAGTTTAATAATTGTGCATGGTTATGGTTGTTGACCATTTGACCTTCTTGACTTGTTGACCTTGGTTGACACTTTGACCATCATCATTTCATTTGGAAGATGCTCTTTGATCCTTGCAATTTGCATTAAAAATGAAATGATAATGGTCATGTCTTGATTAAGCCATGACAATTATCTTACTAATTATCTAATTAAAATAATACACACATATATGTGAGAATGGTTTATTTTATTCTCATTCTATCATTCATTTTTTCTCTCTTGTTCTTCCTCTCCCTGAAGCTCTCCCCTCTCATGTGTTGAGAAACACTTGAGCTTGAGAAAAACCCCTTCTTGATAATCTCTACTCTCATCTAGGGTTCAAGGATTAGCACTTCTTGCACCCTAGTTACTTCTAGCTTGGAGTTGAAGCCAAAGGTCGAGGCTTTCGGGTGGATCTTTCTTCGACGAGAGAAGACGGCAAAGGTGACCTCCTTCCACTACTCAAAGGAGCAAGGAGAGAAGGACATAAAGCCCTAGGTATAACCTTTCTAGCACTTAGCTAGTTTCTAGTTAGCTTTAGCTTGTTTTTGTTTAGCAAAGATCCTTCTTTGTCTAGTCCATGTTGCCTAAGTTGATAAAAATTAGATTTTTATTCCGTTTTCCGCCTCCCCGTAAGCACCGGGTGGGCAACGTGGACTTACAGCTTATTGGATAGTCTTCCACCAGACCATAGGCAGGTGCTGAACGGTAGGGAAGGAAGAAAACCAACAAGCTTAACTGTGGTGTATAGAAGGTAATAAGTAAAGACATATAAAGGGATTAGAATAATGGCAAAGGAAATTGCGATCGCCATCATTCACGACAAAGACCGCGTATACCCCTGCCACTCTTACATCCACTTTGCTTTTCTCTAGAACACTCCGTATCACTACGGATATCCATTTCCATTGGATAAATCCATTGTATAGTTACATACTAACTCGAAGGAATTTTTTCGAGGATGGATTCTAGTTCAGGAGAAATAGAATAGGATTATTCAGATGTCTTTTCCCATTACATTCTCTCAGGTTGCGAGGGCTCCTAGGATTAGGAGAGTACACCTATTATGCTTATTGGATAATCTTCTTCCAAACCATAAGCTGGTGCCGAAAGGTAGGGAATGAAGAAAACCAATTAGCGTAAAAGTGGTGTACAGAAGGTAATAAGTAAGGACATAATAAAGGGATTGCAGAGAGGGCAGGCAAGTATATGGTTACTGTCGTGAATCAAGATAGTGGAAGAGGCGTTACTAGGAATACCAGTTAACCCCTTTTGAAACATTTTCATGTTTCAGTTTCACTGTGCGATGTTAATTGAAAACCGTTTTCCCAATTGGAATCTAACTCCAGGGTATGTATTTACCAGATCAGTTTCTCACATCTGCATGTTATTACGGATGGTGAGTGGGAGTAAGATATTAGGAATTGGATGATTAGATCCTCATTATATCGGAATTCGTTGTAATTGGTGATATTTGAGGAAATCATCTGGATTTTGCCAGATGGCAAATATTTGGTTTTGAATATCCGTTGTTATGCACCAATTTCAAACTGATATATCTGTATATTTATTTTATAAAGTGAGATATAACTTTTTGATATTGTGTCTATGACATTTACCTATATCAGTTGATGATTAGGTAAGGTGCATTCAACAGCTGTGTAATTCTTCTTAACCATAGTACAATTTTTCAACCTACGATGCATAGGGTTTTAGTTATTGAACTCAGGGGACTTATACAAAGTATTGTATGTTGTCCAGTGTCCATTAGGACAATGGGGTTGGTACTCGTACTATATTCTGTTTATTTGTGATTTCCCCAGTTCTGGACAAGTATTTCGTTGAAATGCAAAGTCCAGATATTGAGAAGTTATAGGTATAAGAATAAAGTAGAGAACCATTTGTTAGAAGTATCAAGATTCTTCGAGGAAGTCGAAGATATAGATACTTGTGTTTGGTATTCCGTTGATAGTAATGGTTTTGAGAACTTACTTCTCTTTCGGGTTACTCATATATGGATGCAATCCTAGATGAGTAATGCTGATTGTCCTCTTTCCATTTGGTTGATATGCACTGGAGACAGCTGGATGATTTTGAATCTGGTTCAAATTAAATTAGTGCTTTTGTTTCTATATCAGATATATATAGAATTGATTTATATCTTAACGATGTTAAGGTATAGGGAGTTGTCTGGCTGATGCTTAAAACCAGAATCCGGATAAACTCAAGGCACGTTTCAGTAATGGCAGTTTGTTGGTTATCCCGTGCTTTGACGAGGGTTAACTTTTTACCATCAGGAAGATCAGTGTTTATATTGTTCTTGACTCGCCACAGTTTTAGTAAAATGGATTTTTTCAGAAAAACAATAGTGGGAGTATGGTAGAACTGGAAGTGTTTCCAGAACCACAAACGATCGCTGATGATTTAATAGAACCTAACGATTCAATTAGTTTCGACGTTTCATTAGCCACTCCGCAGATTTTGGTGGGTAACCTCAGGCACCCGAGAGGTATTTCGGTCTTCTTAGAGACGGTGACAGGGAAGTTCTTGTTTACCCAGACTTGCCATTGCTGCTGTTCTAGACTATAAGACCCGACAGGAGGATGAGTATACCATCATTCTAAACTAGCTTTAGAGGTGCACGAGTATATGACTCTGCCAGAGGGTTGTTGTAGTCAGTGGGAGCAGCGGAAGCATAGTTGGCAAGTAGCTTATGTCTATTTACAGACTAAAGCAGGTATAGCGGAAATAGATCATCTATTTTTTGATGTGACAATCATAGGCTTTGACTTCATCAGAATAGGAGATGGATCTGTTAGGAAGGTAGTAGAGAGTGATGTCCAGGTATTGGGATGACATGCACTTGATAGGAAGGGATATTCCTATACTACGATCGGTTATATTTTGGTTGTCACACAGTTGTTTCTCCACATAGGATATAGAAATAATATCAAGTTTCCTGGTTACTAGATGTATGTTTTTAGATCTAGATTTGGGAAGTATCCCAATTTGGGTACTTTGACATTATTCTAAAGATATTTTAGAATGGACGACTCCTGGTATGGTGGTGAACCTGCAGGTGATGGGGTCAGCCTCTCTAAAGGTATCTTACAGACTAAAGAGGAAAGGGATCTACATGATTAACATATCATTTGCTTAGGCAATTGAGTTAATCATGAAATGTCAAGTACCACACCAGATATTGCTTTTGCACTAGATGCAATAAGCAAATATATTAATCCAATCCTAGAGAAACATGGGGAAGTAGTTTATGAACATATGTGAATGTTCTTGGGATACGGTAACGGCAGCCTCTTTTAGGAGACGGTTATCATATTAGGCTTCCAAGGTGACCTGGATGATAGAGCGACTGTCAGAGTTATAGTTTTTCCCTCTTTTAAGGGACAGTATGTTGGACAGGTGGTCCAAGCGGATACTGAGGAAAGGCATGGAGCAGAATACTAATTAAATTCAGTGGACGATACAGTCTAGGAAGTTTGCGGGAATTGGAGTTCTTTTGTGAACTGGGTCCCATCAGAAATCCAAACAAATTCTAAGACAAGTATTGCTCATTTCGGGAGGTAATTTTCTCCGCGAAGTTGAGATTAAGAGAGATACAGAAAGAAACTTTGGAGTGGATCCACTCACTGAGGCTATTTCTCGAATGCAAACATTTTCGCAAATGGACTTTGCGAAACTGATTAGTAGAGAAGTTGGGTGTTCGGTATCACACGGGCTGTGAGTATGCGACATCGCAATAATTGGCCTTAAGTGCAAGTGGGAGATTGTTGGCTATAGTGCCCTCAAGGCAATTATCATAGTCGCGGACTTGTGATTATGATGCTTGAGGCAAAACCTATACCGATAAAGTAGTCTTACTCAACATGATAGTATACTATCTGGTTTGTCTTTATCATTATGTTGATAGAGCCCATAGGATTCTTGCTTGACTGCCAGCATTATGATGGCGATCATATATGTGGGAGATGGGGTCCATAAGCACATCCTTAAATGTCCCTAGTCGTAGGAGTATCGAGACTGGGCATCGATACTCCAGTGTAGACTAGTGTATACTGATCGAGACCCCGACGAGGGACGGTGGCCAGGTCTCACAAGCCATTGGTGTTAGTTTGTTCACCTAAGATAGTATAGAGGTGCTCATTGGGTTATGAGTACACTGGACGGACTCGCCGGGAACCTGCTAGTTAGTATTATACCTATTGTCAGATAGCAGTTCCCTGGTGACATGTGTACAGGTTAGTCTGTCGACCTGAGATCGTCATTTGTCTCGTGTGAGTTCTCACTGTGCTTTGATTACTACCCTACCACGGCTCAAAGGAGTCGTGCAAACAGGTTTTAGTTGGGTACAGTCCCGAGCCACATTGAGGCAGTGATCGGATCATCGGGGATTCGTCTCTCCCTGTATTGGGGGTTGATGTCGCGTTGTGTACGGATGACCATCACCATAAATCCGTGGCCACGGTAGACGAGAACTACCGATCCAGGATCGATAGTTTCTCAGGTGGTGATGGGGTTTCATATTGTCACTAAATGTCGCGTTGTTAGGGGTCTGACTTTATCCATCCCTAGACTTGATATGCGATGCTCTTAGACGAACGGACCAGACTGTACGGATATTGTCACTGTCAGGCTCAGTAGGGGTTCTGCATGAGTTTGCTCGTCGGCCTCCCTTTCGCTCAATACCTGGGTAGCCGTTACGTACAGCTAGTGCCGCTGACGTGCTTGTGGTTAAACCCACTGCCAGCGTATTGATGAGTCTTTAGAGTCCCACACAGAGGGTTTTCACGGTTCATGCGATATGGTGTACATGGCGTATGTTGGTACATACAGGTGTCCGATTAAATATGTGCAAATGTTGCGCAAACTTTAATCGGACGGTTGATAATACTAAAGGCTTAGGATTAAGCCAGATTATTAAATCAGGTTTTTATTTAATAATTTACATATGTATTGATATATGTATTCTAGTATTATTGTTCGCTATTTATTTTCTCTCTTGGCTATTCGGATATTTGTACGAATACGCATATATGTATTTCGATACATGTACCGGGAAGTATTCGGTATTTTATACGGAATAGCTTATAGAAGATGCCACCTCATTTATATGATTTTCCATTTATGGAAATTCATTTTTTTTATTAATGAGGTGGAAAAGGTGATGTGACTTTGGGCATGGTTCAAAGTATGGTGTGATTTGTTTATTTGATTAATAGGAAATGATATATTTTTTGGTGATTGAGAGAGAGGGGGGCCGGCCACTTCTATGAGGTGGGGGTTCATTTCATTTGGTTACATGATTTTAACACACACTAGCCCACTCTCTCACTCTCTCAAGTTCAAAAACACTTAACCATTTTTGTTCATGCAAAAAGCTTCTTCACCTCCATTCATCTTCTATGGATGCTCTCTTGAGCTCATGGGTAGATAGAAAATTGTATTGACACTTTCATGCACCCCCACTCACCATCGCTAGTGACTTTGGAGTGTAGGTTACCTCGTTCGACGAGATTGGAGCTTGCGCCATTTCCATCGGGTGGATCATCGGAGATGGAGGAAGACCGGCAACCAAACATCATCAAAAGATCACTAGGAGCTTGGAATGAAGACCGAAGGACTCGGATCAACTCAGCATAACGATTCTAACTCTTAGTTAGTTTGCTAGTTTAGGGTTTAAGGTCGATCCGGGATTCGGGTAGCGGTAGCGCCAGTTTAGAAAATTTTTGTTCCGCATTTTGGCCGCTTCTCGATGGCCGGGGAGCTGCCGCAACCCTTCAGGAACCCAGTCCAACGACTCTACTATGGCTCCAGTATCATGAATGAAAGCCAAGAATCCCCGACGTCCCCACATCAAAAGCCGACTAGCGCAAAGGGTTGAAATCAAACTGTGAGGGGCGGCACCACGGTCCCCCTTCACAATAAGAACTGACTCGCCGGGAAAACAAAACCTAACTGTCTTCTCGCGGCTGTCCATGGACGCGTAGCAAGTAGTTAACCAGTCCATGCCTAGGAGAACGTCGAAGTCCAACTTCTCAAGAAGGATCAAGTCGACGGACAAATCTCTATCTCCTATACGAACGACACACGACCGAAACACGTGTCGCGCAACAAACGACTCACCAACAGGAGTAGTCACGAAAAGCGGCTGATCAGTCGAAAATACTGCATCTTTTAACCGGCAAATTCCCTATCAATTGCACTCATCTAGAAGTGTTCAGCATTCATATCGCACATATTAGCAAATCAGTCGTTAAATATCAGATTGCATGTGTTAGACTTTTAAACCGGCACTATAAGGGAAATTGACTGCATTTCATAGCATGGCATCATTCCTATATATCGCAACTTGTGTTTCGAAGACTGTGCAGGACATTACAGAAGATCGGTCAAATTTACAAACGAAGACTGTTAAAAAGATGCCAACTCATGGATTTGGAATCTGGTATTGATCTAAGAAGCATTCAGAGATTCAACATATTAAAAAATACATCAAAGTACATAAGCAAACATACCATGAAGTATGAAGCACCAAGGAAGCCACTTAGCCGCGGAACCGCGGCCGGAGCCGCCTTGCGCCGCGGTTCCGCGGCGGCCTTGCCACGTCACCACCCTAATTTGGCTTCATAATTTTCAGCTCAGCTCCTACATCTCAGAAAACCACTGCAAATTCCTGAAAGCTCCAGAAGCTTCTGCCAGTTCAGCAAACCTAGGGTTCCTAACTAAAACACCCAAGCTTCTTCAACAAGCTTCACTTAAACTCTATTAAGGATCTAGAACCTTCCCCTAACCTCCTAGATTAGGGTAGACGCTAATCCCCTAACTAACTACTTCTAGAAGCCTCTTCCTCTAACTAACTTTTGGAGGGAAAACTCAAATTTGAATTCCTAGACCTAGGGTTTGGAAATTCTATAAATAGACCCCTAGGCTCACTTGTTCATGGTTACTCATTGTTGGCTAAATTCTAGTTCAATCTTCATCTTCCCCAATTTCCACCCATAAGTCTAGTGACAAGGCTTGTGTCAAAACCCTAACCCTAATCCAATCCAAAATCAAGAAACTTCAAGATTCTTTGAGTGCAAGCCAAGCAAGTCTTCAAGATCCTTTAGAAGCGGAATCGGATTTCAACGGAGCACGAGATCGAAGCGATCCAAGACTCAAGAAGCCGAGCGATGCAAGATTCGACGAGCGAAGTTCCCACCTCTTGTAAATCTCGAGAGTTGTAACTACTTGTTGATGTAATAAAGGTGAAGATTCTTTAAACTTGTTTACATTTCAATTCGAGCATTATGCTTATGTTTCGATTCTTGAATATGTACTTTGTTATGATGCTTGAATAAAACTCCGCTCGTGGAGGAATCGCAACAATTGTAGAATGATGATGTTGATGAATTGTTAAATGTTTTCTTAAGTCTTAAAACAATTGTAAATTCTTGAAAATCGATTGATCGATGATCTAGATCGATGCGAATGTGTTCTTGATTCCTTTCGCATGATCTAGAGATCAGCAATTGATCATTCGACTTTCAAGAAGCTATCTAGTGAATGTTATTCATCGAAAGGACAAAGGATAGGATGAGGAACCCTAATTCTTCGCAAGATCCTTGATCCTCGATGATTTCTACATTGATTTAGCATCAATTTGTTAATAGATAAGAAATCGTATTCTTGAATCTTCATCATATCTACAATTTACTCGATTCCTACGAGCTTTTCTTCAAATCTTGAAACCTAAAGTGATTGGAATTCTATCAAAACTTGATTCTCGATGTTTATCATTTTCTTGATTCTTGATTAGAATAGTGATAATTGAAACTCATCGATAAAAATCTTGAATCATGTTTTCTTTTCTATTAACTTTTCAATTCAAACAAATCAAAATAAGAACGAATCGCGCAATCCCTGTGGACGATCCGCAATCGCTAACGCGCTACATCCGACACCGTAGTTGATTGCGGTCAAATAATTCTTTGATTGTGAATTCTATTTTCTAAACCGACACACAAAGAAACGATCAATCAAATGGCGCCGTTGTCGGGGATCATGTGCTAATTCATTTTATATTGAAATTTGAATTGAAACATTTATTCCATTATAAATTTGTGATCAAAATTCGTGCAAAATCTAAACGATTTGTTGTGGTGTTTTGCAAGGAAAATCTGGAGCTGCTGTGCAATTCAAAATTTTTTTTGGAAATTTCCAGAGAGCTGGAGGAATCAACAGCAAGCTGCTGTTGAATTTTGGTATAGGAACAGTACCAATGGCCGCGCACCCGCGGTCTAAGCGCCTCTTTGCCGCGGTTTCGCGCGTAGGTGAAGCCTTCGCAGTACAAAATTTTCACAGTAAGCTCTATCTTTCTTATCTCTTTTTCAAATCTGCTCCAAATAACATTTTGTGCAGGTTTCTTTGCAAAAATCGCAGCGCCGCGTAAAAAGCAAAATTAAATTGTGCTTGTTTTGATTTTTGTGGTTGTTTGCATAATTAATATGTACATTAAGGGGCAAAGACCAAATCCAGATTAGGTGGGGAGTTCATTACCCTTCCTAAGCCCCGAAAACCGCAAAACTTGCATCCGCAATTACCCCAATTAACTAAAAGAGATCTAGAGATGACTCTAAAGACCGTCGCGCTCACTTAGGACAGAAGAAGGCCGTGGGTAATTCATTGCTTATCCGCGTTTCTCTTGTAGTGTCTAAGGCAAGTGTGTCGAAGGCTAGTGGTTACTTAATTAGGCCTACTACTTACGTAGTGGAGAACCTCCCACTTACCTGGCCACAGGAGAGACAAAGAGGCAGTGGAGGATTTATCCTGCGTCTTGTCTTTTGGAAGTTAGGAGCGGTCTAGAGATCTGACCTAGGCGACCCCTAGAATTAGGGTTTTGTGTGTTGCATTTGTTGTGTTGCATCATTTTTTCAAAAATCCGTCCTATTTTCAAAACAAACACCGCATTCATTCATTCATTACCCCTAATTATAAGTCAACGCTGCCACTTGTACTAACCCTTTTTAGTACAAGATAGGCTGGACACGGGATTCTAGTGCCCGTTTAGTCCGCGTACCCTTTATCGACTCCGAAGTCGGTATTTCTCCATTTACTTCTTCTTTACCCACCACCACACCCACATCAATGGATCCACCTCCATCGAATTTCTTTAACACTAATCTGCCGCCATCCGTTGGTGCGCAGAATCCACCCCGCATCTCTCTCCAAGAGAGGTGCTATCCACTGCGAGGTCCTCTTTCGACCTGCTTATCCATTCCACCAGCCAACGGGAATAATTTTGAAATTAAACCCCAATACATCAACCTTTTACCCAAATTCTACAGACTCGAGACTGAGGACGCTTACGTTTTCATTACCAAATTTGAAAACGTATGCGCAATGATGGGTACTTCACAACTTTCAGTGGATGCTATGCGTCTACGACTTCTTCCATTTACTTTGTGCGATATAGCTGAGAAGTGGCTATATAACACTACCGCACACTCTATTACGAATTGGGAAGAATTCGTCACGGCAATCCTTAAGAAATTTTACCCAATGCAAAAGACAGCTCGAATCCGTAGCGAACTTAATCAATTTACCCAGCTCCCTACTGAACCATTTTCAAAATGCTTTGAACGTTTCAAGGATCTATTGGTTCAATGTCCTCATCATGGCATCCCGAGATGGGATCTTTGCCGAATCATATATGAGGGCATTAACCCAAACACTAAACAGAACCTTGTAAACATGTGTCAAGGTACCTTTATGATCAAGGATGATGGGGAAGCTTGGAAATTTTTAGAAGAGTTCGCTGAAAAATCACTACAGTGGGAGAGTGGAACCCAATCATTGAATAGGGGTGGCGTACACCAAATAGATGTGTCCATAGATGTTCGAGCTGAGATGGCATCAATGCAAAAGAAGCTCGACGCTATGGAACACAAATTTTTTGCAGCCTCCCTAAACCCAATGTCGCTCCCCAAAACTGTATGTGGCTGCTGTTCTGATCCATCTCATTTAACAGAAGAATGTCCATTAAACTCTGCGTTTCAAGGTCACGGGCATACAAATGCCGCATTTCAAAGACCTAGAAACGATCCATATTCTTCCACGTACAATCAGGGTTGGAGGAATCACCTGAATTTTGCTTGGAACCGACAACAACAATCTCAAAACACGGTTCCAAGCCAAAATAATTTCCAAAGGGCTCTTCCACCACAACAGCAACCACTTCAACTCACTCAGCACCCCTACCAGTCACAAAATTTCCACAACCAGGTCAATACTCCTGCACAGTCTAATTCTATGCAGTTGACCGGTTCTGACGAACTCTCTCAATTCACTCAAACCATGAAATCACTTTTGTCAAATTTCATAGAGGTTTTGGCTGAGGTTAGAACTTCCGTCAGTGAGATAAAGAAAAACTCAGCATCCCAAGCTGAGAGTATCGGATCGATGGAAGCTGAAATCGCACGACTTAAAGCCGAAATGAGTGAGAGAGAAAAAGGGAAACTTCCTTCTCAACCCCTACCTAATCCTGGGCATTACAATGTAAATGCCGTCACAACGTTGAGATCGGGAAGAATGCTGAACAACCATGTCGGGGAAGGAATTGATGATATTGAAAATCCTATCATTAACACCCCGGCTGAGACCTTTTCTCACACACATACTTCTACTTCTGATCCTTGTTCTTCTACCCCACCACCTTCTCGCGAGCCTATTCTCCATTTCCCACTAGGCTCGACACCTCAGTATAGCCCTTCTAGTTCTCCACATACGGTCCCCACTCCTCTTTTAGGATCTCGTCTACCCCCTCTTCCTTCTCCTATGGTGGACCCGACGCTATTGCGAAAGCTACTTACCCGAATCGGCTAAGGGGGAATAGAACGAGTCCTCATATGGAGAAAATTATGGAAATGTTCAAACAGGTTTACATCAACATCCCTCTCCTAGATGCGATTCAACAAGTCCCCGCTTATGCGAAAATTCTTAAGGACTTGTGCACTAGGAAGAGGAAGACTCAAGTGCCAAAGAAGGTCTTCATGTCTAATAATATTAGCACTCCTTTTATCCCCCAGCTACCAAAGAAACGTAAGGACCCAGGATGTCCTACAATATCGATTTCTATTGGGGGTAAAAACATAAATCGTGCTCTTTTAGACCTTGGCGCAAGTGTTAACCTACTTCCATATTCTGTATATGAGCACCTAGGGATTAGAGAGCTGAAACCTGCTCACTGCACTCTCCAAATGGCAGACCGTTCAATCACCAAACCAAGGGGTGAACTAGAGGATGTGTTGATAAAGGTCGGGGAATTTGTATTCCCTGTAGACTTCATTGTACTTGATACACAGCCTGTAGCAAACTCCCGGGGCCAAATTCCGGTGATTCTGGGTCATCCTTTCCTTGCCACTTCCAACGCTGTTATAAACTGTAGAAATGGTTCAATGAACTTATCATTTGGAAATATGACCATTGAACTAAACATCTACAAAGTTGGAAGTCAGCCATCAGAACCGTCTGCTCATATTCTCGATGTGTGCTCTGTCCACGAGATCGCTCCCGATAGTTGCGGAGTTGAGGAACTTTGCTTTACTGATCTCGACGACATTACCACATCTCTGTTTGATCTTAGTGAGGACAGTTTTCCTACACTTGAGTCCTGCACTCCTGACTTTTCTCCACCCGAGTCTGTATCTTTCACAGGCTCTGAGCTTATTTGTAATTCCAAAAATCACTCGATGATCCCTCCTTCTATCATTTCTCCGCCCGAATTAGATCTCAAAATTTTACCTTCTCATCTTAAATATGCTTATTTAGGTGAGAAGGAGTCTTTACCGGTTATAATATCCGCTTCTCTAGCATCAGAGCAAGAGAATGCATTTTTATCGGTATTAAGATCTAATAGAGAGGCGTTTGGTTGGACTATGGCGGACATCAAAGAGATTAGTCCCTTGATTGTTGAACATCATATACATGTGATGGATGATGCCAGACCAACCCGAGAACCACAGAGACGGTTGAATCCCGTCATGAAGGAAGCGGTGATGAAAGAGATCGTCAAATGCCTTGATAATGGTATTATATACCCCATCTCCGATAACCAATGGGTGAGTCCTATACATGTCGTCCCTAAGAAATTCGGCATCACTATTATTACCAATGAGGCAAATGAGTTGATTCAGACACGCGCCCAAACTGGGTGGCGTGTATGTATTGATTATAGGAAACTCAATGCCGCCACAAGAAAAGACCACATTCCTCTACCATTCATTGATCAAATGCTGGAACGCTTAGCGGGACGAGAGTATTATTGTTTTATGAACGGATACTCAGGCTATAATCAGGTCCCCATCGCTAAAAAGGATCAAGATAAAACCACTTTTACTTGTCCTTTTGGTAAGTCGCATGCCCTTTGGGTTATGCAATGCTCCCGCTACCTTTCAGCGGTGTATGATGGGGATATTCTCTGATATGGTAGAGAATTTTCTAGAGATCTTTATGGACGATTTCTCGATTTTTGGAGACTCTTTTTCTGATTGCCTATCGAATCTTGACGCAGTTCTTACTCGTTGCAAAGAGAAGAACTTAACTTTGAACTGGGAAAAATGCCATTTCATGGTCCAAGAAGGAATTGTACTTGGACATGTTATTTCACAGGAAGGCATTGAGGTTGACAGAGCTAAGATAGATTTCATTCAAAACCTCCCTCATCCCAAAAGCGTCAAAGATATTCGATCTTTCCTTGGCCATGCGGGCTTTTATAGGAGATTCATTAAGGACTTTAGCAAAATTGCTAGACCTTTAACTCTTCTCCTGGCCAAGGATACGACCTTCCACTTTGACTCGGATTGTGAGACAGCTTTCGACTCACTTAAACACTCACTCACTTCAGCCCCCGTTCTATCGTGTCCAAATTGGGACTACCCCTTTGAGCTAACGTGTGATGCATCCGACTTTGCAGTTGGTGCAGTCTTAGGACAACACATCAAAAAGATGCCACACGTGATATACCATGCAAGTAAGACCCTGAATGATGCACAAATCAATTATACATCCACCGAAAAAGAACTTTTAGCGGTTGTATTTGCATTTGAAAAATTCAGGCCTTACTTAATTGGCTCACCTATAGTTGTGTACACTGACCATTCTGCCTTAAAACATCTTCTGGCGAAGAAAGATGCAAAAGGTCGACTAATACGTTGGATCCTTCTATTACAAGAATTTGATCTTGTTATCAAAGACAAGAAAGGATGTGAAAACGTAGTAGCCGACCATCTTTCACGCATCTCTTCTTCCCCTGTGACCCTACCGATCAATGATTCGTTTCCTGACGAACAACTCTTGAGCATATCCAATGAACCATGGTTCAGGGATATTGTGAACTATCTTGTCACGGGACTTATACCCAGCGATTGGTCAAAACAGGACAAATACGCTTTCTATCCCAAGTAAAACACTTTTACTGGGACGATCCATATTTGTTTAAGTATTGTCCTGATCAGATCATTCGCCGGTGTGTCCCGAAAGAAGAATTCAAGAGTGTTCTTTCTTTTTGTCATGATCAGGCCTGCGGGGGTCACATCGGTCCTAAAAAGACGGCCGAAAAGGTTTTGCAATATGGATTTTATTGGCCGACCTTATTCAAGGACGCATTTGACTATTGCAAAACCTGTACACAATGTCTGTACATGGGTAGAATCTCCCGGAGAAATGAAATGCCTCAGCAACCCATTCTGGTTGTTGAAATATTCGATGTTTGGGGCATTGATTTTATGGGTCCCTTTCCCAACTCCTTTGGGAATTTGTACATACTGCTGGCGGTTGATTATGTCTTAAAGTGGGTTGAAGCCATTCCATGTCGCACTAATGACAGGAAAGTTGTGATTAAGTTCTTGAAAGAGAATGTCTTTTCGCGATTTGGATACCCACGCGCTATTATTACCGATAATGAGACACATTTCTGCAACAGGTCTTTCGAGACTCTGATGCGGAAATACTCAATCAACCACCGACTTTCTACACCCTATCATCCCCAAACAAGCGGGCAGGCTGAGATCTCAAACAGACAGATCAAACTAATCCTGGAGAAGACTGTTGCTAAGAATAGAAAAGACTGGTCGACCAAACTGACGGATGCTCTTTGGGCATTCCGAACTGCATTTAAAACCGACCTAGGGATGTCTCCATATAGGATAGTGTTTGGGAAGGCATGTCACTTATCCGTCGAGATTGAGCATAAAGCATTGTGGGCTATTAAGGAAATAAATTTTGACCTAAAACAAGCCTGCACTTTCGGAAGCTGCAACTTAATGAGCTAAGCGAACTCCGCGATGAAGCTTATGATAACGCTGTGATCGTAAAGAATAGGACTAAGGTTTTTCGTGATAAAAACATTTTGAGGAAAACATTTTCACAAGGTCAACAAGTCCTTCTTTATGATTCACGACTATACCTTCACGCGGGTAAGCTTCGATCTCGGTGGAAGGGACCTTTTGTTGTGCGGTCTGTATATCCGCACGGGGCAGTAGAAGTAGAAAATGTTAAAAACGGCACATTTTTAAAAGTGAATGGACATAGACTAAAGCCGTATTTTTCCACTGACCCCACGGAGGAGCTCCTGTTCTTACAGGAGCCATTTTATTTGGATTAAAATTCCTCCATCTCACCTTCATGTCCAGTATATCATTGCATCATCTTTTGAATGAAGGTGGATGAAAAGAGTAAGTTTGGGGGAAGTTCTTCACTTATATATGTTGCCCCCACTAATAATTCCTCCAAGACTTACAGGTTTTGTAGATATAACTGTTGGCAACAGTGAGGACACTGTTGAAAAGAAGTTTGGGGGAGGTTTGTGCTTATTTTTGCATCATTAGCATATCATTTGAATAAGCACAAAACATTACTTTTAAAACTTATAAAAATTTAAAAATTTTCAAAATCCATAAAAATTTAAAATTTGAAAAATATAAAAATATTTTAATATCTAACATTTTTTGTACATAAATAAGATAATGAAAGTTTAGATAATGAAAAATTACATCCATGAGATTAGAAAAATTTAAGAAAACCAAGAAAATTAGAAGTTTTCTTATACGAACTAGTAATAAGTAGTTATGACCCGTTGTCCCAAGGGTTAGTAAGATGAAAGACGTCACTAATCTGAGGATAAAAATAAGTCTGAAAAATAGTTTCTATTCTGGAAACCAAACATATTGAATGTTGATACCCTGCTATTCGCACTTACACACGTCTTAAAGCCTGGGATAGTAGAGGATACCTTGAAATGCTCTTGTCTTAAAGCCAAAAGTATGAAGGAAATAAAGAAAATGAAGAAAATATAAAGTGGTGAGAAAAATGGACACTGGTTTTGTTATCGCCAAGGTAGCAATAAAAAAATATAGCGAGGGTGCCTCTTCACCTAGTGCCCTAAGGCCAACTGGTCTGGGAGTCACTGCTAAGCCTTAGGTGGTGCAAGACGAGGAAAATACACCAAATAAGCAAGCACATGAGTAATCGGTCGGTTAGTACCTCAATAAGTATTAACGGTCGCATGAAAGTGTGTGAGCAATCTCGTCTAAATATTCATTAATTAAAAAGTACTGAGGCTGATGGGCAAGAGTATGATAGCTTGAATTGAATTCTCCGGGTATAGGGATGTCTTTACACACATGCAGGGTTATATAATCGATGTTTGGAAGAAAGATAGGAATGAAGAATAAGACGATGTTTTATTGAGGGAGGACGTGATTTCTGACATCTTTTCATGACTATTAAGATAGGGCTCATGACAACCGAAAGGCTAGCTTAGTTGGAAACCCTAATTTTCAAAGTTTTTCTTTCACAATTCTTTTCTTTAAATGTAAATTTCATGATCTTCCTTTTATTATTGGATTTTGCGGGTGCAATCCGCTGAAAACCCTCAGGAGACAACACTCCTCCTACTAGGGACACCTAGAGGTTTAAAGGCTTGTTCCACGTGCTCAGTGCAATCGTGTTACCTACGAAAGTGTGCTAGTTAGTTTTTTCTCTTTCTTTATTCTCCTTCTCTTTTTAATAAAACAGTTCGCTCGAGACGACCGAAAATAAGTTTGGGGGAATTTGATCAGTCGAAAATACTGCATCTTTTAACCGACAAATTCCCTATCATTTGCACTCATCTAGAAGTGTTCGGCATTCATATCGCACATATTAGCAAATCAGTCGTTAAATATCAGATTTCATGTGTTAGACTTTTAAACCGGCACTATAAGGGAAATTGACTGCATTTCATAGCATGGCATCATTCCTATATATCGCAACTTGTGTTTCGAAGTCTGTGCAGGACATTACAGAAGATTGGTCAAATTTATATACGAAGACTGTTAAAAAGACGCCAACTCATGGATTTGGAATCTGGTATTGATCTAAGAAGCATTCAGAGATTCAACATATTAGAAAATACATCAAAGTACATAAGCAAACATACAATGAAGTATGAAGCACCAAGGAAGCCACTTGGCCGCGGAACCGCGGCCAGAGCCGCCTTACGCCGCGGTTCCGCGGCGGCCTTGCCACGTCACCACCCCAATTTGGCTTCATAATTCTCAGCTCAGCTCCTACATCTCAGAAAACCACTGCAAATTCCTGAAAGCTCCAGAAGCTTCTGCCAGTTCAGCAAACCTAGGGTTCCTAACTAAAACATCCAAGCTTCTTCAACAAGCTTTACTTAAACTCTATTAAGGATCTAGAACCTTCTCCTAACCTCCTAGCTTAGGGTAGAAGCTAATCCCCTAACTAACTATTTCTAGAAGCCTTTTCCTCTAACTAACTTTTGGAAGGAAAACTCAAATTTGAATTCCTAGACCTAGGGTTTGGAAATCCTATAAATAGACCCCTAGGCTCACTTGTTCATGGTTACTCATTGTTGGCTAAATTCTAGTTCAATCTTCATCTTCCCCAATTTCCACCCACAAGTCTAGTGACAAGGCTTGTGTCAAAACCCTAACCCTAATCCAATCCAAAATCAAGAAACTTCAAGATTCTTTGAGTGCAAGCCAAGAAAGTCTTCAAGATCCTTTAGAAGCGAAACCGGATTTCAACGGAGCACGAGATCGAAGCGATCCAAGACTCAAGAAGCCGAGCGATGCAAGATTCGACGAGCGAAGTTCCTACCTCTTGTAAATCTCGAGAGTTGTAACTACTTGTTGATGTAATAAAGGTGAAGATTCTTTAAACTTGTTTACATTTCAATTCGAGCATTATGCTTATATTTTGATTCTTGAATATGTACTTTGTTATGATGCTTGAATAAAACTCCGCTCGTGGAGGAATCAAAACAATTGTAGAATGATGATGTTGATGAATTGTTAAACGTTTTCTTAAGTCTTAAAACAATTGTACATTCTTGAAAATCGATTGATCGATGATCTAGATCAATGCGAATGTGTTCTTGATTCCTTTCGCACGATCTAGAGATCAACAATTGATCATTCGACTTTCAAGAAGCTATCTAGTGAATGTTATTCATCGAAAGGACAAAAGATAGGATGAGGAACCCTAATTCTTCGCAAGATCCTTGATCCTCGATGAATTCTACATCGATTTAGCATCAATTTGTTAATAGATAAGAAATCGTATTCTTGAATCTTCATCACATCTACAATTTACTCGATTCCTATGAGCTTTACTTCAAATCTTGAAACCTAAAGTGATTGGAATTCTATCAAAACTTGATTCTCGATGTTTATCATTTTCTTGATTCTTGATTAGAATAGTGATACTTGAAACTCATCGATAAAAATCTTGAATCATGTTTTATTTTCTTTTCTATTAACTTTTCAATTCAAACAAATCAAAATAAGAACGAATCGCGCAATCCCTGTGGACGATCCGCACTCGCTAACGCGCTACATCCGACACCGTAGTTGATTGCGGTCAAATAATTCTTTGATTGTGAATTCTATTTTCTAAACCGACAAACAAAGAAACGATCAATCAGCGGCTGATCTAGCAAACACGATTCTCGGCTTAACCTCGGCACGAAGCATGTAGAAACATACGAATGCGTAGATCCCGGATCAAATAAAACGTGTGCATCAAAAGAACATACAGAAAGAGTACCTGAAACCACTGCATTGGACGCCTGCGCGTCCTGATGAGTCAAGGCAAATACTCGAGCCTGCCCTCCACCGGAAACTGGCTGTCCTCTTGGTCTACTACCCCGTCCTCTCTGAACAAACCCTCTGCGACCATGACCTCTCTGAGCATAAGTCTGACGCGGAGCAATAATAGGCGCAGGAGGCAACGCTATCTGTGGTGGAGAAAGCGGTAAGGTAACATGTGGTACGACTGCCTCTCTCTGGCATATCGCGGTACAATCCTTAATGAGGTGATGTAGACTGCCACACCCAAAGCACCCACGCGTCGACTGCTGACCTTCCTGGGGATAAGTGCTGAATAACTGGCCTCGTCCATGTCTCTGCTACTCCCCGTGCCTGAACGAACGCTATCGCGGCGTCTAAACATCTGTCTCCGGGCTGATATACCAGTACGAACCCTCTTCGGTTCCGGAACAACCGACGACTCAGAAAGACGCTCCTTAACCAATAGGGCTGCGTCCACCGCTGTTGCATATGTGTCACAATGCTGTACGCTGATAGAGAGGAACAACTGGGTAAGCAGGCCTCGAACAAACCTCTTGACTCGCATCTCCTCAGTAGTTACCAAATATGGAGCATTCACAGATAGCTCGGTAAACTGCACATCGTACTCAGCCGCCGTCATACCCGGAGTCTAGCGTAACGACTCGAAGCTGGGCGCTCGAGCATCCCTGACGCGCTGTGGAAGAAAACGGGCAAGAAACACCGTCACGAACTCTGCCCAGGTCATAGGAGCAAGACCTGCGGCTCTGCCCTTCTCTAACGACTCGCACCACTTTCGGGCCAGACCCTCCAGACGAAAACTCATGAACTCTACCCATCTCGCGTCGGAGCATCTCAGGGAACGACATATCCTGGCCATCCGGTCGATAAACGACTGCGGGTCCTCAGCTGCATCGGTGCCAGTGAAATCCGGAGGCCTCAGCCTCATGAACTCCGATAATGATACGGTAATCACCTTTGTAGCTACAGGTACAACTGCCTGAACAGTAGGCACCAACGCGGTCCCCGCAATAGGTGGAACAACATCTTGTCTCTGCGCCCGACTGGCCTCAATCAATGACCCCATCATATGGCGCATATCCTGTATACCGGCCTTAAGTCTAGCAATACGGTCCATCGACGGTGGATCAATCTGCTCAGGTACCAACAAACGTACCGTCCTGGTCAGTCCTTGTCTCCGACGAGTCAACTCTGACCTCGACCCTCGCGCCCGCTCTCTGCGCCCTCATAGTTTTCGGTGGCATAATGGCTATAAATGAAAATAGGATTCGAAAAGAACATAGAAATCGAATCGCAAGGATGTATATAATCACGGAAGGAATTTTCAAGCAATAAGTCCTAAGGTCACTTAGGCGGAGTACCGTGTCGTAAGTATGTCGCGGAACATACACACGCTACGTCACTCTGCTTAAGCTACCTACTCCATCATACTAAGGTCATTCTACACTCTGAAAGGTAAAACCTAGCACTCTGATACCAACTTTATCACGACCCAAATTTAGGCACGTGACCGGCACTTAAACTACGTGACGTCAACAGGCGTACGCAATTTAAGTAAGCCGAAACCTAGAAATCTAAACCACCCCAAAAAGGGATAAGTGGAGAAAACATAGTTAAAAACCATCGGAAATCTCAAGAAAAAATCTTTAAACTTAAGTTTACTTTCTTAAAAATTTCGGCAGCACCTCTTTTGTACAAAATAACCCAAAAAACGGGTACAACATGTAATATAAATAAAGCTTCCCAAACGGGAGCAAATCACGCCCAACGGCGGAAACAACCACCACAAACATATATACGACGCCGTAGCGAAGAAATATAAATGAAAACAGCATAAGGAGGTAAAACATTATAACAAGGCCGGCTCCCACGAGCACGGCACCCAGAGTTACAAAATAAAACAATATCGATCCTCACAACTCGTCTCTAATTCAGATACAAGAAGGTGGTAGATGGAGAGTATTAGATACAAAAGATAAATAATGAACATCATCGGATAACCGCAAAACCCATATATAGCAAAAGGCCTTATAGCCAAC
The DNA here is from genome assembly GCA_030015575.1 of Agapanthus africanus. Taxonomy (NCBI): domain Eukaryota; kingdom Viridiplantae; phylum Streptophyta; class Magnoliopsida; order Asparagales; family Amaryllidaceae; genus Agapanthus; species Agapanthus africanus. Next base: position 92,703 of record JASDDO010000136.1, read on the forward strand.
AGTAGCGGTATCCGCAAAAGTAAAGATAATAAGAAGCCCTGTCGCGACTACTCTGAGGGTAAATCCTGCAAAACACTGTGGCACAACGGGGGTGAGTTTCCAACTTGTGAATAGTAAATAACATTATACTGTAATCGCAAGTATGCACGAACAACGATAAATCTATCACATGTAATCTGATAGCATAAGTATGGCAATATGGATATTCAACAATCATGATCATGGTACACCATCAGGGTACTACATCTACATGAATAAAAATGCATATCAAATAAATGCTGGGTATGGGATACAACATAACATCATCAATGAATCATCATCACGGAAAATACTAGTGTCTATCAACTACACCCCAAATCCCAATACATCAGGCACCGCATTCTCAGATCGGCCCTCATATCCTGTAAGTCACATGGAACTTGAGTGTCCAATATCAACACCCGAAACATCATGAAAACATATTCCTATATATATATGTGTGTGTGTGCCCCTCAACGACACATTAAAATCATGGAACCTGAGTGTCTAATATCGACACTCGAAACATCATGAAACCCGTGTCCAGCATCGACATGTAAATCCTCATATCTCAGGCGCCATCACCAGGACCGACCCTCATGTCCGTACATCTTATGGAACCTGAGTGTCCCACATCGACACTCGCAATCCACATATCATGTCTGTACATAACTCCAGTCGGTATCCCCTAGATAACCGCCGAGTCCAAATACTATCACCGGTAGGTACTAGCTCTCCTGCCATGCTCATCGTCTATATCACGAAAATCACCTCTTTCTCCACGGAACCATACCGGGTCCACCATGTACCCGCAGACGGTGCCTACCGCTCCTCGAATCGGTTTCTAACACAAGTCTCAGAACCGAGAAAACTCATGGTGGACGCACTGAAATATCATATCAAGAGAAACCGGGTTTTCAAACAATACATAAATTCTTGAAATACCCGCACGGTTCTCAAATCCATAAATCACATGAAATCCATATCTCAATGCGTAAATCCATGAAAACTGATATATGAAACATAAAACGGCAATATGAGCATATTAAGGGAAAACCGCTCTTTTAAATGAATTCAGTTTTAAAATATATCATGCGGTTACCAATTCCTTCGAAATCAAGTGCACATCATATGAGGTGTATATGTAACTATAGCAAGATATGTGTATCTACATGTAAGCAGGTATGTATGATGCATTTCATAAGCGCAATAGCACAATATTCAACGTCTCAATGTCAAATGACAATACGATACCACTTAGGGGTATATATAGTTATAGCATGGTATGTGGGTGTACATGTAAGTATGTATGCATGGTGTACATGTAGCTGTAGCAAGGTATGTGGGTGTACATGTAAGTATGTATGCATGATGTACATGTAGCTATAGCAAGGTATGTGTAAGCATGTAGGTATAGCATGTATACTACATTATATATATGCTACGGAATAAGAATCACCGTCTCAATGACAATAACCGATACAATATCACATATGTATATATGTAGTGCGTGTCATGGAAATTACCGACGGTGTGTGTGTACCATACAATTTGTGCTCGTGCAATATGAACCGTCAGTAATGGTGTTGTGTCCAATAGGTACAAAGTCAAGGCACAACAGGTAATAATATGCAATGATGCTCATGCACAATCAAGTCATATGCGCATAAACATGTAGCTATAATATCATATCCAGCCCTGACGCATAACGCCATATAGGCGATTTCCCCGAAGATGTTAAATATACTCACTGATAATCTCGAGCTAAGAAAAAACGACCACCTGCTTCCCTTTCTTCGCAGCGTCCGAAGTTCCCGCTTGCGATCCTAAAATTTCACAAACACAACACATAAGGCTAAATATCCTGCGCCGACACAAAGATAATGAAACGCAAGGATAACGTCCACAAGATAAACACACTATGCACCTAGTGCACAAAACGCGTACGACATCGGCAAAACCCTAGCTAGGATCGGCAGTAGTCATTTTGGATCGACAAGTGAAGAAACTTTGGTCAAAGGTCTTGCCATCTGTGATGGTTCTTTGGTATAGCTCGAATGGTGAAGAGGTCACTTGGGAGGCCGAGAGCGAGATGCGGAAGAAACTTTCTCATCTCTTTGAAGGTACGCACAGTAAGATTTTTAAATTCGGAGACGAATTTCTTTAAAGGGGAAGATTGTAATACCTTAGAATGCGATTAGTGTTAATTAAGCGATAATGCGGGTTTTTAATAAAATTTTTACCAAAATAGTTTTCAAATATTTTATAAAAATTAATTAATATTTTATTATAATTTATTTTGGGCTTGCACACACATGTCCGTGTTAACCTAGGTTAATTTGGTGGTTAAACCATGCTTAAGTAGCCATGGCATATTAACCCATTCCTTCAAGTGTAATATGTAATTAATTAAATTAATTATTTTTCAAATTATAAATAAAAAATGGTTTGAATTGTTGACTTGAGAGAGAGGGTATCATGAGGCATGGCAAGCATGCCATGCATTAAATGAAGAGAGAGAGGGAGGCATGGCTCCTCTAAACTCACCCCTCATTCCCTCATCCATCACCCTCACTCATACACACCCTCACATTCACCTCATTCCCTCATTCACTTATCATTTTACTCCTTCTCATATTTTTGTTCACCTCATCTCTCCCCCACACTCCCAACTGAAACCCTAACGCAAAACCCTCACGAATCCTTACTATCCTTCACAAAACTCACCACACCCTTCATTAAACTTGATCCAAAGCCACTAGAGATCACTTAAAGCATGGAAAGCTAGGATTTTGAGCAAGTGTGGATAGGTATAACCTCTAAACTGTTAATTAGGAAGTTATTTTGTAGTGTTGCTTAGTAGTGGTCGTTTAGAACACTAAAAGTTTAGTTTGTGCAAAATATCATTGTTTTAGTATCGTTTTAGGATATCTGTAACCTTCTGTGACCCCGAGTGTTCACTGTGAAAACAAGCAGTGTAGTAGCGCAGTGCCAGAGACTTTAAGTATTTACCTGAGACCCCGACTCCATTTGACCGGTTTTGGCCGGCGACGAGAGGAGAATTTCCGGCGAGCTCGGCCGATTGGGTGCCTGGGATGTTGTAATTTTGTGGGTAGCTGTCTGCAGTGGTTTTAAAGTATTTGGTACTGCTATATTTTTGGGTTGTGGCAGTATGTGAAATCTGGGATCGATTAGCTAGTTTTTAGTGTTACGTCGACGAGCGATACGGTATCCGACTCAGTTTCTGTGATTCGCGTGATTTCTGCACTTGGGTTTGTTTTAGTAGTGTTGCCACACACGTTAGCCGCTAAGCGAACACTTTAGAGGGTGGTGGAGTCGGTGCGTCGATTTAAACGTAATTGTATGTATTATTGGTCGATTTCTGAGTTGCACTTGCTATGTTTTGTGTAATAGGATCACAGGTGGGGACTTCGGACGCTGCGAAGAAAGGGAAGCAGGTGGTCGGATATACCTAGCTCGAGATCACGGTGAGTAGATTTAACATCTACGGGGAAATCGCCCGTATGGCGTTATGCGTCAGGGCTTGATAGGATATTATAGTCACATATTTATATAAATATACATTGATTATGCATGTGTACCATTGTTGCATACCCCATTTCCTGTTGCATATGGACATAGTATTAATGAGATACAGCACTGTTACTAACGGTTCATATTTGCGCAAGCACTAAACTGTATGCCACACACATCCATTAGTAATTGCCATGACACTCACAGTATAGAATTTCCATAGATAATACATTGCATAGCTCACCTTATCATTAGACATGATATTTTTTCTATTGCACATATGAATTGCATTTTGCGTACATACATACTTGCGTACATACATACTTGCGTACATACATACATTGCTATAGCTACATGTACACCTATATATGATGTTGGATTTGATTTTGGAGAAATGGGAACCGCATGACACATTTAAAAACTGAATTCATTTAAAAGAGCAGTTTTCCCTTGATATGCTCATATTATGGTTTTATGTTACATATATCATATTACATGGATTTACGCATTGAGATACGGATTTCATATGATTTATGGATTTGAGAACCGTGGTATTATTTTAAGAAAATACGCATTGTTTTGAAAACCCAATTCTCTTGATATGATATTTCAGTGCGTCCATCATGTGTTTTCTCGGTTCTGAGACGTGTGATAGAAACCCGATTCGAGGAGCTGGATGATCCGTTTGCGGGTTCATGGTGGACCCGGTATGGTACTCCGGGGCAAGAAAGGGATGTCGCGCAGTAGACGATGAGCCTGGAAGAGGGACTACTACCTACCGGTGATTGGTTGGACCTGGCGGTTATCCGGAGGATACTGACCGGAGTCGAGAGATGGATATGGGCCGACTCGTACTCCCGGAGCCCAAGGGCTGATCCGGACAAAGGGAGCCATGGGCCGATCCGGACTGACGGAGTCCGATATGCGTGGATTTGCGTGTCGATGATGGACATGAGTATTTCATGATGTTTTCGAGTGCCGATGTTGGGCACTCAGGTTCCATGAGATTTACAGGTTATGAGGGCCGGTTAGAGTGACGGCGCCTGAGTTATTGGGATTTGGGGTGTCGTTGATGGACACCGGGTTTTTCCACGATGATGATTCGTGATGATGACATGTTTTATCGCATACTCAGCATTTATTGATATGCATTGCATCATGTATTTTTAGTACCTGATAGAGTACCTTTCATGATTGTTGCATACCCAGATTACCATATTGATACTATCAGATTGCATGTGATAGAGTATCACAATACATGCATACCTGCGATTACCTGTATGATATTATTTACTATTCACGAGTTGGCAACTCACTCCCGTTGTGCCACAGTGTTTTGCAGGTTGACCCTCAGAGTAGTCGCGGCAGGGGCTATCTTATTATATCTTTTTGCAGCGGATACCGCTACGGTTGGCTGTGAGCCGTTTTGCTGTAGATGGGTTGCGGTTATCCGACTTTATATTTCATTGTAAATCTATTATTGTATCAATTACTCTCCATCTATCATTTCATGTATTGACTTAGAGACAAGTTGTGAGGACGATATTGTATATTTTTTGTGACTCTGGGTGTCGAGTTCGTGTGAGCCGGCTTTTATTATGCAGTTTTTATCTCTTTATGCTGTTTTTCACATATATTGTCTACTTCTTCGCTACGGCGTCATATATTTGCTTGTGGTGGTTGTTTCCGCCTTTGGACGTGATTTGCTCCCGTTTGGGGATTCTTTACTTATATTATATGTTTGTACCCGTTTTGGGGCTTGTTTTTACAAAGGAGGTGCTGCCGAAATTTTTTAGAAAATAAATTTAAACTTTAAAGATTTTTACTTGAGATTTTCAAATGTTTTTAAAAATGTTTTATTCTTACTACTTTTGATGGTTTAGATTTCTGGGTTTTCGGCTTACTTAAATTGCGTTACACCTGTAGGCGTTACGTGGTTTAAGTGCCGGTCACGTGCCAAATTTTGGGTCGTGACAATATGCATGTCTTATAATTGAGTTCTTATATTTTTCTTGTAATTCTTTTTGTTAAAGTAGTTGTTGTTATTTATTTGTTTGTTTTCTTTTTGTCTTTTCCTTTATCCTTACAACAATGATGCTCAAGTGTGATCCTTGCCTAAGTGAGGTCCCAAATAGCTAGTTGTGATTCTTTACCTCATTTCTTTCTATCCTCTTTTTTATTTTCTTTTTTTATAATGGGTGAGTAGTTTCTCACTTGTTAGGATAGAATAAGGGAAGTTTGAGAGAAGGAAATCTCTCTCACACTTTTCTTTGCCCAACATCTTGATTCGGACTCCCGTCAATTTAACCACAATCCTCTCCCTACGACACCCTGTCCTACATGATAGTGGTGACACCCTAGTGAGACCAGTTGTGGTTGAATTGACCGGAGGTTATGGCTAAGAGCCAAGAACGGATGGACAAGGACCAAAAGGAAGGAACTAAGCGTTGGAAAACCTAGCTTATACTCGCAAGTTTCCTTTCTAGTAGTGCTAATCCCCGTTATTGCCGATTACCATAACATCGATATTAAGAGTGGCAACGAAAGAAGTGAGCGAACTCCTAACTCAAACTAACCTAATCATAACCCGAACAAGCTCTTTTTATACATATTTAGCACATAGTTAATTTTAAACAAACATGGACAATTTGGACCTAACTCGTTAAAACACTAAGAAAAAGATTCCCATCTCTCCGTGGACCGACTCGTACTCATCTGGCTAGCTACCAAGCGAAACCGTCTTGATTGCGGTAATTAAAACTAAGCACAACAAATATCTATCAATCAGCGATCCATCATAAACTGGTTTGCGTTTTTAAAAAAATAGGAACTTTCGGTTTACGACATATTTGAATATCTCTTTCTCACTCTCTCTCTCTCTCTCTCTCTATATATATATATATATATATATATATATATATATATATATATATATATATAGGAGCGATCCATCACAAACCGGTCTGCGTTTTTAAAAAAATTGGAACTCTCGGTTTACGACATATTTAAACGATCTGATCCATTCAAATTGATCACTCTACCCTCAAATAATTGATCACTCTACCCTTAAATATACGTGTATGAAAAATGAAACGATTTAAAGACCTCTAGTATATGAATCGGATGCAATTTACATTGCTAGTCTTGTTCGGGTTTGCTAGCGCCCTTGCCATCTACCGTGGTCGATGCGGAACAAAAATGGTGTTTAAACAATTTTGGCGCTAAAAACCCATCCTATTGAATCGAACCATAAACCTTAAACTAACTAACTAAAAAGAGCTAAGCTACTGAGATAGAAATTGTATACCGAATGATTTGTATTCTTCGATTTTCTACCCTCTTCTTTGGCTCCTTAAGGTCTCCTCGATCGAGCTTGGTCACCGATGTTCCTCCATAGAAGATGATCCACCCGAGGGATGTAGCTCATTGCTCTAGCTCCACACTAAGAATCTAGTGGAGCAATTAGGGACTCTAGATTGCTAATCTAGAGTGCCTAGGGATGTAGTGAATGGTTCTAAGTGTGTATCTATCTCACCCCCTCTCTTGATTCCCAACACATGAGATTGTAGAGAGGAGGTTCAAGAAGAAGGTGGAAGAGCTCAAGAAAGGTAGTGAAGAGAGAAGAAGCAAAAATGGTGAGAGTGAAACTCATCAAGGCAAAAACGAACCATCCCCAAAATAATAGCAAACTATGAAGCATGGTTTTGTATAACTCATTTTCTTAATATAAAATTGCAACCATACTTGAATAGTTTGCACAAATAAATTAACAATTCATTTGTCAACACTATTCAAGCATGGTTCTCACCATTTTCTCTTCATCACCTTTACACCTCATTTCCATTTAATTTAATAAATGGATAAACCAAAATGAGACGTCCACCTTTTAGAATGTTTTCCATATAAATACGGATTATACTCATCTGTATATACATACCTGTATTCGTACCGAAATACGAATACCAGAAGAGATAGAATAAAAAAAAGAACATAATACTAGAATATACATATCAAAATACATATACGTAAATTATTAAATCAATGCCTGATTTAGTAATCCGGCAATCCCGAGCCGACTAGTATTATCAACCGTCCGATCGAAAGTCCGGGTAACTAGTACAATCATTCGATCGGAACCCTGCACGTATCAAAATACGGCTACTACATCTTTTCTCCTGAACTAGGGAAACCCTCTGTGTGGGACTCTAAAGACTCGTCAATAAGTTGGCAGTGGGTTTAACCACAAGCACGTCAGCGACACTAATTGTACGTAACGGCTACCCAAGTATTGAGCGAAAGGAAGGCCGACGAGCAAACTCATCCGAACTCTTACTGAGTCTGTCTATGACAATCTCCATACAGTCCGGTCTGTTCGTCTAACAGTATCGCTTATCGGGTCTAGGGGGTGGATAAAGTCAGACCCTTAATAACGCGATATTTCGTGTCGGTATGAAGCTCATCACCTACTGAGAAAATACTGATACAAATCAGTAATTCTTGTCCACCTTGACCAAGGATTTCTGGTGATGGCTACCCATGCACAGTGCGACATCAACCCCCAATACCGGGAGAGACGAATCCCTGACGATTCGCTCACTGCCTCTATGTGGCTCGGGACTGTACCCAACTAAAACCAGTTTGCACGACTCCTTTTAGCCGAGGTAGGGTAGTAATCAAAGCACATGGGAACTCATACGAGTCAAATGACGATCTCAAGTTGACAGACTAACCTCTACTCATGTCACCTGAGAACTGCTATCTGACAATAGGTATAATACCATCTAGCATGTTCCCGGCGAGTCCGTCCAGTGTAACTCATAAACCAATGAGCACCTGTATACTATCTTAGGTGACTAAGTGACACCAATGGTTTGTGTGACTGGCCACCGCCCCTCGTCGGGGTCTTGAAAAGTATACACTAGTTTACTCCGGTGTACCGATGCCCAATCTCGATACTCTCTCGATTAGGGACATTTAAGGATGTGCTTATGGACTACCCAGCTCCCACGTATATGCTTGCCATCATAACGCTGGTAGTCAAGCAAGAATCCTATGAGCTCTATCAACATGTAATAGTGATCTGTAATACCACATTATGCATGTACATGATGATGGAAACAAACCAGATAGTATACTATCATCTCGAGTAAGACTTTTCTATCCATATAGGTCCTCCCTCAATCGTCATAATCACCTTCTTACGATTACAATAATTGCCTTGAGGTCACTATAGCTAATAATCTCCCATTTGCACTTAAGGCTAATTATTGCGGTGTCGCCTACTCACAGCCCGTGTGATACCGAACACCCAACTTCTCTACCAATCAGTCTCGTAAAGCTTGTTTGCAAAACAATCGTGTTCAAGAAATAGCCTTAGTGAGTGGATCCGTTCCAATATTTCTATCTTTATCTCTCTATATCTTAATTTCGCGGAGAAAGACTATCTCCCGAAATGAGCGATACCTGCTTAGAATTTGTCTGGATATCTGATGAGACCCAGTTCATAAATGAACTCCAAATCCAAAAAACTTCTTAGATCGTATCTTCCACTGAATTTAATCTGTATCTTGCGCCATGCCTTCTTTAGTATCCGATTGGACCAACTGTCCAACATACTGCACCTCAGATAAGAGGGAAAACTATAACTCTGACAGTCACTCTGTCATTCAGGTCACCATGGAAACCCTAAATGATAACCGCCTCCTGAAGGAGGCTGCCGTTACCATATACCAAGAATATCCTCTTATGTTCATAACTGCTTCCCAATGTTTTTCCAGGATTAGATTAATATATGCTTATTGCATCCAGTGCAAAAGCAATATCTGGTGTGGTACTTGACATTTCATGATCAACTCAAACCGCCTAAGCAAGTGATATGTCAATCGTGCAAATCCCTCTTCTCATCAGTCTAGAAGATATCTCTTTAGAGAGGGTGACTCCATCACCTGTGGGTACACCACTACGCCAGGAGTCGTCCATTCTAAAACACTTTACAATAGTATCAAAGTACCCAAATTGGAAAACTTCCCAAATCTATATCTAAAACCATAGATTTAGTCACTGGAATCCCTGATATTTTATCCAGATCCTATGTAGAGAAACGCCTTGTGACAATCACAGTATAACCGATCGTAGTATAGGAAGATCACTTCCTATCAGGAGTATATCATCCGAATACCAAGACACTACTCCCTACTACCTTCTTACCAGGTCCATCTATTATTCTGATGAAGTCAAACTTTATGACTGTCACATCAAAAATAGATGAGCTATCTCCACTATACTTGCTTTAGTCTATAAATAGAGATAAGTTACTTGCTCACCACTCTTCCGTTGCTCCCATTGACTACAACAACCCTATGGCAGATTCATATACACGTGCACTTCTAAAGATAATTTAGAACGACGTTATACTCATCCACCTGCCAGATCTCATAGTTTAGGACAACAGCAGTGGCAAGCTTGGGTCATCAAAACCTCTCTGTCACCGTCTTTGAGGAGACCGAAGCACCTCTCGGGTGGCTGAAGTTACCCACCAAATCTGTGGAGTGGCTAATGGATTGTCGAAACCAATTGAATTTTTAGGTTCTACTAAATTTTCAGTAATCATCTGTGGTTTTGGAATGACTTCCAGTTCTACCATACTCCCACTAATGTTTTCTGAAAAGAATTAATTTTACTAGAATGGGTGGCGAGTCAAGAATAATATAACTATTGATCCTCCAAATAGTAGAATGTTAACCCTCGTCATAGCCCAGGATAACCCACAAACTGCCATTATTGAAACGCGCCTTGAGTTTATCCCGATTCTAGTTTTAAGCATAAGCCGAACAACTCCTTATACCTTAACATCGTTAAGATATGAATCCATTTTATATCCAATATAGAAACAAAGGCACTGATTTAATTGGAACCAGATTCAAAAATCAAGCAGTTATTTCCAGTGCATATCGACAAAATGGAAGAAGGCCAAGCAACATTACTCATCAATGAGCACACCCACGGATGAGTAACCTGAAAGAGAAGTAAGTTCTCAAATATATTACTTACGAAGGAATACCTAGCATAAGTACCCACATCTTCGATCACCTCGAAAAATCCTGATATTTGCAACATATGGTTCTCTACTTTATTCTTATACCTATAACTTCTCAAAATTTGGACCTTGTATTTCAACAAAATACTTGTCTAAAACTAGAGAAGTCATAAGTAAACAGAATATAGTACGAGTACCAACCCCTTTGTCTTAATGGACACCGGACAACACACAATACTTTGTATAAGTCCTCTGAGTTTGATAACTCAAACCCTGTGCGTCGTAGGTTGAAAACTATGCTATGGTTAAGAAGAATTACACCGTTGTTGAATGCGCCTTACCTAACTATCTACTGATATAGGTAAATGTCATAAACATAATTTCAAAAGGTTATATCTCACTTTATAAAATAAACGTACAGATATATCAGTTTGAAACTGGTGCATAACAACGGATATTCAAAACCAAATATTTGCCGTTAGGCAAAACCCAGGCAATTTCCTCAAATATCACCAATTAGAAAAAATTCCGATATATTGAGGATATATTCACCCAATTCCCAATATTCTACTCCCACTCAGCATCTGTAATGTGATACAGATGTGAGAATCAAGTCTGGTAAATACATATCCTGGAGTTAGAATCTAATTGGGAAAATAGTTTTCAATTAACACTGCACAGGAAAACTGAAATATGAAAATGCTTCGAAGGGGTAGCTGGGTATTCCTAGTAATGCCGCTTTCACTATCCAGATTCATGACAGTAACAGTATATTTCCTTGCCCTCACTCCAATCCTTTATATGTCTTTACTAATTACCTTTTGTACTGTCATGACCCAAAATTTGGCACGTGACCGGCACTTAAACCACGTGACGTCAACAGGCGTAACGCAATTTAAGTAAGCCGAAAACCTAGAAATCTAAACCATCAAAAGTAGTAAGTGATAAAAAGATTGTTAAAAACATTTGAAAATCTCAAGTAAAAATCTTTAAACTTAAGTTTATTTTCTTAAAAATTTCGGTAGCACCACCTTTGTAAAAACTATCCCGGAAACGGGTACAAACATATGATATAAGTAAAGCATCCCCAAATGGGAGCAAATCACGCCCAAAGGCGGAAACAACCACTGCAAGCATAAATATATGATGCCGTAGCGAAGAAATAGATAATATAAATAAAAAAACAGCATAAAGAGGTAAAACTACATAATAAAGGCCGGCTCACTCGAGCACGCCACCCAGAGTCACAACATATACAATATCGTCCTCACAACTCGTCTCTATGTCAATACATGAAAGTGGAAGATGTTAGTTATATGTATGCCCTAGAGGCCATTACTGTACATAGGATGTATATTGTAGTGGATGCTGGGACGTATATAGGGAGGACTTTCTTGCTCGACATGATAGTATGCTATCTGGTTGAACTTTACCTTAACGTGTATACTGATTGTCTCTCTGTTACATGTTGGTAAAGCCCTTAGGATGTGTACTTGACTACCTGGACTATGATGCCGATCATACTAGTGGGGACATGGTAGTCCGTAAGTACATCCTTCAAAGTCCCTAGTCGTGGGTGTATCGAGACGGGGCATCGATATACCAGTGTAGACTAGCGTATACCTTCTCGACCCATACAGATGGGCGATGGATGATCCCATATCCATTGGTGTTTGACATCAGAGATGATATACGGGTGCTCAGTAGAGACTGGGTATACTGGACGGACTCGCCGAGAACTCCCAGATGGTATTATACCTCACGTCAGATGGCAGTTCTCTGGTGACACTGGTACAGAGTAGTCTGTTGACCCGAGATCGTCATAGAGTCTTGTGTGGTTCCCACTGTTCTTTGATTTCCATCTTACCACGTCCAAGAGGGCGTGCAAAACGGTGGTTTTTGGGTACAGTCCCGAGTCACATGGAGGCAATGAGCGATAGGAGGGGATTCGTCTCTCCCGGTATAGGGGGTTGATGTTGCACTGTGTTCGATTGGCTATAACAGGAAATCCCTGGCCAGGGTTGTTGAGATTTACTGGTAAGTGTTACCAGTAGTTTCTCGAATTGTTATAGACCTCATATCGACACGACTTATTGAGCTATTGGGGTCTGACGTTTACCATCCCTAGGCGAGATATGCGACATATCAGACGGACAGACCGGACTGTACGGTAGTGTTACTGGTCGGATTCGCAGGAGTGTGAGCGGGCTTGCTCGTCGATCTTCTGATCGCTCAATACCCGGATGGCCGTTACGTTTAGCAGACCGCTTGCGGCTTGTGGGTGTTTGATATGATCATCACCTGCTGCCGGCGTATTGACGAGTCTTTAGAGTCCTACACAGAGGTTTCCTGGCTCAAGCGAAACGAAATAGGAACGCATATGAGATATGTGCGGGACTGAGAATAATACGAGTATGTGATACTGTATTCGATTCTCGCGATGTGACATTGATCGGTTATATGTGATATAGCCGGGTTATCGGATCAAGTGTTGATTCGATAAGTTGTTACTAATGATACTAGCCGGTTATATGCGATATGACCGGATCGTTAAATCAAGTGTTGATTTAATGATTTAATGCATAATTATATATTTGATATATTACTTTGCATTAACTAGTATCGGTTCACTTTATAATGGATTTTCTCACTCGGATGTGCGCATTACATATGCGATATGATTTTGTGCACTAGATTGTATCATGTTTGATGATACATGCATTTTGGTTAAATGTAAAGAATTAAACCATGTTTTAAGTGGATAATTAGGGTTTTGATTTCCTTATTCATTTATTAATCTTTTTCTTTTTGGAAAAAGGAAAAAGGAAATGAGAAAATGGTTGCTATTTTGTTTGTATTCTTTGAAGCTTCATGAACTTTGACCATAGCAACCATTTTGTCTTCTTATACAAACCCTAACCATTCATCTAACTTGAGTTAACTCTCTACAATTAACCATGGTCTTGTTATGATAAGGTTGGATTATTCATTTCATTTTTAATTAACTTATCATAACTATTATCTTCTTCTTCCTCATTTTTCTTCAAGTGAAGAAAGCAAGGTCATCAATGGTGATTGATGATAAAGAGTGAGAAATCCAATTCTAAAGTCTACCCACTTCCTATTTCTTCATCCTCTACCTCTTGCCAAGTAGTAGAGTGTGTTTCCTTCACAAGTTTTTAGGGCTTGGTGAAGGTGGAGCTTGATTTAGCGATGCCTCGACGTAGATCATCTTCGGCATGGACATCGACGACCTAGCTCGTTTTTTCTCCGACGAAGCCGACTCTAGAGCCCGGATTCCTTTTGGACAGCGGAGACGACTTCTGTTAGTTATATGTATGCCCTAGAGGCCATTACTGTACATATGATGTATATTGTAGTGGATGCTAGGACGTATATAGGGAGGACTTTCTTGCTCGACATGATAGTATGCTATCTGGTTGAACTTTACCTTAACGTGTATACTGATTGTCTCTCTGTTACATGTTGGTAAAGCCCTCAGGATGTGTGCTTGACTACCTGGACTATGATGCGGATCATACTAGTGGGGACATGGTAGTCCATAAGTACATCCTTCAAAGTCCCTAGTCGTGGGTGTATCGAGACGGGGCATCGATATGCCAGAGTAGACTAGCGTGTACCTTCTCGACCCATACAGATGGGCGATGGATGATCCCATATCCATCGGTGTTTGACATCAGAGATGATATACGGGTGCTCAGTAGAGACTGGGTACACTGGACGGACTCGCCGAGAACTCCCAGATGGTATTATACCTCACGTCAGATGGCAGTTCTCTGGTGACACTGGTACAGAGTAGTCTGTTGACCCGAGATCGTCATAGAGTCTTGTGTGGTTCCCACTATGCTTTGATTTCCATCTTACCACGTCCAAGAGGGCGTGCAAAACGGTGGTTTTTGGGTACAGTCCCGAGTCACATGGAGGCAATGAGCGATAGGAGGGGATTCGTCTCTCCCGGTATAGGGGGTTGATGTTGCGCTGTGTTCGATTGGCTATAACAGGAAATCCCTGGTCAGGGTTGCTGAGATTTACTGGTAAGTGTTACCAGTAGTTTCTCGAACAGTTATAGACCTCATATCGACACGACTTATTGAGCTATTGGGGTCTGACGTTTAGCACCCCTAGGCGAGATATGCGACATATCAGACGATCAGACCGGACTGTACGGTAGTGTTACTGGTTGGATTCACTGGAGTGTGAGCGGGCTTGCTCGTCGATCTTCAGATCGCTCAATACCCGGGTGGCCGTTACGTTTAGCAGACCGCTTGCGGCTTGTGGGTGTTTGATATGATCATCGCCTGCTGCCGGCGTATTGACGAGTCTTTAGAGTCCTACACAGAGGTTTCCTGGCTCAAGCGAAACGAAATAGGAGCGCATATGAGATATGTGCGGGACCGAGAATAATACATGTATGTGATACCGTATTCTATTCTCGCGATGATTGTATCGAATGGTTGTATGCGATATAACCTAGGTATCGAATCAAGTATTGATTCGATAAGCCGATACATTGAATACTAGTCGGTTGTGTGCGACATGACCGGGTCATTGAATCAAGTGTTGATTTAATGATTTAATGCATAATTATATATTTGATATATTACTTTGCACTAACTAGTATTGGTTCACTTTAAACGGATTTTCTCACTTGGTTTGTGCACATTGTATATGTGATATACTTTTGTACACTTGATTGTATCATATTTGATGATACATGTTTAACTATAGTTAAGTGTAATGAATTAAGCCATGGTTAAACTAATGATTAGGGTTTACATTTTCATATCTATTTATTTATTCATTCTTTCATTTTGGAAAATGAAAAGCAAATGAGAAAATGGTGGCTTCTTTTGTTTTGTTCATGAAGCTTCATGAAGACTTTGACCAAGTGACCATTTTGTCTCATGCTTAACCCTAACCATCCCACTAACCATGATTTATTCTCTACACTTGACCATGGTTCAATTGTGATAAGTATTCTATTTTCTTTTCATTTTATTAATCTTATAATAATATTCTTCTTCTTCTTCATCTTCTTTCATGAAGAAAAAGCTTTCTTCATCAATGGTGATTGATGATAAAGAGTGAGAAATCCAATTCTAAATTGAACCCACTTCCTATTTCTTCATCCTCTACCTCTTGCCAAGTAGTAGAGTATGTTTTCTTCACAAGTTTCTTGACTTGATGAAGTCGGAGCTTGATTTAGCGATGCCTCGACGTAGATCATCTTCGGCATGGACATCGACGACCTAGCTCGCTTATTCTCCGATGAAGTCGACGCTAGAGCCCGGATTCATTTTGAACAGCGGAGATGACTTTGTTGCGGAGCTATGGAGGTGGAGCACCGGATCTACAAAGGTTGTATTTCCGATAACCCATTAGTTAAGTGTTAACTAGTTTACTTTTCGCCTAGTTTTCTAGCCGACGATCCGTAGTCGGGTTTCTCGGCACCGTTAAAATTTTAATTTGGCATGATCGATGCCTTGTGAGACCTCATTAGGGTGCCTAGGAACCCTACAGTGGTATCAGAGCCTAGCTAGAGCCTTAGGCGAAGTCTAGACGGAATTTGAAGTCCGATCGATCGAAAAACCCGAACCCAAAATAGCTCTCTGTCCTTTTTTCAAAAACTGGGATTTTTCCAAATTAAAAATTGCTAAAAAATTCAGCAGGGAAAAATATGAATTACGGTGCAAAAATTTTCCAGTGAACAGTGATATATGCGGCGGAACCGCGGCAGAATCCTGGCTTCTGCGGCGGTTCCGCGGCATGATGGTGACGTCAGCCCTCATTTTATGCACAGTAATTCCTGATAAATTATGCTGAGTTTTCTGGGAATTTTTAAAATTTATTCAAGAGTTGAATTTTCTGGAGTTGTTTTGGGGATTCAGTGTTTCGATCGGAGTATCAAATTTTGTCTGTGGCTTTTCGGATAAATTTTAGAATATGTTAAAAAGTTCGACCGGATATAAATACCCAACTTTTCCCCTGTCGGGAAATTTCCAAGTGTTGGATTTTTCCGTAGTTTAACGACGTTCTAAGTAGTGCAAGTAACGCGATGGTCCCTCTAGAAGACAACAAACCTTAACTCGATTATGTGACCGTCTTGAACTGCCCTTTGAACCTTAGGGTTTGGGGCAGTACGGCGAGCCACATGTGAGGCGTTGGCTTGACCCTTCTACGGCTGGACCGTTGGTACTGAGGCATGAAATGAATGTCTTTGAACTTATTTCATTCGGTTGATCGGGAAAACTTGGGTGTTCGATTGTTCGATCGAAAAGTTTAGCATTTTCTATTTATCCGGAATGTGATACAATACTTGGAATTCGCAAATAGTTATGAGATGACTGGATGAATGTTATAAACATAGCAGTTTAGTCTCATTTGATCGGTTGCCACGGAATTTTGATGTGATCAAAAGTCCGTCGCAATCACGTAGCGTACGCGGATACTCGCCGGGTAAACTTAATAGACAGCCTCGCTCCATAGCCTCGACCAAGTGACTGTAGGAGAACCCCGTCGCCGAAAGCATCCGTCCGGGTGCTCGCGGTAGCGGTGTTCCGCCTTGGTGCACTTCGTCGACGGTATCGGGGGTGCGGCCGTCTGCTGAAGTTTGCGACGAGCATTCGATCAAAATGTTGGGAATCTTGTTGAATTTCCTGACTTGGTATTGAAAAGTGTTTTCGATAATGAGACTAAAATGCGGGGTTTATAATTGTTAGGCATGCGATGTCTAAGGAATTCATTTGGTCAGGCATGTGATGTCTGAGGTGGTTGCGGATTCCAACTGTTGTAGTTTTACACATTCTTTTCTGTGACCGTAAGTGTAATATGTGATATCGCCGGTTTCGTTGCTATATGTCAACGACAATTGGGATGCGCATATTTACTTACGTTGATGACATGTGATGTTATGTATTGCTGGATATGTTATATTGGATCGTCGTGTTTGAATAGCCGGGGGTTTTTTTTATGTGAGATGAGTGTTTTTCATTTTCATTCATGTAAAAACTTGTATGTAATATTCTTTTATTGGGGCACTTCCAGGTTGCGGAAGTTGTCACCGTTTGTATATTATTTACTTTTCCGCACTAGGATAGACCCAAGGAGGAGGGCACAAGTAACCGGGTTCTGGGGTCCAGTGGGAGACCAACTCGAGGAGTCGAGTCCGGGTCTCCTAACTCCAGAATTGATAGGGTTGCTTGCCGCTCTCGTAGGGGTCTAGGGGTGTGGGTTTGGCTATTCATCACGACCGTGGAATCCGTGTTTTATACTGGCTCGTATTGAAAACACGGACGTCCTAGTATATCCAATATTTCATATGATTCTTCTGCTGCGATATCTGTGATGTGATCATGTGATGTTCTATGATAGATACAGTATATAGTATATATGATATATTATATAGGCGTTACTTATGTTTTACACCCGCGCTAGCCCTGCCCCGCTCTGCCGTTAGTTACCTAACCTAACGGTGCACGAGGGGACATCGAGGCGAATGCGGATGGCATAAGTGTACGTCGTATTTATCTGTGATGTTTAGGTATTTAAATGATGGGACTTCATTAATGTGATTAATGAAATAAAAGAAACCTAAGATGTTGTAAAATCGAATTTCAAAATAAAACAGGTAGCTACAGTTCTTGCTTTGCACAGCGGTATATGTGATATATCCTGCACCTTATTCGATGAGGAAAGGACCGAGATCCCTTCACCGGGAGTGACTCCTTTAGCAATAACTGGCAGATGCTACACACTCGGTTTGCTTTTGATTGCTTTTAAGTGTTTTTGCTTTGCACAGTGATATATATGATATATCCCGCACCTCATTCGACGAGGAAAGGACCGACGATCCCTTCACCGGGAGTGACTCCTTTAGCAAAACTAGAAAAGCCTCAAAAGCACTCCATTTAAAAATTCATTTGATTCTACAACGATATCAAGTTCATTACGCAATAGGTTTTCAGAAAAACCTGTCGTAGCCCTCCGTCATTTCAGATAAGTAGTAGTTAGTATTCGTGCTGCGTTTGTTGGCCTTTGTCAAGGCGCAGTGTGCGGTAGCTAACTGGTGCTTATCTGCTTATGCATATGATGCAGATTGGGTTAGGGTAGTCCTGCGACCTTGTTGGCCTTTGTCAAGGGCCGTGCGGGTGGGTTTAATTCAATCAGGAAATGACGGGTTAAACTTACTTGCGGTCTATGGTTTGTTGGCCTTGTCAAGGTCATAGATCGTTCGGGGCAAAATATTATCGGGAATTTCAAGTGTTGAAATTTGCAATGAGATTGCATACCTTCTATGAGATAGTTGGATCCCGATACCCGCTGCGAGTAAGAGTTACTCCTGGGAGAGTTTTATACATTACAATTAGCCGATCAAGTAGGTGTCTAGAAAGGTGTCAACGGGGTTACGCCTCTGGGAAAACGAGGTTTACATTAATTAGGTTCGTGCGAAAGCACGGGGGACCTCCCTCAAAGTACCGACACTGGCCTGGCTGAAAGATTGGCGAACTTGTAGTGTGTAATTAATCCCGGCTAGTCTTTCCTTTTAGGGTTTGAAGGAAGATTTGATAAAAAGCAGTGGGAGCCATCCTGATTAGATAAAATAATAACCAATCTATTCTTGCAAGAGCGCACGCTGAGTGTTTTCTTCTCTCTCTCTCCAGGTAGCGACCATATCACGCCTTAATCAAGATAATAATACGGATTATTGACCGAACCCGCTTGTTATACTGAGCTGGGGAACGTTGGTCCCGCTCCAACTTATAATTGTTATAAGACAGAGCAGGAAATTGGGGAATACCAGATTTCCCGTGCCGCCCAAACGAAGAGAGTGCATGCTGATGCATCATCTTCGGGTGTGTTCTTTATACAGAACTGTTTCTCTATTCTTTACGTCCTGGGTATGTGATACCGGATCAGGATCCCGCATATGTAATGTGTTACATGGGCTACAGATAGGTAAAGAACTGAGAACGGGTGATAAGTTTCATGAGGCAGAAAACGGGGCAAGTGTTGCAGCCAAGTCTGTTGGTCACTGTCACCCTGTATTACCAATACATTGATTCTGAATGAATGTTATTAGATACCGAACCTGATATACAAAATCATATCTGTCTCTTTATTAGTAAAGAAACGATATAATTTTGTATTGTTGGATAATGTTTTGAACATTTCGTATATCAAAAGTTGATCGGTTCAGGCACGTTATCTAAAAGCTTTAATGTTCTAAATCAAACTACAGTTCTTAGTATACGGAATACACACAAGAGGAAGGGTTCAGAAATGAACGAATCCTTCTTGAGGTATAGTAGACTAGGTCAGATCAATGCGATCCGACTGGCTAGAGTTACGTATAGATGTATATTTAAATCAGTTTGAATTTACATCTTGTGAAACTCGCCAGTCATGTCACAAAGATAAGATGACCATAGCTCCGTTTATTGGAAACAGAGAAAGAGTTAGTGAACTCTTGGGATGATACATGTTGATGTATGTAGGTCCCCTGTCTACATATGCCAGGACTGGTTCTTTATACTTCATTACATTCTCTGATAATCTTTCGAGATTCAGACCTATGTTCCTGTTGAAACACAAGTCCGAACCTTTTGAGATATTCACAGAATATAAGTTAGAAGTAGAGAACCAAAATACAGGTATAAGTATTATGTCCTTTGATGTGATCAAGGAGAAGAATACTTGAGCACGGAAATCCTGGACTATTCTAAAGGAGAACGAGATTCTCTCTCAGCATTACTCCTCCGAATACACCATAGCACGATGGTATATCGGGGTGGAGCAGATACACCCTATATGATATGGTGTGCTCTATGATGAGTACTACTGAGTTACCTTTTTCCTATTGGGTGTTATGCACTTAAGAAGTTGCATACCTATTGAATAGGGTTCAAATCAAATCAGTTGCCTACCACTTCATATGTGATATGGAAAGGGAAGAGCCCATATCTTAAGTTAGTTAAGATTTGGGGTTGTCCAGCCTATGTCTGAAAAGCAAAATCCGGACAAGCTCGAGGCAAGGTCTGTAATGTAGAACTGGAAAGGTTCCAGCTATACAAAACTGCAGCTGATGATTTGATAGAACCAAGGGATTCAGTAGATACCAACGAACCTCAGCCTCTCCGCCGATCGAGTAGGGTTCCTCACCCACCTGAGAGATACTTCGGTTTCTCTATGACAGTGGGAGCGAGGATTGCATCATGAGATGATGACCCAACTAGTTTCGAGCTGGCCATCAGGAGTAAGACTCTATAAGAATGGCTGGATGCTTAGTGATCTGAGATGGAATCCTTATACACCAACAAAGTATGGACTTTGGTTGCTATATCTGAAGGGTTAAATCCCCATCAGGAGCAAGTATATCTTGAGAAGATTACTTGGTATACATGGAAAAGTTGAGACTTTCAAAGCTAGACTTGTTAAAGGTTTGCATCATTGACCAAGTGTGGATCATGATGAAACTTTTTCTAAGGATCTATGCTTAAGTCCATCCAGATCCAACTTGCCACGGCTACATACCATGACTACGATATCTGGCGGTTGGGTGTCATGACTCCTTTTCTAAATGATGTTTTAGAAGAGAACGTCTATAAGTACACAGCCAGAGGGCTTCGTAGACAGTGGGAGCAGCGGAAACGTGTGCAAGATGCTTTATAGGATAAAGCAGGCATCGCGGAGTTGGAACATCTGTTTTGATGGATTAGTCAAAGAAGTTGACATCATCAAAATGGTAGATGAACCTTGTATAAACAAAAAGGTAGTAGGGAGTATGGTGACGATCCTCGTAGAGTACGTGGATGACATACTCTTGATATGGAAGGAGTTTCCTATGCTACGCTCGATCAATCTCCGCTCATCACTATAATTCTCCATATAGGATCGAAGTGATACCTACTAAATCCTGGATTTTTGGATCTATGAGATAGATCTAAATGGATGTTAGGATACTCACTAGCTGTAGTGAGATGGTATCAATCGACCCTGGGGAGAATCACTGGAATGGTTCCAGGGTGATGAAGACGACTGAATGTCAGTCGCAGGCATTGTCTTTACCCTCAGTAAATGGACGGTATGTTGGAAGAGTTCCAAGCTAGATACCGTGACATACTAGACGATAAAGGCAGGATATATCGCTACTAAAGATGCTACCAAAGAGGCTGTTTGGATGTATAATGGTTCATGAGATGAACTATGTTCCTACCATTGTGAGACAATGGAGTTGTGGCTTATGCCAAGGAACGTCCGTCCCATCAGTGATCCAGACATATTCTAAGGCAGTATCACTTGATCATGGAGATGGTTGATCTCCAGGGAGATCGAGGTTAGGAGAGTAGGCTCAGAGGACAACACAGCGGATCCACTCACAAAGGCCTGTTCCCAGAGAGAGACTTTTAATGGGATGGTTGAGTATGAGATACTACAACCACTGCTACAGATGGCCCTAGTGCAAGTGGGAGATTTTTAGTTATATGTATGCCCTAGAGGCCATTACTGTACATATGATGTATATTGTAGTGGATGCTAGGACGTATATAGGGAGGACTTTCTTGCTCAACATGATAGTATGCTATCTGGTTGAACTTTACCTTAACGTGTATACTGATTGTCTCTCTGTTACATGTTGGTAAAGCCCTCAGGATGTGTGCTTGACTACCTGGACTATGATGCGGATCATACTAGTGGGGACATGGTAGTCCATAAGTACATCCTTCAAAGTCCCTAGTCGTGGGTGTATCGAGACGGGGCATCGATATGCCAGAGTAGACTAGCGTGTACCTTCTCGACCCATACAGATGGGTGATGGATGATCCCATATCCATCGGTGTTTGACATCAGAGATGATATACGGGTGCTCAGTAGAGACTGGGTACACTGGACGGACTCGCCGAGAACTCCCAGATGGTATTATACCTCACGTCAGATGGCAGTTCTCTGGTGACATTGGTACAGAGTAGTCTGTTGACCCGAGATCGTCATAGAGTCTTGTGTGGTTCCCACTGTGCTTTGATTTCCATCTTACCACGTCCAAGAGGGCGTGCAAAACGGTGGTTTTTGGGTACAGTCCCGAGTCACATGGAGGCAATGAGCGATAGGAGGGGATTCGTCTCTCCCGGTATAGGGGGTTGATGTTGCGCTGTGTTCGATTGGCTATAACAGGAAATCCCTGGTCAGGGTTGCTGAGATTTACTGGTAAGTGTTACTAGTAGTTTCTCGAACAGTTATAGACCTCATATCGACACGACTTATTGAGCTATTGGGGTCTGACGTTTACCACCCCTAGGCGAGATATGCGACATATCAGACGATCAGACCGGACTGTACGGTAGTGTTACTGGTTGGAATCACTGGAGTGTGAGTGGGCTTGCTCGTCAATCTTCAGATCGCTCAATACCCGGGTGGCCGTTACGTTTAGCAGACCGCTTGCGGCTTGTGGGTGTTTGATATGATCATCGCCTGCTGCCGGCGTATTGACGAGTCTTTAGAGTCCTACACAGAGGTTTCCTGGCTCAAGCGAAACGAAATAGGAGCGCATATGAGATATGTGCGGGACCGAGAATAATACATGTATGTGATACCGTATTCTATTCTCGCGATGATTGTATCGAATGGTTGTATGCGATATAACCTAGGTATCGAATCAAGTATTGATTCGATAAGCCGATACATTGAATACTAGTCGGTTGTGTGCGACATGACCGAATCATTGAATCAAGTGTTGATTTAATGATTTAATGCATAATTATATATTTGATATATTACTTTGCACTAACTAGTATTGGTTCACTTTAAACGGATTTTCTCACTTGGTTTGTGCACATTGTATATGTGATATACTTTTGTACACTTGATTGTATCATATTTGATGATACATGTTTAACTATAGTTAAGTGTAATGAATTAAGCCATGGTTAAACTAATGATTAGGGTTTACATTTTCATATCTATTTATTTATTCATTCTTTCATTTTGGAAAATGAAAAGCAAATGAGAAAATGGTGGCTTCTTTTGTTTTGTTCATGAAGCTTCATGAAGACTTTGACCAAGTGACCATTTTGTCTCATGCTTAACCCTAACCATCCCACTAACCATGATTTATTCTCTACACTTGACCATGGTTCAATTGTGATAAGTATTCTATTTTCTTTTCATTTTATTAATCTTATAATAATATTCTTCTTCTTCTTCATCTTCTTTCATGAAGAAAAAGCTTTCTTCATCAATGGTGATTGATGATAAAGAGTGAGAAATCCAATTCTAAATTGAACCCACTTCCTATTTCTTCATCCTCTACCTCTTGCCAAGTAGTAGAGTATGTTTTCTTCACAAGTTTCTTGACTTGATGAAGTCGGAGCTTGATTTAGCGATGCCTCGACGTAGATCATCTTCGGCATGGACATCGACGACCTAGCTCGCTTATTCTCCGATGAAGTCGACGCTAGAGCCCGGATTCATTTTGAACAGCGGAGATGACTTTGTTGCGGAGCTATGGAGGTGGAGCACCGGATCTACAAAGGTTGTATTTCCGATAACCCATTAGTTAAGTGTTAACTAGTTTACTTTTCGCCTAGTTTTCTAGCCGACGATCCGTAGTCGGGTTTCTCGGCACCGTTAAAATTTTAATTTGGCACGATCGATGCCTTGTGAGACCTCATTAGGGTGCCTAGGAACCCTACAACTTCGTTGCGGAGCTATGGAGGTGGAGCACCGGATCTACAAAGGTTGTATTTCCGATATCCCATTAGTTAAGTTGTTAACTAGATTTTGTTTTCGCCTAAACTTTAGCCAACGATCCGTATTAGGGTTTCTCGGCACCCATAAATTTTAAAATTGGCATGGTTGATGCCTTGTGAGACCTCCTTAGAGTGCCTAGGAACCCTACAGTGGTATCAGAGCCTAGCTAGAGCCTTAGGCGAAGTCTAGACGGATTTTGAACTCCGAACGAACCCGAAATCCTAACACACCCATGCTCTCTGTCCAATTTTCAAAAACAGGGATTTTTCAGTATTAAAAATATGCAGAAATATCAGCAGGTTATTTTAAGAGTAACTGTGAAATACGAGTGCGTAATTCCATCAAACTTTCGCGGTTCTGCGGCACGAGCATGGCTCGTGCGGCGGATCCGCGGCCGTACGGACTCATTCTTCAGTCAATGTTACACAGTAACTCCTAATTGATATTGCTGGATTTCCTGGGTATTTTTAAATATTTTTCAAGAGTTGAATTTTCTGGAGTTGTTTTTGGGGATTCGGTGTTTCGATCGGAGTATCAAATTTTGTCTATGTGGCTTTCCGGATAAATTTTAGAATATGTTAAAAAGTTCGACCGGATATAAATACCCAATTTTTCCACTGTCGGAAAATTTCTAAGTGTTGGATTTTTCCGTAGTTTAACGACGTTCTAAGTAGTGCAAGTAACGCGATGGACCCTCTAGAAGACAACAAACCTTAACTCGATTATGTGACCGTCTTGAACTGCCCTTTGAACCTTCGGGTTTGGGGCAGTACGGCGTGCCACATGTGAGGCGTTGGCTTGACCCTTCTACGGCTGGACCGTTGGTACTGAGGCACGAACTGAATGTTGTTAGACTTATTTCATGTGTTGGATTGTATCGGGAAAACTTGGGTGTTCGATTGTTCGATCGGAAAGTTTAACATTTTCTGTTTATCTGGAATGTGATACAATAATTGGAATTCACAAAAGTTATGAGATAACTGAATGAATGTTATAAACATAGCACTTTAGTCTCACTTGATCGGTTGCCACGGAATTTTGATGTGATCAAAAGTCCGTCGCAATCACGTAGCGTACGCGGATACTCGCCGATAAACTTAATAGACAGCCTCACTCCATAGCCCCGACCAAGTGACTGTAGGAGAACCCCGTCGCCGAAAGCATCCGTCCGGGTGCTCGCGGCAGCGGTGTTCCGCCTTGGTGCACTTCATCGACGGTATCGGGGGTGCGGCCGTCTACTGAAGTTTGCGACGAGCATTCGATCAGGATGTCGGGAATCCTGTTGAATTGCCCGACTTGGTATTGAAAAGTGTTTTCGATTTTGAGACTAAAATGCGGGGTTTATAATTGTTAGGCATGCGATGTCTAAAGAATTCATTTGGTCAGGCATGCGATGTCTGAGGTGATTGCGAATTCTAACTGTTGTAGTTTTACACTTTCTTTTCTGTGACCGTAAGTGTAATATGTGATATCGCCGGTTTCGTTTCTATATGTCAACGACAATTGGGATGGACATATTTACTTACGATGATGACATGTGATGTTATGTGTTGCTGGATATGTTATATTTGATCGTCGTGTTTGAATAGCCGGGGGTTTTTATGTGAGATGAGTGTTTTTCATTTTCATTCATGTAAAAACTTGTATGTAATATTCTTTTATTGGGGCACTTCCAGGTTGCGGAAGTTGTCACCCTTGTATATTATTTACTTTTCCGCACTAGGATAGACCCAAGGTGGGGAGCATAAGTAACCGGGTTCTGGAGTCCAGTGGGAGACCAACTCGAGGAGTCGAGTCCGGGTCTCCTAACTCCAGAATTGGTAGGGTTGCTTGCCGCTCTCGTAGGGGTCTAGGGGTGTGGGTATGGCTATTCATCACGACCGTGGAATCCGTGTTTTATACTGGCTCGTATTGAAAACACGGACGTCCTAGTATATCCAATATTTCATATGATTCTTCTGCTGCGATATCTGTGATGTGATCATGTGATGTTCTGTGATAGATACATATATAGTATATATGATATATTATATAGACGTTACTTATGTTTTACACCCGCACTAGCCCTGCCCCGCTCTGTCGTTAGTTACCTAACCTAACGGTGCATGAGGGGACATCGAGGAGAATGCGGATGGCATAAGTGTACGTCGTATTTATCTGTGATGTTTAGGTACTTAAATGATGGGACTTCATTAATGAGATTAATGAAATAAAAGAAACCTAAGATGTTGTAGAATCGAATTTCAAAATAAAACAGGTAGCTACAGTTCTTGCTTTGCACAGCGGTATATATGATATATCCTGCACCTTATTCGATAAGGAAAGGACCGAGATCCCTTCACCGGGAGTGACTCCTTTAGCAATAACTGGCAGATGCTACACATTCGGTTTGGTTTTTGATAGCTTTTAAGTGTTTTTACTTTGCACAGTGATATATATGATATATCCCGCACCTCATTCGACGAGGAAAGGACCGACGATCCCTTCACCGGGAGTGACTCCTTTAGCAAAACTAGAAAAGCCTCAAATGCACTCCATTTAAAAATCATTTGATTCTACAACGATATCAAGTTTATTACGCAATAGGTTTCCAGAAAAACCTGTCGTAGCCCTCCGTCATTACAGATAAGTACTAGTTAGTATTCGTGCTGCGGTAGTTTGGCATTCGTCAAGACGCAGTGTGCGGTAGCTAACCAGTATTTATCTGCTTATGCATATGATGCAGATTGGGTTAGGGTAGTCGTGCGGCCTTGTTGACCTTGTCAAGGGTCGTGCGGGTGGGTTTGATTCAATCAAGAAATGACGGTTTGAACTTGACTTGCGGTCTATGGTTTGTTGACCTTGTCAAGGTCATAGATCGTTCGGGGCAAAATATTATCGGGAATTTCAAGTGTTGAAATTTGCAATGAGATTGCATACCTTCTATGAGATAGTTGGATCCCGATACCCGCTGCGAGTAAGTGTTACTCCTGAGAGAGTTTTATACATTACAATTAGCCGATCAAGTAGGTGTCTAGAAAGGTGTCAACGGGGTTACGCCTCTGGGAAAACGAGGTTTACATTAATTAGGTTCGTGCGAAAGCACGGGGGACCTCCCTCAAAGTACCGACACTGGCCTGGCTGAAAGATTGGCGAACTTGTAGTGTGTAATTAATCCCGGCTAGTCTTTCCTTTTAGGGTTTGAAGGAAGATTTGATAAAAAGCAGTGGGAGCCATCCTGATTAGATAAAATAATAACCAATCTATTCTTGACAGAGCGCACGCTGAGTGTTTTCTTCTCTCTCTCTCCAGGTAGCGACCATATCACGCCTTAATCAAGATAATAATACGGAATATTGACCGAACCCGCTTGTTATACTGAGCTGGGGAACGTTGGTCCCGCTCCAACTTATAATTGTTATAAGACAGAGCAGGAAATTAGGGATTACCAGAATTCCCGTGCCGCCCAAACGAGGAGAGTGCATGCTGATGCATCATCTTCGGGTGTGTTCATTATAAAGAACTGTTTCTCTGTATCCTCTACGTCCTGGGTATGTGATACCAGATCAGGATCCCAGATATGTAATCTGTTACATAGGGCTACAGAAAGGTAGAGGACTGAGAACGGGTGATAAGTTTCATGAGGCAGAAAACGGGGCAAGTGTTGCAGCCAAGTCTGTTGGTCACTGTCACCCTGTATTACCAATACATTGATTCTGAACGAATGTTATTAGATACCGAACCTGATATACAAAATCATATCAGTCTCTTTATCAGTAAAGAAATGATAAAATTTTGTATTGTTGGATAATGTTTTGAACATTTCCTATATCAAAAGTTGATCGGTTCAGGCACGTTATCTAAAAGCGTTGATGTTCTAAATCAAACTAACAGTTCTTATTATATGGAACACACACAAGAGGAAGAGTTCAGAAATGAACGAATCCTTCTTGAGGTATTGTAGACTAGGTCATATCAATGTGACCCGACTAGCTAGAGTTACTAGATGCCTATTTAAATCAGTTTGAATTTACATCTTGTGAAACTCGCTAGTCATGTCACAAAGATAAGATGACCATAGCTCCGTTTACTGGAAACAGAGAAAGAGTTAGTGAACTCTTGGGATGATACATGTTGATGTATGTAGGTCCCCTGTCTACACATGCCAAGACCGGTTCTTTGTACTTCATTACATTCTCTGATAATCTCTCAAGATTCAGACATATGTTCCTATTGAAACAGAAGTCCGAACCTTTTGAGATATTCACGGAATATAAGTTAGAAGTAGAGAACCAATACGGGTATAAGTATTATGTCCTGTGATGAGATCAAGGAGGAGAATACTTGAGCACGGAATTCCTGGACTATTCAAAAGGAGAATGAGATTCTCTCTCAGCATTACTCCTCCGAATACACCATAGCACGATGGTATATCGGGGCGGAGCAATCACACCCTATGTGATAAGGTGTGCTCTATGATGAGTACTACTGAGTTACCTAATTCCTTAAGGGAGTTATGCACTTGAGAAGTTGCATACCTATTGAATAGGGTTCAAATCAAATCAGTTGCCTACCACTTCATATGTGATATGGAAAGGGAAGAGCCCATGTCTTAAGCTAGTTAAGATTTGGGGTTGTCCGGCCTATGTCTAAAAGCAAAATCCGGACAAGCTCGAGGCAAGGTCTGTTATGTAGAACTAGAATTGTTCCAGCTATACAAACTATAGCAGATAATTTGGTACAACCAGAGGATTTAGTAGATACCAACGAACCTCAGCCTCTCCGCCGATCTAGTAGGGTTCCTCACCCACCTGAGAGATACTTCGGTTTCTCTATGACAGTGGGAGCGAGGATTGCATCATGAGATGATGACCCAACTAGTTTCGAGCAGGCCATCGAGAGTGAAGACTCTGTAAGAATGGCTGGATGCTTAGTGATCTGAGATGGAATCCTTATACACCAACAAAGTATGGACTTTGGTTGCTATATCTGAAGGGTTAAATCCCCATCAGGAGCAAGTATATCTTGAGAAGATTACTTGGTGTAGATGGAAAGGTTGAGACTTTCAAAGCTAGACTTGTTAAAGGTTTTCGTCATCGACCAGGAGTGGATAATGATGAAACCTTTTCAGTACCTATGCTTAAGTCCATCCAGATACTACTTGCCATGGCTACATACCATGACTACGATATCTGGTGGTTGGGTGTCATGACTGCTTTTCTAAATGATGATTTGGAACAAAGCGTCTATAAGTACACAGCCAGAGGGCTTCGTAGACAGTGGGAGCAGCGGAAACGTGTGCAAGATGTTTTATAGGATAAAGCAGGCATCGCGGAGTTGGAACATCTATTTTGATGGATTAGTCAAAGAAGTTGACATCATCAAAATAGTAGATGAACCTTGTATAAACAAAAAGGTAGTAGGGAGTATGGTGATGATCCTCGTAGAGTACATGGATGACATACTCTTGATGGGGAAGGAGTTTCCTATGCTACGCTCGATCAATCTCCGCTTATCACCATGATTCTCCATATAGGATCAAAGTGATACCTCCTAAATCCTGGATTTTGGATCTATGAGATAGATCTAAATGGATGTTAGGATACTCACTAGCTGTAGTGAGATGGTATCAATCGACCCTGGGGAGAATCACTGGAATGGTTCCAGGCTGTTAGGGTTCGTAGGATTAGGGTGCAAACTAGTTTATTCAAGAGAAAGAGAAAAAGAAAGGAGAAAACTAAGCACACTTTCGTAGGCAACATGATTGCACTGAGCGCGTGCAACAAGCCGTTAAACCTCTAGGTGTCCCTAATAGGAGGAGTGTTGTCTCCTGAGGGTTTTCAGCGGATTACACCCACAAAATCCTATAATAAAAGAGAGATGGTGAAAGTTACATATAAAGATAAGAACTATAAAAGAAAGAATTTGAAAATTAGAGTTTCCAACTAATACTAGCTTTTCGGTTGTCATGAGCCCTATCTTAATAGTCATGAAAAAATGTTAGAAATCACATATTCCCTCAATAAAACATCGTCTTTATTTTTCGTTTCTACCTTTCATCCAAACATCGATTATATACCCTTACGTGTGTGTATAGAACATCCCTACACTCGAAGAATTCAATTCAAGCTATCATACTCTTGTCAATCTTCCTCAGTACTTTTTAATTTGATGAATATTTATATTTTTTCGCTCACACATTTTCATGCGACCGTTAATACTTCTTGAGGTACTAACCGACCGATTACTTATGTGCTTGCTGATTAGGTGATAGTATTTTCCTCGTCTTGCACCACCTAAGGCTTAGCAGTGACTCCCAGACCAGTTGGTCTAAGGCACTAGGTGATGAAGCGCCCTCGCTATATTTTTTTATTGCTTCCTTGGCGATAACAAAATCAGTGTTCATTTTTTTCTTCACCATTTTATATTTTATTCATTTTTTTTTATTTCCTTCATACTTTGGCTTTTAGACAAGAGCATTTCAAGGTATCCTCTACTATCCCGAGTTTCAAGACATGTGTAAGTGGATATAATAGGGTATCAACATTCAAATGTTTGACTTCCAGAATAGAAACTATTTTTCAGACTTATTTTTATTCTCAGATTAGTGACTTCCTTCATCTTACTAACCCTTGGGACAACAGCTCATAACTACTTATTACCAGATCGTTTAAGAAAACTTCTAATTTTCTTGGTTTTCTTAAACTATTCCCATCTTTTGGATGTAATTTTTCACTTTCTACTCTTTTGTTATAAATTTTTTTTTTAAAATTTTTGAAAATGTGGTGCTTATGCAAAGCATGATGCAAATTGATGTGTAAATAAGCACAAACCTCCCCCAAACCTGTTTACAGCAGTGTCCTCACTGATGTCATCCGTTAAGCTCAAAAACCTGTAGACTTGGGAGGAAATTATTAATGGGGGCAAGAATATATGAAAGTGAAAATCCTCCCCCAAACTTATTTTTGGCTCACAATTTTGTAAAAATCATTTTCTTTCAAGAGCCAAAGTATCCCCTCCCTCAAACTTGAGTTAAACTATGTTAATCTTTTAAAATCACATGAGGGGGTCAAGGTTATTGGTCAATGCCAAGCTTTGCAAAGACCGAAGGTCAACACCAACCATTCAAAAATTTTATCGATGAAGCACCAAGGTTGGTGGAAGAACATGTCACCTTTCGACGTGAAGAAGTGGGGAGGTGATAAGAGGTGTAATGGAAAAGGATTGCGTCTCAATTTGGAGAGACGACACAGTGATAGTGATGATGGATTACTCGCATTATCATGATTGTCCAGAAGAAGGGGTGGAGGTTCAATTTCTTTGTCTTGGAGTTGATTCATCTCAACACCCGTGTCTTGTAAAAATGCGAGTTCATCAGCGAAAATTTCTTCAAAGCTCTCGTCGATACCCCGAAGAATAATGTCATCAGAAAAAATGGGGTGATCGTCAGACTCTATAAAAAGTTCCTCATCAGCATTAGATGTTGACCCTGACAACTCGGTGGAAGAGTCCTTGTCAAGCAACGACATATAAAAAGAGTCAGAATTATGAGGTTGATCAAATTCGCTGCCGTCGACATCCATTAATTCGACAGAACACACATGAGCATAGGGTTCGGAGGGTTCACTTCCCAACTTGTAAATGTTAAGCTCAATTGACTTTTTTCCAAAGGATAGGGTCATAGAGCCGTTTCTACAATTGATTACAGCGTTGGAAGTGGCCAAAAAGGGTCGACCGAGTATCACCGGGATTTGATTGCGTGGGTTTGCCACAGGTTGTGTATCAATAATGATAAAGCCCACAGGAAATATAAATTCCCCGATTTTGACTAACACATCCTCTAGCTCACCCCTAGGTTGGGTGATAGATCGATCAGCCATCTGAAGAGTGCAATGCGTAGGTTTTAACTCTCCGATCCCTAATTGCTCATAAACAGAATACGGAAGCAAGTTAACACTAGCACCTAAATCGAGTAGAGCACGATTGATATTTTTACCCCCAATGGAAATAGAAATTGTAGGACTTCCGGGGTCCTTTCGTTTCTTGGGTAGTTGTTGTATAAAAGCAGTGCTCACATTACTCGCAAGGAAAACTTTTTTAGGTACTTGAACTTTTCTCTTCCTAGTGGACAAGTCTTTTAGGATTTTCGCATATGAAGGAACTTATTGAATAACATCTAGGAGATGAATGTTTATGTTAACTTGCTTAAAAATTTTCACAATCTTCTCCATTTGTGGACTTGGTTTGTTTCCCCTTAACCTGTTTGGATAAGGTGCTTTATCAATATAGGTTTGGTCCAACATTGGAGAGGATTGTGGGGATAGAGTGGATCCCAGAATTGGAGTGGGGATCGTTTTAGGTAGATTCGAGGAAATGGAAGAAGGGTTCGAGCCTTGGGGAAAACGGAGAATAGGCTCGAAAGTAGGTGGGAGACTAGACGAATCAGGGGAAGAAGAAGAAGAAGCTGGGGTATCATTGGTGTCACTAACATCAAATTGCTCACCCACTCGGTTATTCAGCACTCTCCTAGATCTCAACGTAGTAATGGCATTCACATTATGATTTTGTGAATGGCCAGGATTCGGTAGGGGTTGAGATGGGAGTTTCTCTTTCTCTCTCGCACTAATTGCGGCGTTTAACTGTGCGAGTTGGTTTTCTATTGATTTAATACTCTCACCATGGAAGGTGGAGTCTTTCTTTATGGTATCAATAGAAGACTTCATCTCAGCCGACAATTGCATGGAATGTTTCATGAACATATCCAAAGTTTGTGCAAGTGAAGAGTTGTCAGTACTGGCCACTTGTTGCGTAAAAGTGTTGGCCGGATTTTGGAAATTTTGTGACTGAAAGGGGAGCTGATTCTGTGGTTGTGGTTGCTGTGGAGGAGGTCTTTGATAATTGCTTTGTTGGTTTTGATTCCAAGCAAAGTTAGGATGATTCCTTCATCCTTGATTGTACGTAGAAGAATAAGGGTCGTTTCTAGGCCGCTGCTGAAAAGCAGCATTAGTTTGAAACGATGCATTCATAGGACATTCTTCCGTTAAGTGTGAAGGATCCGAACAGCAACCACAGACGGTCTTAGGAAGCGTGACCTGATTTAGGGAGAATGATGAGAATTTGTTCTCAATAGCGTCGAGTTTCTTCTGTATCGCTGCCATTTCGTCTTTTACTGCGATAGAAACATCGAGCTGGTGAATACCTCCCTTAGTTGAAGGTGGTCTTACGCTTTCCCACTGCAAAGTGTTTTCTGCGAGATCTTCCAGATATTTCCATGCTTCACCGTCATCTTTAGACATGAAATTGCATTGACACCTTTTTTCAAGCATCTGCTTTGTCGCTGGATTAATGCCCTCATATATAATTCGACATAAATCCCATCTTTGTATTCCATGATGAGGACATTGGACAAGCAGATCCTTGAAACGTTCAAAGTACTTCCAAAATGGTTCATTGGGAAGCTGGGTGAACTGGTTGATCTCGCTCCTAATATGGGCATGCTTATGGTTTGGGTAAAACTTCTTAAGAAATACTATGATGAATTCATCCCAATTAGTGATAGAGTATGCGGCAATATTATAAAGCCATTTTCTGCCAAGTCGCACAGTGTGAATGGGAGAAGACGCAAGCGCATAGCATTGACAATCAACTTTGAAGTACCCATCATTGCGCATACGTTTTCTAATTTGGTGATGAAAACGTACGCATCTTCCGACTCAAGCCCGTGAAATTTGGGCAGCAGATTGATGAAGTGGGGTTTAATTTCGAAATTATCCCCGTTAGCTGGTGGAAGAGATAGACAAGTAGGAAGAGGACCACTGATAGGATAGCATCTTTCTTGGAGAGAGAAGCGCGGTGGATTCTGCGCACCTACGGGCGGTGGAAGCGTGGTGTTATATTCTGATGGAGTGCCGTCCATCTCGGTCGTTGTGTGTGGTGGGGGAAAAGAAGATGAAGAAGTACCAATTTCGGCATCGATAGCAGGAACGTGGACAAGACGGGCACTAGGATCTCGTGTCCAGCCGAGCATACACTAAGCGGGTTTAGTGCAAGTGGCAGCGTGTGTGTGATTTAAAATTGGTTTGTTTTGAAAATAGTGGGACTCAAGACAAATCACTCTAAAATGCACAAGCAACCCTAGAACTAAGGTCACCTAGGTCCAGTCTCTAGACCGCTCCTAGACTTCCAAAGGACAAGCCGCAGGATCAATCCTCTACCGCTTCTGTACTACCCTTGTAGCCAGGTAAGTGCCAAGTAAGTGGGAAGGAACCACAGTAGTGGGCCTAATTAATAACCACTAGCTTTTGACACACTTGCCTAAGCACTACAAAAGTAATGCGGATAAACGATAGATTACCCACGACCTTCCTCTGTCCTTATTGAGCGCAACAGTCTTTAGAGTCTGGTCTAGATATTTTTTAAATTAATGAAGGGTTAATCTAGATGCTCGGTTTGTGATTTGTGGGGTTTAGGAAGGGTGATGAAATCCCTACCTAATCTGAATTTTGGTCTTGCCCCTTAAAAATCCGTATTAAAATATGAAATAACAAACCAATAACAAAACTTTGCAAAAAGATTTTTTGAGCGGTGATATTTTGCAAAGAATCCTGCAGAAAAGATATTATTGTTGGATTTCAGAGGCGAGAGAAGGAGGTTAGAATCTTACCAGAGAAGATTGAAGCCCTAGATCTCCTAACTGGCCATGCTTCCGCCGCCGATGTGCACTTTCGGCCGCGGTTCCGCCGCAAGAGGGAGAGATCAATTGATGAATTTTTTTCTATGGCCTTCTCTACTTCTCTGGATCTCAATGAATGTATCTGTCTCCTGTTTCCTCAAGTCTGTGACTCCAGATTCCCTCGCAAAATTCACACAATAATCGTTAAATATACAATTTGCAGTTTTGTTTTATTTATGATATAGATCGTATAAGAATTCAACACAAATAGTAAGAATAAAAAATTACGCACGTATCCCTGGCAACGGCGCCATTTGATTGATGTGAAAGTTTGTTTGTAGAATAACCGCAATCAGGATGGTGTCGCGCGTAGCTAGACCGAGGTGAGTACGGGTCGTCCTCAGGGAAACGTTGAATATTTCAATCTTACTTTAGATGTGTTGAAAAAGAGAGGAGTGATAAGAATGTTGAGGAATGGTTTCTAGATCTACGTTAAGCACTAATGCAAAATATAGATCTAGATTATTTATGGATGTAGTTAAGATAAGAAGGGGCTTGTAGGTTCGTTAGGATTTAGCAGTTATGGATGATTAATTAAAAATTACTCTTTCTATCCTTTAATAGATTTAAAACTAGAACGACAGTGATGCGTGTAGATTAGGGTTTCTGGAGGGAAAAGGAATCCCACTCTTAACCCCTATCTCGACACGGAACTCCGTTCATATCTAGCCTTTACCAAAACAATCATTAATCTAATCTCTAATCGCGGTCGAGACTAACAATGAATTGTTAGCGCGCCCGATTAGGATGTTAATGATTGTCTTGATAAAGTTTATAAACTTTATAGGACGTAAAAAGAGTTTAGGTATTTTCATCATCCATTAACCTACCCTAATCCTACGAACCCTAACAAGCGGAGAATTACTCGCGCATGTTGGGAGAAAAAGAGATGGAGAGAAAACACATAATTAAACTACAAAGAAATAGAGTAGGAAAAAGAGCTACCTTTATTAATCAACAATATTCATTACACTTTGATTTCTTAGAAAATGATTACAAATACTAGTTTGCTTCTCGATCTCTTCTAAGGAGGTAGATGAACTGGTTATGATCAGCCTGGATGCGTGAGCCGTCTTGGACTTCGTGATCTCGTCGGCTTGATAATTTTTCCAAGAGGCTCTCGGTCTTTATTTATAGCCCCAAAGCCAGAACTCTTGCTTCCAAATATGGAAGCTAACTATAAAGATTCACCCAAAAAAATGCATCCTCTAACTCCCCTTCCTTGCCGCGGATCCGCGGCCAACAGGGGGGTTTGGCCGCGGATCCGCGGCCAATGGTCAAGATCTCTTGATCAAATTTTTGGGTCTTCATCTGTGTGACATTTGGCGATCTCTGGAAGCTTTGGAACTTGGAAATCTTCTCGTAGTTGCTGCCAGACTTGACTTCTAAGTTTTTGTTTCTTAATTAGGCAGGTTTACTTTAACAACTTGATTTCCTTGATTTTAGACCTGAAAATTCTGCACAACAACTCAAATAATATTTAGTAGAGTTAAGATTTGGTCAATGATATTATTTGCATACATTTTCCTACCAATTGCTTATTATAATATATCAACACATGGAAAATAGTGTTTTTACAGATAAACCCTCATATGTATGATATATTATAATAAAGACCTTTTTTAATATAGAAATAGTAGGAAAAATGTAATAACAAATGTGCAGTTTTATCAACTGAAAAAGCACAAATCGAGGTTTTTAGAAAATAGGGGCTACGGTGTTTTAAAGAAAAGGTACGTCCTTTGAAATATCCGTAGTATCTCTTGGCCTGTCTTTAAAATACTCACGATTCGTTAGTTTTGGAAATAAGTATGTCTCGCGCCCAACTCTAACATCTACCAAGTAAACTACAGGACAAGCTAAGAGACTAACCAAATGGTAAGGAAATCCACCTAAGTCTGAGTCGATATATATATATATATATATATATATATATATATATAGTAGTCGGTGATCCCGCCTCAATAGCGTCACATACGATAAAATATATAATACGACATCCTCGAGTCAAGAGTGCAGATCAATCATCATATTTATATCTCGTACGGTAAATCCATCGTACGACATCCCAAAATCGGGGTACGGGTCGCCTATCACATATTCCTCAATATCCATATGGTATCATTATCATAATATCATGAACAGGGTACTGATCTAAGTCTAGTACATACCGATACAATCCAACATATATCCGCGTATGAATAAAATAACATCGCCGATTCGATCCGCTATAATATCATGCCGTATCTCATAACACGACCCAAATCACATCACCGATCTCACGACATCGTGCCCAATCACATCGACTCATCTCCAAGTATCATATACTATCATATATATATATATATATCTATATGCACACACACACTGTAAGTCCACGTTGCGACCCCCGGTTCTTACGGGGAGGCGGAAACGGTATAAAAATCAAATTTTTAGCGCAAGGGGCAACATGGACTAAACAAAGTCGGGATCTTTTCCTAAACTAAAACTAGAAAACTTGCTAAAGAGAGTTAGCTACTCGGATGAAGATGGTTATACCTAAACTTGAACTCCTTCTTCTTCAAACTTTTGTAGAGGTTGATGGTTCTCTTCTTGTCGCCTTCTTCCGTCGAAGATGGATCCACCTCGAGGGTTTAACCTTTGGGCTCTTTCTCGAACTTGGAGTGAACTAGAATCTCCGGCTTGCTAAACCCTTGATCCTAGAGTGAGTAGAGAGTGTCTAAGGGGTGCTTTTCTTTTTAAAGAGAGGGATTCTCAACACATGAGAAGGGTTCTCTTTTGCTAGAGGAAGAAGAAGATGAAGTGAGGAGAGAGAAGCTAAATGAGATAATGAGCTCTCTTTTTCTTTCTTGCAACCATAATGCCAAAAGAAAAAGAATTATCTAAATTAATAATAATAATAATGAAAATGAAAAGGTTGATGGAAAGTTTAGGAATGACCATTATCATTTCAAACATTAAATGAATTTGCTAGAATCAAAGAGCATCTTTCTTTTGTAATGATGATGGTCAAAACTTCAACCATGGTCAACAAGTCAACCATGGTCAACAAGTCAACATAAAAACCAACCATGACACAATTTCATTTTATTATATATTATTAATTGATAAAACAAAAATCCATTAGGGTTTGGAAAAAGACGACTGTCAACTGTGCATACGTACCCGTTCCGAAACCCTAATGAAAGTCCTCTTCCTCTTCCTCAAATAACTGTGCATACACACCTGCATCCTTGTTCCGAGGAACATGAATACTGAGAGATAAAAGCAACCCCAAAACATATACCAGCATCTGACTCAAACCAGAGCCAGCCAGTAATATCCGTCCGGACTCCAAACGTGCACAAGTGCGCGGATGAGAACGAACCCTGTCGCAAAACCATGCGACCTCTACTCTGTTTTGCCAGAGGCGAATACCCTCTGTGTGGGACTCTAAAGACTCGACACTACGCTGGCAGTGGGTTTAACCACAGACCGCAAGCGGCACTAGCTGTGCGTAACGGTCCCCAGGTAGATGTCGACAAGAAGGCTGACGAGGTGAAACCCCATCTGTACTCCTACTGAGTCTGAATGTGACAGTCTCCGTACAGTCCGGTCTGTTCGTCTGATACATCGTATGTCGGTCCGAGGGGCGGTAAAACGTCAGTCCCCCAATAGCGGTACAAGTCGTGTCGGAGTGAAGCCCAAAACACCCTGAGATAACACTGGAACCTACCAGTATATCTCGCTTGCCCTGGCCAGGGACTACTCGTGTAATGGCTCTCCTAGACACAGCGCGATGTCAACCCCCAATACCGGGAGAGACGAATCCTGTCTAACCGTCACTGCCTCCAAGTGCTTCGGGACTGCACCCAACCACTACCTGTTTGCACGACTCCTTTGAGCCGTGGTAGGGTAGTGATCAAAGTGCAGTGGGAACACACTCGAGGCGAAGTGCCAGTGTCAAGTCAGCGGACTAAGCTGTACTCATGTCACCTGGGAACTGATAACTGACGATAGGTATAATACCAACCTGTCAGTTCCCGACGAGTCCTGTCCAGTGTACTCGTAACCCAACGAGCACCCATATACTATCTCCAGTACGACGTACTGATGGCTGTGGGACAGACCATCTCCCACACTGGGATGAGAAGCGCATACGCTAGTCTACTCCGGAGTATCGATGCCCTGTCTCGATAGTCCTATGACTAGGAACCTGTATAAGGATGTGTTTATAGATTACCCAGCCCCCACTAGTGTGACTGCCAACACAACGCTGGTAATAAAGCAAAGATCCTAAGGGCTCCACTAATGCGTATAAGTGATATACTGAAATAAACACAAGTACACATTGAAGTAGAAACAAACCAAGTAGCATACTACTATATTGAGCAAGATTGTTTATACAAGGTGAATATCCCAAGCTTCCATCAAGTAATATACAAACTAGTATGATACAGTAATGGCCTCTAGGGCATATACACTAACAATCTCCCACTTGCACTAAGGCCATGAACTGGCGTATCGAAGACCTATCATCTCGATCAGCCGCTCGAACTGAGTCTGGGGTAAGGCCTTGGTGAATGGATCTGCAGTGTTCTCTTCTGAAGCAACCCTCCGAACCTCGATCTCCTTGCGATCCACGAT
This sequence comes from Agapanthus africanus, assembly GCA_030015575.1. NCBI lineage: Eukaryota > Viridiplantae > Streptophyta > Magnoliopsida > Asparagales > Amaryllidaceae > Agapanthus > Agapanthus africanus. Next base: position 132,392 of record JASDDO010000136.1, read on the forward strand.
CTCCCTGATCAGGTGATACCGCCCCAAGATGTGCCTGGATCTCTGATGGGACCTGGGTTCCTTCGCTAAAGCTATAGCCCCGTTGTTGTCGCAATACAGAGGTATTGGGTCAACAATGGACGGAACCACCTGAAGTTCTTTCAAGAACTTCCTCATCCAGACAGCTTCTTTTGCGGCATCAGATGCAGCGATGTATTCCGCTTCCATAGTCGAGTCTGCAACGGTTTCCTGTTTGGAACTCTTCCAACACACCGCCCCTCCATTGAGGGTAAAGACAAAACCCGACATGGACTTGGAATCATCCTTGTCACTCTGGAAGCTGGAGTCAGCAAAGGCCTCGATCTGGAGGTCTTTTCTGCCATACACCAAGAACATCTCCTTAGTCCTCCTCAGGTACTTGAGAATGTTCTTTACTGCTATCCAGTGTTTCTCCCCAGGGTTTGACTGATACCGGCTTACCACACTCAGTGCATAAGCTACATCCGGTCTGGTACACAACATCGCATACATTATAGAGCCTACCGCAGAAGCGTAGGGTATAATAGACATGCGATCCCTCTCCAAATCAGTCTTGGGAGACATCTCTTTAGAGAGGGTGATCCCGTGACAAGCCGGTAGGTTACCGCGCTTGGAATCTTCCATACTGAATCTTTTCAGTACGGTGTCGATGTACCTGGACTGTGAAAGTCCTAATATCCTTTTGGATCTATCACGATGGATCCGGATCCCCAGGATGTAAGAGGCATCACCCAGGTCTTTCATGGAGAACCTGTGTGACAAGAAACCCTTGACAGATTGTAGCATAGGAATGTCATTTCCTATTAAGAGAATGTCATCCACGTATAAAGCAAGGAATACTACAGTTCTCGCTACAAATCTACTATAGATGCATGGTTCATCTGGATTTTTGATAAAGTCAAATTTCTTGACCGTCTCATCAAAACAGATGTTCCAACTCCGCGATGCCTGCTTTAGTCCATAGATGGACTTAAGCAACTTGCACACCTTTCCGCTGCTCCCACTCTGAATGAAACCCTCTGGCTGATCCATATAGACACACTCCTCTAAATTTCCATTTAGAAAAGCGGTCTTTACGTCCATCTGCCAAATCTCATAATCGTGGAAGGCAGCAATGGCAAGAAGGATCTGAATGGATTTCAGCATAGCCACTGGAGAAAAGATTTCGTCATAGTCCAAGCCAGGTCTTTGACGGAAACCTTTTGCTACAAGTCTAGCTTTATAGGTCTCAACCTGTCCATCTACACCAATCTTCCTTTTGAAGATCCACTTGCATCCTACGGGTTTTACCCCGTCTGGAGCAATGTCCAACGTCCATACTTTGTTGGTGTACATGGACTCCATTTCGGTCCGCATTGCATCCAGCCATTTTACCGAGTCAACGCTCTGAACGGCCTGCTGGAAGCTAGTAGGCTCATCATAGTCTATGATGCAATCCTCTCTATCCCCGTCTATGAGAAAACCGTAGTATCTCTCGGGCGGATGAGACTGCCTATTACTTCTGCGGAGCGGCATAGGAATGTCCTGTTCTTTTGAACTCTCTGGTTCCACTAAGCTTTCAGTAATAGTCTGAGGTTCTGGAATTTCATCCAGTTCTACTGCGCTCCCACTTATCTGATTTTCTAAAAACTCAGTTTCCAAGAAGTGGGCATGACGAGAAACAAGGACTTTTTGCTCCTCTGCGTAATAGAATAGATACCCCTTGGAGTTCTTTGGGTATCCCACAAACTTGCACTGTACTGAGCGTGCCTCGAGCTTGTCCGCATGCTGCCTTTTTACAAAAGCCGGACATCCCCATGTCTTAAAGGATTTAAGACAGGGTTTCTTCCCACTCCACATCTGATATGGTGTGGTAGGCACAGAATTAGTAGGAACTTGGTTCAGGAGATGTGCAGCTGTTTCTAGTGCATAACCCCAGAAAGATCGCGGTAACTCAGCCTTACTCATCATGGAACGAACCATATCCAATAGGGTTCGATTCCTTCTTTCCGATACACCGTTATGTTGCGGAGTGTATGGAGGAGTACGCTGAGAGAGAATTCCATTCTCTTTTAAATAATCCAGGAACTCGGCACTCAAGTATTCACCACCTCGATCCGATCTTAGAATCTTAATACTTTTGCCTGTTTGTTTTTCAACTTCATTCTTGTAATCCCGAAATTTCTCAAAGGCCTCGGATTTGTGCTTCATTAAGAAGACATGTCCATACCTAGAGAAATCGTCTGTGAAAGTAATGAAGTATGAATAACCGCTTCGCGCATGTGTAGACATTGGACCACACACGTCACTGTGTATGAGTCCCAAGAGCTCGCTCGCTCTTTCTCCGTGTCCAGTGAACGGAGTCTTTGTCATCTTTCCCATGAGACAAGATTCACAAGTGGCATAAGACTGATACTCGAACGGATCCAAGTATCCTTCTTTATGTAACTTAGTCAACCGTGTCACATTGATGTGACCCAGTCTACAATGCCATAAGAAAGCATGATTGATATCTGGAGACTTTCTTTTGTGTGTATTCTGGACATTGAAAATCTGTGGTTGGTTTAATACGTATATACCATTGCTCAGTGTACCTGACCCAATCAGAACTTGATTAAGGTGAATGTTTACAACATTACTTACAAACGCAAATTCATAACCTTCTTTAGAAACCAAAGATACAGAAATGATATTACAAGTTGCGTTAGGTACAAAAAAGCAATTACGTAAAACCAAAACATGCCCATCTGACATTCCCAGGTGATAGTCCCCCACGGCTTTAGCATCCATGCTAGCTCCGTTTGCAACTCTGAGGGTCATGTCACCTGCCTTCAAAACCCTACGGTTTCTCAACGCCTGCAAAGAATTACAGATATGAGATCCTGATCCGGTATCCAATACCCAGGAAGTAGAGTTCATAGAAAGACAGTTTTCAATAACATACACACCTGAAGCTGAAGCCGCAACCTGCTTCAGTTCCTGTGTCCTGGCTTTCCAAGCCCTGCAATCTTTCTTCCAGTGTCCACTCTTATGACAATAGAAGCACTCTTCCTTTCCAACAAGCTTCCCCGCAATCTTTGTTGCCTTTTCCTTTCCCTTCGCACCCACTTTACTAACACCGCCTCTTGGTTTGGCGGGGGCTTTCTTCCTCTTTCCCTTGGCTTTCACCTTGGACCTAGAGGAAGAAGATCCTCCTACAAACAAAGCGGGTGTTTCCCTACCCTTCTGTAGGGTGCCCTCTGCGCTCCTCAGTAGGTTGAGGAGTTCTGAAAGTTCAACTTCCTTTTCTTGTAAGTTGAAGTTCAGTATAAACTGGGCGTAAGTGGATGGAAGGGACTGGAGAATTAAATCCGTATAGAGTTCACTGTCCAACGTGGTCCCAAGTTCCGCGAGCTCCTCAGTGTAGCCAATCATCTTAAGCACGTGGTCCGCTACCGATGATCCGACGGCCAACTTAGTCGAAAATAACTTCTTCGACACTTCGTATCTTGCGATACGAGACTGCTCTCCATACAGTTCTTTTGTATGGAGAAATATGGACTCGAGGTCCATATTGTCATGCCTCCTCTGATGTTCGTTGTCCATAGAGGCAAGCACGAGGCACCTGGCCTTCGCGCAATCAATCTCCCAAGTCTTACGGATTTCCTTATCCGGTACGCTGGAGGTGGGACCTGGGACGGGGGGAGCTTTGGTGGTAAGAAGATACCCCAGCTTGTCGTAAGCGATTGCCAATTTGACATTCCTGAGCCAATCTTTGTAGTTTGGCCCTGTCAGTATGTTTTTATCTAGAAGTAACTTAAGTCCAGTCATTTCGAATTTGGTCGCTGCAGAGGGGAGAGAAGAAACACTTTAGCACGATGCTCTTGCAAGTTTAGAATGGTTTTTAATTTGTCTAAACAGGATGGCTCCCACTGTCTCTCGAATCCCTCCTCAAACCACAAAGGAAGAATTAGCCGGGATCAATCCCACCGCACAATACTTGCTTAACCGTTCAGCCAGGCCAGTGTCGGTACTTCGAGGGAGGTTTTCCAACGCTTTCGCGAAGTTCCTTAATTTAAGAACCTCTTTTCCTTGGGGGCGTAGCCCCGCTAACACCTTTCTAGGCACCTACTAGGTTTATAGCATTGATCGTTTAGTGAGAAATTTCCCGAGGAGTAGCATATACTCACAGTAGGACCGGGATCCAAATATCATCGTGTGACGAAAATGAAGGAATCCTACCATAATCACCACACTCCAAATGGTATGCAAATCTAGCAAGTTTCAGTACTTATGAAACTCCCGATGTGGATTTTTGCCCCATGCTCTTATGACCTTGATTAAGGCCAACAAATCATAAGTCACATGTCAAGTTCTTCCCGTCGTTATCCAGGTTAATTTGAACCCACCCGTATATACCCTTGACTATGGCCAACAAGGTAATACGACTGTCCCAAACCAACGCATTCTATCTATGCAACATATGAATATCTACCAGCTACCAAACACTGTGCCTTGACTAAGGCCAACAAACACAGCTTGAATACTGTTGAATATTCATATGAAACGACGGAGGGCTACGGATGGTTTTGGCGAAACCGTGAACGTAGTGAACTTTGATATAATCGATGGAATGAGATAGCTTTTAGAAGGAGTGGCTCAAGCTCCGCATTTAAAAGTTAGTTTTGAAAAGAACCGAGTGGTTTTTCGAAAGTGTTCCAACGACTTAACTTGGTTTATTATCTTGCATTAGTTCTTTTAATGCGTGATATTCTTGCATTAGTTCTTTTAATGCGTCCCATCATTTAATCCTACCATTGCAGAAAACAACCAAAATATGACGTACGCTTATGCCATTCGCATTCGCCACGGGGTCCCGTCATCACTCGTTAGGTTACTTAACTAACGACAGAGCGGGGGCTGGGCTAGCGCGGCTGTAAAACATAAGCAACGCCTAAATAGAAAGCAATGATAGACATTACAGATCACAGATGAATACATTGGATATACTAGCAATCCGCAATCCTTTCGAGCCTGCAACGAAAAGCGGATTACACGGTCGCGGTGAATAGCCAAATACCCCACCCAAGACCCCTACGGGTGCGGCAAACTACCCGCCAAGTACTCGGCAGTTTGTGCACCCCCTCCATGGGTCTATCCTAGGAGCAAAAACAGTAAAAAGAATTATACAATGACGGCTACAACCCCGACCCGGTTGTGCGGCCAAACAAATAATATTATTACATCAATTTACATTTACAATGAATGAAAGAAAAACAAAAGCTCATCTCACATCTACCCCGGCTATTCACCCGCGACAGTCCAACACATTCATATACACATTCCAATATCAAACACAGATCATGTATAACCCCGACCAATCGGCTTATAGCGATTAGCCGACGTTCAATACATGCAAACATCACAGATATAACCAACATAGCCAAAGTGTAGCGAAGTTCGAAAAAAATACGGAATTATAGGACCCCAAAAGTAAATTCCTGTTTTGGAAAATCTGGGCACATATAATATATCTTAAAAATCCCAAAACCAACACAGAGACACACTGCATGAAAAACGATGCAGAGAGGACAACAAACGGCGGCGGTTCCGCGGCAAATGCCTACCTCATGCCGTGGAACCGCGGCTGTTTAGATGAATCAATGGATCGTTTTTCATGGGTGTTCACACAAAACCCTGAGCCGAATTTAGAAGTATAAAGTTTTTCATTTAGAGCAGAAAAAATTTCAACAGAAACTTAGGGTTTTAGTTTTTCCGGTTTTGCGATTTTTCGGTTTCGAACTTCCATACACTTCGCTAACAAGCTAGTTTAAGTTTAGTTAGGCTCTGATACCACTGTAAGTCCACGTTGCGACCCTCGGTTCTTACGGGGAGGCGGAAACGGTATAAAAATCAAATTTTTAGCGCAAGGGGCAACATGGACTAAACAAAGTCGGGATCTTTTCCTAAACTAAAACTAGCAAACTTGCTAAAGAGAGTTAGCTACTCGGATGAAGATGGTTATACCTAAACTTGAACTCCTTCTTCTTCAAACTTTTGTAGAGGTTGATGGTTCTCTTCTTGTCGCCTTCTTCCGTCGAAGATGGATCCACCTCGAGGGTTCAACCTTTGGGCTCTTTCTCGAACTTGGAGTGAACTAGAATCTCCGGCTTGCTAAAACCTTGATCCTAGAGTGAGTAGAGAGTGTCTAAGGGGTGCTTTTCTTTTTAAAGAGAGGGATTCTCAACACATGAGAAGGGTTCTCTTTTGCTAGAGGAAGAAGAAGATGAAGTGAGGAGAGAGAAGCTAAATGAGATAATGAGCTCTCTTTTTCTTTCTTGCAACCATAATGCCAAAAGAAAAAGAATTATCTAAATTAATAATAATAATAATGAAAATGAAAAGGTTGATGGAAAGTTTAGGAATGACCATTATCATTTCAAACATTAAATGAATTTGCTAGAATCAAAGAGCATCTTTCTTTTGTAATGATGATGGTCAAAACTTCAACCATGGTCAACAAGTCAACCATGGTCAACAAGTCAACATAAAAACCAACCATGACACAATTTCATTTTATTATATATTATTAATTGATAAAACAAAAATCCATTAGGGTTTGGAAAAAGACGACTGTCAACTGTGCATACGCACCCGTTCCGAAACCTTAATGAAAGTCCTCTTCCTCTTCCTCAAATAACTGTGCATACACACCTGCATCCTTGTTCCGAGGAACATGAATACTGAGAGATAAAAGCAACCCCAAAACATATACCAGCATCTGACTCAAACCAGAGCCAGCCAGTAATATCCGTCCGGACTCCAAACGTGCACAAGTGCGCGGATGAGAACGAACCCTGTAGCAAAACCATGCGACCTCTACTCTGTTTTGCCCAGAGGCGAATACCCTCTGTGTGGGACTCTAAAGACTCGACACTACGCTGGCAGTGGGTTTAACCACAGACCGCAAGCGGCACTAGCTGTGCGTAACGGTCCCCAGGTAGATGTCGACAAGAAGGCTGACGAGGTGAAACTCCATCTGTACTCCTACTGAGTCTGAATGTGACAGTCTCCGTACAGTCCGGTCTGTTCGTCTGATACATCGCATGTCGGGCCTAGGGGCGGTAAAACGTCAGTCCCCCAATAGCGGTACAAGTCGTGTCGGAGTGAAGCCCAAAACACCCTGAGATAACACTGGAACCTACCAGTATATCTCGCTTGCCCTGGCCAGGGACTACTCGTGTAATGGCTCTCCTAGACACAGCGCGATGTCAACCCCCAATACCGGGAGAGACGAATCCTGTCTAACCGTCACTGCCTCCAAGTGCTTCGGGACTGCACCCAACCACTACCTGTTTGCACGACTCCTTTGAGCCGTGGTAGGGTAGTGATCAAAGTGCAGTGGGAACACACTCGAGGCGAAGTGCCAGTGTCAAGTCAGCGGACTAAGCTGTACTCATGTACCCTGGGAACTGATAACTGACGATAGGTATAATACCAACCTGTCAGTTCCCGACGATTCCTGTCCAGTGTACTCGTAACCCAACGAGCACCCGTATACTATCTCCAGTACGACGTACTGATGGCTGTGGGACAGACCATCTCCCACACTGGGATGAGAAGCGCATACGCTAGTCTACTCCGGAGTATCGATGCCCTGTCTCGATAGTCCTACGACTAGGGACCTGTATAAGGATGTGCTTATAGATTACCCAGCCCCCACTAGTGTGACTGCCATCACAACGCTGGTAATCAAGCAAAGATCCTAAGGGCTCCACTAATGCGTATAAGTGATATACTGAAATAAACACAAGTACACATTGAAGTAGAAACAAACCAAGTAGCATACTACTATATTGAGCAAGATTGTTTATACAAGGTGAATATCCCAAGCTTCCATCAAGTAATATACAAACTAGTATGATACAGTAATGGCCTCTAGGGCATATACACTAACACACACACATATACATATATCACATACACCAATACAGATCACGTGTGTGTGTGAATACCTTAACACTAGGGTTCCGCAACTAGGAATTTAAACTAAAAACACTAACTTCTAATTACGCTAAAACCAGCTCATAATTTCCTAAAGAACTTTCTTGCTAATCAATCACGCCTCACAATATATATATATATATATATATATATATATATATATATATATATATATACTGTAAGTCCACGTTGCCCACCCCGGTGCTAACGGGGAGGCGGAAAACATAATAAAAATTGGATTTTTATGGACTTAGGCAACATGGACCAAGCTTGTGAGGATCTTTGCTAAACAAAAACAAGCTAAACTTAACTACAAAGTAGCTAAGTGGTAGAAAGGTTATACATTTGGTCTCTAGTCCTTCTCTCCTTGCTCCTTGGAATGGTAGAAAGATGTCACCTTGCTTGTCTTCTCCCGTCAAAGAAGGATCCACCCGAAAGCCTCGACCTTTAGCTTCAACTCCAAGCTAGGAGTAACTAGAGTGCAAGAAATGCTAAGACTTGAACCCTAGAAGAGAGTAGAGAAGATCAAGTGAGGGTTTTTCTCAAGCCTTTTTGTTTCTCAACACATGAGAGGGAGAGAGCTTGAGGGAGAGGATGAGCAAGAGAGAGAAATGATATGAGAGAATGAGAAAATAATAGAGCCATTCTCACTAATATGTGTGAATTAATTTAATTGAATAATTAGCTAGATAATTGTCATGGTAAATCATGACATGACCATTATCATTTCAATTTGCAAAGATCAAAAAGCATCTTCCAAAAGAAATGATGATGGTCAAAGTGTCAACCTAGGTCAACAAGTCAAAGAAGTCAAATGGTCAACAACCACAACCATGGACAATTATTAAACTAATTACTAATTAACAATAACACACACATAAACATTAGGGTTAATAAAATGACAATAGCCATTAACCCTAATCAAGGTCCTCTCCCTCAATCTCAAGCAACTGTGCATACGCACCCGCATTCGTGATCCGAGGAACACGAACACAATGAGAAAAACCAATCTCAAATCATATACTAGGATCCGGCTTAAACCAAAGCCCGCTAGTATAAACTTTCCGGACAGCAAACGTGCACAAGTGCGCGAATGTGAACGAACCCTGTCGCAAAACCATGCGACCTCTACTCATTTAGCCTAAAGGCGAATAGCTCTCTGTGTGGGACTCTAAAGACTCGACACTGCGCTGGCAGTGGGTTTAACCACAGACCGCAAGCGGCACTAGCTGTACGTAACGGTCCCCAGGTAGATGTCGATAAGAAGACTGACGAGGTGAACCCTATCTGAACTCCTACTGAGCCTGTATGTGACAATCTCCGTACAGTCCGGTCTGTTCGTCTGATACATCGCATGGCGGGCCTAGGGGGCGGTAAACGTCAGTCCCCTAATAGCGGTACAAGTCGTGCCGGAGTGAAGCCCAGAACACCCTGAGATAACACTGGAAACCTACCAGTATATCTCGCTTGCCCTGGCCAGGGACTACTCGTGTAATGGCTCTCCTAGACACAGCGCGATGTCAACCCCCAATACCGGGAGAGACGAATCCTGTCTAACCGTCACTGCCTCCAAGTGCTTCGGGACTGCACCCAAAAACTACCTGTTTGCACGACTCCTTTGAGCCGTGGTAGGGTAGTAATCAAAGTGCAGTGGGAACACACTCGAGGCGAAGTGACAGTGTCAAGTCAGCGGACTAAGCTGTACTCATGTCACCTGGGAACTGATAACTGACGATAGGTATAATACCAACCAACAGTTCCCGACGAGTCCTGCCCAGTGTACTCGTAACCCAACGAGCACCCGTATACTATCTCAAGTACGACGTACTGACGGCTGTGGGACAGACCGTCTCCCACACTGGGATGAGAAGCGCATACGCTAGTCTACTCCGGAGTATCGATGCCCTGTCTCGATAGTCCAACGACTAGGGACCTGTATAAGGATGTGCTTATAGATCACCCAGCTCCCACGAGTGTGAGCGCCATCACCACGCTGGTAATCAAGCAAAGATCCTAAGGGCTCTACTAATATGTATATCAGCAATATGCTAAAAGAAACACATGCACATATTAAAGCAGAGACAAACCAAGTAGCATACTACCATTTCGAGCAAGATTGTATATACAACTGGGAATATCCCAAGCTTCCATCAAGTAATATACAAACTAGTATGATACAGTAATGGCCTCTAGGGCATATACACTAACAATCTCCCACTTGCACTAAGGCCATGTACTGGCGTATCGAAGACCTATCATCTCGATCAGCCGCTCGAACTGAGTCTGGGGCAAGGCCTTGGTGAATGGATCTGCTGTGTTATCCTCTGATGCAACTCTCCGGACCTCGATCTCCTGGCGATCCACGATCTCCCTGATCAGGTGATACCGCCTTAAGATGTGTCTGGATCTCTGATGGGATCTGGGTTTCTTTGCTAAAGCTATAGCCCCGTTGTTGTCGCAATACAGAGGTATTGGGTCAACAATGGACGGAACCACCTGAAGTTCTCTCAAGAACTTCCTCATCTAGACAGCTTCTTTTGCGGCATCAGATGCAGCGATGTATTCCGCTTCCATCGTCGAGTCAGCAACGGTTTCCTGTTTGGAGCTCTTCCAACACACCGCCCCTCCATTGAGGGTGAAGACAAAACCCGACATGGACTTGGAATCATCCTTGTCACTCTGGAAGCTGGAGTCAGCAAATGCCTCAATCTGCAGGTCTTTTCCGCCATACACCAAGAACATCTCCTTAGTCCTTCTCAGGTACTTGAGAATGTTCTTTACTGCTATCCAATGTTTCTCCCCTGGGTTTGACTGATACCTGCTTACCACACTCAGTGCATAAGCCACATCCGGTCTGGTACACAACATCGCATACATTATAGAGCCTACCGCAGAAGCGTAGGGTATAATAGACATGCGATCCCTCTCCAAATCATTCTTGGGTGACATCTCTTTGGAGAGGGTGATCCCGTGACAAGCCGGTAAATTACCACGTTTAGAATCTTCCATACTGAATCTCTTCAGTATGGTGTCGATTTACCTGGACTGCGAAAGTCCTAATATCCTCTTGGATCTGTCACGGTAGATCCGGATACCCAGAATGTAAGAGGCATCACCCAGGTCTTTCATGGAGAACCTGTGTGACAAGAACCCCTTGACAGATTGTAGCATAGGAATGTCATTTCCTATTAAGAGAATGTCATCCACGTATAAAACGAGGAATACTACAGTTCTCGCTACAAATCTACAATAGATGCATGGTTCATCTGGATTTTTGATAAAGCCAAATTCCTTGACCGTCTCATCAAAACAGATGTTCCAACTCCGCGATGCCTGCTTTAGTCCATAAATGGACTTAAGCAACTTGCACACCTTTCCGCTGCTCCCACTCTGAATGAAACCCTCTGGCTGATCCATATAGACACACTCCTCTAAATGACCATTTAGAAAAGCTGTCTTTACGTCCATCTGCCAAATCTCATAATCGTGGAAGGCAGCAATGGCAAGAAGGATCCGAATGGATTTCAGCATAGCTACTGGAGAAAAGGTTTCGTCATAGTCCAAACCAGGTCGCTGACGAAAACCCTTTGCTACCAGTCTAGCTTTATAGGTCTCAACCTGTCCATCCACACCAATCTTCCTTTTGAAGATCCACTTGCATCCTACGGGTTTTACCCCGTCTGGAGCAATGTCCAACGTCCATACTTTGTTGGTGTACATGGATTCCATCTCGGTCCGCATTGCATCCAGCCATTTTACCGAGTCGACGCTCTGTATGGCTTGCTGGAAGCTAGTAGGCTCATCACAGTCTATGATGCAATCCTCTCTATCCCCGTCAATGAGAAAACCGTAGTATCTCTCGGGCGGATGAGACTGCCTACTACTTCTGCGGAGTGGCGTGGGAATGTCCTGATCTTTCGAACCCTCTGGATCAACCAAGCTTTCAGTAATAGCTCGTGGTTCTGGAATTTCTTCCAGTTCTATTGCGCTCCCACTTGATTCTTTTTCTATGAACTGGTGTTCTAGAAAGTGGGCATGGCGAGAAACAAGGACTTTTTGTTCCTCTTCGCAATAGAAGTAATATCCCTTGGAGTTCTTTGGATATCCCACAAACTTGCACTGTACTGAGCGTGCCTCGAGCTTGTCCGCATGCTGCTTTTTTACAAAAGCTGGACATCCCCATGTCTTAATACGATTAAGATAGGGTTTCTTCCCACACCACATCTGATATGGTGTAGTAGGCACAGTCTTAGTTGGAACCCGGTTCAAAAGGTATGCAGCTGATTCTAGCGCATATCCCCAAAACGATCGCGGCAACTCAGCATTACTCATCATGGACCGTACCATATCCAATAGGGTTCGGTTCCGTCTCTCCGATACACCATTATGTTGCGGAGTGTATGGAGGAGTAAGCTGAGAGAGAATTCCATTCTCTTTTAAGTAACACAGGAACTCGGCACTCAAGTATTCACCACCTCGATCAGATCTCAGTGTCTTTATACTTTTGCCTGTTTGTTTTTCTACTTCATTCTTATATTCCTGGAATTTTTCAAAAGCCTCGGATTTATGTTTCATTAAGAAGACATAACCGTACCTTGAAAAGTCATCCGTAAAAGTAATGAAGTAAGAATAACCACTTCGCGCATGTGTAGACATTGGACCGCACACGTCGCTGTGTACGAGTCCCAAGAGCTTGCTCGCTCTTTCTCCGTGTCCAGTAAACGGAGTCTTTGTCATCTTTCCCTTGAGACAGGATTGACAAGTTGCATACGATTGATATTCGAACGAATCCAAATATCTTTCTGTGTGTAACTTAGTCAACCTTCTCTCATTGATGTGACCCAGTCTACAATGCCATAAGAAAGTTTTATTAATTTCTGGAGACTTTCTTTTGTGTGTATTCTGGACATTGAAAATCTGTGGTTGGTTTAATACGTATATACCGTTGTTCAATGTACCTGACCCAATCAAAGCTTGATTAAGGTGAATGTTCACTACATTACTTACAAATGCAAATTCATAACCTTCTTTAGATAATAAAGATACAGAAATGATATTACAGGTTGCATTTGGTACATAATAACAACTACGCAAAACCAAAAAATGTCCATCTGACAATCCCAGGTGATAGTCCCCCACGGCCTCAGCATCCATGCTAGCACCGTTCGCAACTTTGAGGGTCATGTCACCTGCCTTCAAAACTCTACGCTTTCTCAATGCCTGCAAAGAATTACAGATATGAGATCCTGATCCGGTATCCAATACCCAGGAAGTAGAGTTTATTGATAGACAGTTTTCAATAACATACACACCTGAAGCTGAAGCTGCAACTCGCTTCAAATCCTGTGTTCTGGCTTTCCAAGCCTTGCAATCCTGTTTCCAGTGACCACTTTTGTGACAATAGAAGCATTCTTCCTTCCCCACCAGCTTCCCCGCTATCTTTGTTGCTTTACCTTTTCCCTTCGTATCCACTTTACCGACACCTCCTCTTGGTTTGGCGGGGGCTTTCTTCTTCTTACCCTTGGCTTTCGCCTTGGATCTAGAAGAGGAAGATCCTCCTACAAACAAAGCGGATGTCTCCCTACCTTTCTGTAGGGTGCCCTCAGCACTCCTCAACATGTTCAGAAGTTTGGAAAGTTCTACCTCCTTTCCTTGCATGTTGAAGTTCAGAATAAACTGGGCGTAAGTGGAAGGAAGGGACTGGAGAATCAAATCAGTATAGAGCTCATTCTCCAACGTGGTCCCAAGGTCCGCGAGCTCCTCAATGTAGCCAATCATCTTAAGCACGTGTTCCGCTACCGATGATCCGACGGCCAACCTTGCCGAAAATAGCTTCTTCGACACTTCGTATCTTGCGATACGAGACTGCTCCCCATACAGTTCTTTTGTATGAAGAAATATGGACTCTAGGTCCATATTCTCGTGCCTCCGCTGATGTTCATTGTCCATCGAGGCTAATACGAGGCATTTGGCCTTCGCGCAATCTATCTCCCATGTCTTACGGATTTCCTTATCCGCGACGCTGGAGGTGGGACCTGGGACAGGGGGTGCTTTGGTGGTAAGGACATACCCCAACTTGTCGTAAGTGATTGCCATCTTGACATTCCTGAGCCAATCTTTGTAGTTTGGCCCTGTCAATATGTTTTTATCTAGTAATAACATAAGTCCGGTCATCTTGAATGGTCGCTGCAATTAGGAGAGAGAAAAGAAACACTTTAGCATGATGCTCTTGCAAGTTTAGAGTGGTTTTTAATTTGTCTAAACTGGATGGCTCCCACTGTCTCTCGAATCCCTTCTCAAACCGTAAAGGAAGGATTAGTCAGGATTACTCTCACCGTACAATACTTGCTTAACCGTTCAGCCAGGCCAGTGTCGGTACTTCGAGGGAGGTTTTCCAACGCTTTCGCGAAGTTCCTTAATTAAGTAACCTCTTTTCCCTGTGGGCGTAGCCCCGCTAACACCTTTCTAGACACCTACTAAGTTTATAGCATTGATCGTTAAGTGAGAGATTTCCCGAGGAGTAACATATACTCACAGTAGGATCGGGATCCAAATATTATCGCGTGATAAAACCGAAGGAATCCTACCAGAATCATCACACTCCAAATGGTATGCAAAGCTAGCAAGTTTCAGTACTTATGAAACTCCCGATGTGGATTTTTGCCCCATGCTCTTATGACCTTGACTTTGGCCAAAATATCATAAGTCACATGTCAAGTTCTACCCGTCATTCTCCTGGTTAATTTGGACCCACCCGTACCTACCCTTGACTTTGGCCAAAATGGCAGCACGACTGTCCCAAACCAACGCATCTATCTATGCTGCACATGAATACCCAATAGCTACCAATCACTATGCCTTGACTTTGGCCAAAATACATAGCTTGAATACTTTTTGACCATTCATGTGGAATGACGGAGGGCTACGGATGGTTTTGGCGAAACCGTGAACGTAGTGAACTTGATCTAATCGATGGAACGAGATAGCTTTTAAAAGGAGTGGTTCAAGCTCCGCGTTTAAAAGTTTTAGTTTTGAAAAGAACCGAGTGGTTTTCAAAGCGTTCCAATCGACTTTTACTTGGTTTATTTTCTTGCATTAGTTCTTTTAATGCATCCCATCATTTAATCCTACCATTGCAGAAAACAACCAAAATATGACGTACGCTTATGCCATTCGCATTCGCCACGGGGCCCCGTCATCACCCGTTAGGTTACTTAACTAACGACAGAGCGGGGGCTGGGCTAGCGCGGCTGTAAAACATAAGCAACGCCTAAATAGTTATCATATATAAATATATAGCAATGATAGACATTACAGATCACAGATGAATACATTGGATATACTAGGAATCCACAATGCGTTCGAGCCTGCAACGTAAAGCGGATTACACGGTCGCGGTGAATAGCCAATACCCCACCCAAGACCCCTACGGGTGCGGCAAACTACCCGCCAAGCACCCGAAGCGAAGCAACCTCCCTCACCACTGTGAGTAGGCCACTCGGCACTTCGAGATACCCGGTAGTTTGTGCACCCCCTCCATGGGTCTATCCTAGGAGCAAAAACAGTAAAAAGAATTATACAATGACGGCTACAACCCCGACCCGGTTGTGCGGCCATACAAATAATATTATTACATCAATTTACATGTTACAAATGAATGAAAGAAAAAAAAACGCTCATCTCACATCCACCCCGGCTATTCACCCGCGACAATCCAATCCATTCATATCCACAAACCAATAACAATCACAGATCACAGAGATGTATAACCCTGACTAATCGACTTATAGCGATTAGCCGACGTTCAATACATACAAGCATCACAGATATAACCGATATAGTTAAAGTGTAGTGAAGTTTCGAAAAAAATACGGATTTATAGGCCCCCAAAAGTAAATTTTAGTTCTGGAAACACTGGGCACATATAACATATCCTAAAAATCCCAAAACCAACACAGAAACACACTGCACCAAAAACGATGCAGAGAGGGGACAAGACGGCCGCGCTTCCGCGGCAAGAGCTTCCTATTGCCGCGGATCCGCGGTCCTTTAGTCGCCTCTCTGGTTCGTATTTGGTGGTTTTCTACACAAAACCCTGAGATAATTTTTGGTGTATAACAAATTTTATTTTGACCAGAAAAAATATTAACAGAAACTAGGGTTTTGCGAGTTTGGTTTTTCGATTTTCCGGTTTCGAAACTTCGTTACACTTAACTACTTAGCTAGTTTATGTTTAGTTAGGCTCTGATACCACTGTAAGTCCACGTTGCCCATCCCGGTGCTTACGGGGAGGCGGAAAACATAATAAAAATTGGATTTTTATGGACTTAGGCAACATGGACCAAGCTTGTGAGGATCTTTGCTAAACAAAAACAAGCTAAACTTAACTACAAAGTAGCTAAGTGGTAGAAAGGTTATACCTTTGGTCTCTAGTCCTTCTCTCCTTGCTCCTTGGAATGGTAGAAAGATGTCACCTTGCTTGTCTTCTCCCGTCAAAGAAGGATCCACCCGAAAGCCTCGACCTTTAGCTTCAACTCCAAGCTAGGAGTAACTAGAGTGCAAGAAATGCTAAGACTTGAACCCTGGAAGAGAGTAGAGAAGATCAAGTGAGGGTTTTTCTCAAGCCTTTTTGTTTCTCAACACATGAGAGGGAGAGAGCTTGAGGGAGAGGATGAGCAAGAGAGAGAAATGATATGAGAGAATGAGAAAATAATAGAGCCATTCTCACTAATATGTGTGAATTAATTTAATTGAATAATTAGCTAGATAATTGTCATGGTAAATCATGACATGACCATTATCATTTCAATTTGCAAAGATCAAAAAGCATCTTCCAAAAGAAATGATGATGGTCAAAGTGTCAACCTAGGTCAACAAGTCAAAGAAGTCAAATGGTCAACAACCACAACCATGGACAATTATTAAACTAATTACTAATTAACAATAACACATACATAAACATTAGGGTTAATAAAATGACAATAGCCATTAACCCTAATCAAGGTCCTCTCCCTCAATCTCAAGCAACTGTGCATACGCACCCGCATTCGTGATCCGAGGAACACGAACATAATGAGAAAAACCAATCTCAAATCATATACTAGGATCCGGCTTAAACCAAAGCCCGCTAGTATAAACTGTCCGGACAGCAAACGTGCACAAGTGCGCGAATGTGAACGAACCCTGTCGCAAAACCATGCGACCTCTACTCATTTAGCCTAAAGGCGAATGGCTCTCTGTGTAGGACTCTAAAGACTCGACACTACGCTGGCAGTGGGTTTAACCACAGACCGCAAGCGGCACTAGCTGTACGTAACGGTCCCCAGGTAGATGTCGATAAGAAGACTGACGAGGTGAACCCCATCTGAACTCCTACTGAGCCTGTATTTGACAATCTCCGTACAGTCCGGTCTGTTCGTCTGATACATCGCATGGCGGGCCTAGGGGGCGGTAAACGTCAGTCCCCTAATAGCGGTACAAGTCGTGCCGGAGTGAAGCCCAGAACACCCTGAGATAACACTGGAAACCTACCAGTATATCTCGCTTGCCCTGGCCAGGGACTACTCGTGTAATGGCTCTCCTAGACACAGCGCGATGTCAACCCCCAATACCGGGAGAGACGAATCCTGTCTAACCGTCACTGCCTCCAAGTGCTTCGGGACTGCACCCAAAAACTACCTGTTTGCACGACTCCTTTGAGCCGTGGTAGGGTAGTAATCAAAGTGCAGTGGGAACACACTCGAGGCGAAGTGACAGTGTCAAGTCAGCGGACTAAGCTGTACTCATGTCACCTGGGAACTGATAACTGACGATAGGTATAATACCAACCAACAGTTCCCGACGAGTCCTGCCCAGTGTACTCGTAACCCAACGAGCACCCGTATACTATCTCAAGTACGACGTACTGACGGCTGTGGGACAGACCGTCTCCCACACTGGGATGAGAAGCGCATACGCTAGTCTACTCCGGAGTATCGATGCCCTGTCTCGATAGTCCAACGACTAGGGACCTGTATAAGGATGTGCTTATAGATCACCCAGCTCCCACGAGTGTGAGCGCCATCACCACGCTGGTAATCAAGCAAAGATCCTAAGGGCTCTACTAATATGTATATCAGCAATATGCTAAAAGAAACACATGCACATATTAAAGCAGAGACAAACCAAGTAGCATACTACCATTTCGAGCAAGATTGTATATACAACTGTGAATATCCCAAGCTTCCATCAAGTAATATACAAACTAGTATGATACAGTAATGGCCTCTAGGGCATATACACTAACATATATATATATAAAACACATTTGCAAGCTATACTACGAAACTGCGGGGGTGCTATACGCCATCCACCCGACTTCCACCGTAGATATATATATACTCACCTTGATCCTTGCTTGCCGAAGTCAATTTCGCCATGCCCTTTCTTGTTGTCCCGAAGTTCACGCGGAGATACCTACATGTCACAGCGTATCGTATCGCATTAATATCTGATACAAAACCAAAACGACACGCGAGATGCCTATAGGTTAGAACCTATAGCCTACGCATGTTAAAGAACCAAACATCGCCCAATATCGACGTACAAACGTCAAATGATCGAGATAAAACACAAATACCAAAGTTCAAGATCACAGAATTCACAAACCGAAATCAGAAATTATGAAAAACACATCCAGATTTTACCTCAGGTGAAATTAGCCAATTTTGCACATGTGGAGGGGCTAAATTACTGGAGATAAAGCCATGGACTAAACACGAACCCACTCACCCATGCCCTGGCCGCAATTTGCGGCTAGAAAGAATTAATTTGCGGCCATGGAAGATGGTTGGGGTCTCGGGTCTTGGGGTTAGCTTCTAGGTGGCATGCTTGTCTCACTGTGTTTGTAAAATATTTTTCCACGTCTCCGGGTCATAGCAAATTTCTAAAGTCATCACCATTCCTACACAAATCCGATGTCAGGGATTTCTAAGTTCATGTCTCGGGGTTTTAGTCTCTGATTTAGTCCAATATTCTAACGCTAAAGGGATTTAAGATCACTACTACACCTCAATTGCACCATCTCAATTCTGAATTCCTCAAACCTCTTCTAGGAATTTTCAAACATCACAAAACCTCACTAAATCAATTCTAAACTAACATGGAAGCTAAAGGAAAAGAATTACTATTCTAGCGGTGAAGGAAATACCTCATTTGGCAACTCAAGAATTTTCTTGAGTTGCCCCAAGTCTTCAAAATCCTAACTTTCTTGGTTCCCTAAGCTTGTAGTGAGCTTGTGCACATTTTTAGTGAAGGGAAGATGATGTTTTGTAGAGGCCGTATGGTTTTATGGCAAGGTTCGGAAAATGCACGTGCGTTTTCGCACGTGTCATTTTTCGGGCAGATAATACTGGTTGGCTTTGGTTTAAGCCGGAACCCAGTATTATACTGTGTAGATATAATATCTTTGTCTCAGTTGTATTTGTATTCGGTCATAATACAAATACGGGTATGTTTATACTGATACGGGGTTATCCTGAAATTCGTTTCAGGATCACTTTTGGAAGTTGCCAGTTTCCAGTTTTCTATCAGCCGTATTTAACATTCGGTTAAATACGGATTTATCTTTTCTTGAGATGAGTGTGGAAGCTTCTAAATGATGACTAGGATGGTGAGGTGTTATGTGACTCATTAGTGCATTTAATTATTCATTTAATGCAAGGGTGACTAGGTTAATGACTAAGGGTTATGATTCATTGTTTCTTTAAATGAGTTCATACAAGGTGTTATGATAAGCTTCATTGTTGTGGTCACCCCCCTTGCTCCTACACTCACCCCCTCCTCTATATATAGCCGGCCCCCTCTCTTGATAGAATTATGGTTGTTAATTTGGAAAAGATTATAGTTTTGGATTCATGGAAATTAGATAGCCTCATTTCTCATTTCACCCGATCCAAAAGGCAACTTCATTAACCGTTCGTCCATAGCTTTGGACGTAACGAGACAAAGTGTTATACTCATTCTCTACTTCATCTTGGTCGTATCTTTTAGCAAACTTGAAGACCGAGTTGCCACGGTTCAGAGGCGGGAGCCCGTTTAAAGATCCGTCGACGTGGTGTCACCTGGACGAGAAGACTGGAGATTCAGGAGATCGGAGCAGCCACAACAAAGCGTGGGATGATGGTTGAAGACCGAAGGACTCGGATCGTTCGGTATAACTCTTCTACCCACTTTGTAGTTTGTTAGTTTAGGTTTAATGGCAGATCCAGGTTATAGTACGCGATAGCGCCTGTTGTAAAAAGTTTTTGTTCCGCATTTGGCGTCTGTTAGACGGCCGGGGCACTACCGTAGACTTACAGTGTGATTCCCACCGTGTTTTGATTTCCTCCCTACCATGGCTCTACGGAGGCGTGCAAACAGGTGGATTTTAGGTACAGCCCCGAATCGCATGGAGGAAGTGAGCGATAGGAGGGGTTTCGTCTCTCCCGGTATAGGGAGTTGATGTCGCGCTATGCTTGATCAGCCATAATAACAAATCCCTGACCAGGATTCTCGAGATTTACTGATAATAGTTATTAGTAGTTTCTCGAACCGTTATGAGCCGTAAATCAGCATGACTTATAAAGTTACTGGGGTCTGATGTTTACCAACCCTAGACTTCGTATGCGACGTATCAGACGAAGAGACCGGACTGTACGGTAAGTGTTGCGTACAGGATCATTAGGGTTGGGATGAGTTCGCTCGTCGGCCACTTCTTTTTCGTCATGTACCTGGGTAGCCGTTACGCACAGCTAGTGCCGTTGACGTGCTTGTGGTTAAACCCACTGCCAGCGTACTGTCGAGTCTTTAAAGTCCCACACAGATAGTTCCCTAGTTCAGGAGAAAAATGTAGAGGCCGTAAGTTGTTACGGCAGGGTTTCGTTCATGTTCGTGTAATTGTTACAAGAATAATGATCGGAAGGATAATACTGGTAGGCTTTGGTTTAAGCCGGATACCGGTATTATATTATTGGATTGATTGTATTCGTATTTTTCGAAATTCGAATACGGGTATACTTATACAGTATACGGTGGAGGGGTATTCTTGTAATTGTTACATGAATACCTTCAAGAAGGAGACACCTCATTATTAGATATTTATTTTGTGAAAATATATAAATGAGGTGGAATTTAGGAAAGTCTAAGCATGGATGAAGGAATAGCTTCTTTCATATTTTATTCATTTGGTGTTACTATTGAAGCATGAAGGGTTACACTAGCGCCCCGGCCATCTTCCGTGGCCAAATGCGGAACAAATTTTTTTACGATGAACATAAACTTGGTGCTAGAATAACACTAAAACCCGGATCTTTACCCTAAACCTAACTAGCAAAAGAATAGAGTTCTATCTACTATGATAGAATGTTATACCTTAATCTTGAACTCCATCCTCTCCTTGTTGTGAGCTCCTTGGAATGATCTAAATGGCTCATCCTCTTCGTCTCCTCTTTGCCAAAGAAAGATCCACCCGAAGGCCTCTACCTTGAACTCCTACCTCAACAATGAAGTAACTAGAGTGCTTGGCTTGCTAGACTAAGAACCCTAGAGTGAGTAGAGAGGTGTTTTGGTGGTTTAATCTCAAAAGCTTATGATTTTCAACACATGAAACACTTAAGCTTTGAGAGAGGAAGAGGGAGAGCTAACTATGAGAGAGAAAGAGAATAATAGAATAATATGAACCTTGCTCTCATATGATAAATATATGATAATAATAATAACAATTAAGTAAATTGTGATGGTGAATTGATTTGACAACTATCATTTCATATTTAATGCTAAGCATGCTTCAAGAAACATCTTATGCTTAACAAAAAGAAAAATAAAAATATCTAGGTCAAAGTAAGTCAACAAGTCAAATCGTCAATCCAATTCTAATCATGATACAAATATACTTAATTAATATTATTAATCATATTTCTCATTCTCATTAGGGTTTTGATCAAGTCAATGGTCAAAAACCCGAATGAGGTGTCTCCCTCTCCACCTCAGTCAACTGTACGTACGTACCCGCATTCGTGTTCCGAAGAAACACGAATACAATAAGACCGAACCAACCCGAAACCATATACTAGGAACTGGCTTAAAACAAAGCCCACTTGTATCAACTGCCCGAACACCGAACACGCACAAGTACGCATATGTGAACGAGCCCTGTCGTAAAACCATATGACCTCTACTCGTTTCACCCAAAGGTGAACAACCCTCTGTGTGGGACTCTAAAGACTCGACACTACGCTGGCAGTGGGTTTAACCACAGGCCGCAAGCAGTACTAGCTGTACGTAACGGCCCCCAGGTAGATGCCGATGAGAAGACCGATGAGGTGAACCCATCTGAACTCCTACTGAGCCTGAATGTGACAATCTCCGTACAGTCCGGTCTGTTTATCTAAGAGTATCGCATGTCGAGCTTAGGGGGGCGGTAAACGTCAGACCCCAAATAGCGGTACAAGTCGTGTCGGTGTGTAGCCCAGAACACCCTGAGAAACTACTGGAAACCCTACCAGTAAATCTCGCTTGCCTTAGCCAGGGACTTTGTGTAATGGCTCTCCTAGACACAGCGCGATATCAACCCCCAATACCGGGAGAGACGAATCCTGTCTATCCGCCACTACCTCCAAGTGCTTAGGGACTGCACCCAACTACTACCTGTTTGCACGACTCAATAGAGCCGTGGTCGGGTAGCAATCAAAGAACAGTGGGAACACACTTGAGGCAAAGTAGCAGTGTCAAGTCAACGGACTAAGCTGTACTCATGTCACCTGGGAACTGCTATCAGACAATAGGTATAGTACCAACCAATAGTTCCCGACGAGTCCTGTCCAGTGTACTCGTAACCCAACGAGCACCTGCATACTATCTCCAGTACGACGTACTGATGGCTGTGGAACAGACCATCTCCCCTGCTGGGATGAGAATCGTATACACCAGTCTACTCTGGAGTATCGATGCCCTGTCTCGATAATCCTATGACTAGGGACCTGTATAAGGATGTGCTTATAGACTACCCAGCTCCCGCTAGTGTGATCGCCATCACAACACCGGTAGTCAAGCAAAGATCCTAGGGGCTCAATCAATATGTATTAGCGATATGTTAAAAGAAACATATACACATATTAAGATAGATACAAACCAAGTAGTATACTACTATATCGAGCAAGACTATCGTAAATCCGTGCATATATCCCAAGCTTCCAAAATGTATTATACAAACTAGTACTATACAATAATGGTCTCTAGGGCATACATATCCAACAATCTCCCACTTGCACTAAAGGACAGTAATTGTTCTACCGCATTCCCAACGTCTGCACTAAGGCCAGCTGCTGGCGTACTGCATACCAAATAGCTCAAAAAGTCGCTGGAACTGTGTTTGAGGGAGGGCCTTTGTGAATGGATCCGCCGTATTGTCTTTAGTGTCCACTCTCCGTACTTCGATCTCCTGGCGATCAATGGTCTCCCTGATCAGGTGATACCGCCTTAAGATGTGTCTGGACTTCTGATGGGACCTTGGTTCCTTCGATAAAGCTATAGCCCCATTGTTATCGCAATACAAAGGTATTGGGGCAACAATGGATGGAACCACCTGAAGTTCACTAAACCGCCTTTTTTGCGGCATCTCTTGCAGCAATGTATTCAGCCTCCATCGTCGAGTCTGCGATGGTATCCTGTTTTGAACTCCTCCAACACACCGCCCCTCCGTTGAGGGTAAACACAAAACCCGAGACAGACTTGCTGTCATCTTTGTCACTTTGGAAGCTTGAATCGGTAAAGGACTCGACCCTGAGGTCTCCATTACAGTAAACCAGGAACATCTCCTTAGTCCTTCTCAGGTACTTGAGAATGTTCTTCACTGCCGTCCAGTGGTTCTAACCTGGGTCTGACTGATACCGGCTCACCACGCTCAGCGCGTAAGCTACATCTGGTCTTGTACATAGCATCGCATACATTATAGATCCTACCGCCGAAGCGTAGGGTATAGTGATCATGCGAACCCTCTCCTCGTCAGTCTTGGGAGACATCTTCTTGGAGAGGGTGATTCCTTGCAATGCTGGTATATTACCGTGTTTGGAATCTTCCATACTAAATCTCTTTAGTATGGTCTCTATGTACCAGGACTGCGAAAGTCCCAGTAATCTCTTGAATCTATCTTTGTAGATCCTGATCCCCAGTATGCATGTGGCATCACCTAGGTCCTTCATGGAGAACCGTTGTGACAAGAATAGCTTGACCGATTGTAGCATAGGAACATCATTTCTTATCAAAAGAATGTCGTCCACGTACAAGACCAGGAACACGACAGTTCGTCCTACAATCTTCTTATAGATACAAGGTTCATCTTTGTTCTTGATGAAATCAAATTCCTTGATTGCCTCATCAAAATAGATGTTCCAGCTCCGCGATGCCTGCTTTAATCCATAAATGTATTTAAGCAACTTGCACACCTTCCCGCTGCTCCCACTGTCTACAAAACCTTCTGGCTGATCCATATAAACGCACTCTTCCAAACTGCCGTTTAGAAAAGCCTCTTTTACGTCCATATGCCAGGTCTCATAGTCATGGAAGGCAGCAATGGCAAGTAGGATTCGAATGGATTTGAGCATAGCCACTGGAGAAAAAGTTTCGTCATAGTCCAAACCAGGTCTTTGACGAAAACCTTTTGCAATGAGTCTAGCCTTATAGGTTTCCACCTGCCCATCTACACCAAGTTTCCTTTTGTAGATCCATTTGCATCCAACGGGTTTTAACCCAGGTGGAGAAATATCCAAGGTCCACACTTTATTGGTGTACATGGACTCTATTTCGGATCGCATAGCTTCCAGCCATTTATCAGAGTCCCTACTGATAATGGCCCGCCTTAAACTGGTAGGATCATCTTCTTCCAAGATGCAATCCTCTCGATCCCGTCTATGAGAAAACTGTAGTATCTCTCGGGCGGATGAGAAATCCTACCAGATCTGCGGAGTGGTTGTGGTTCGTCTGGGATTACTGAATCTAGTGGTTCCTCTAAATCTTCAGTTACATTTTATGGTTCATGGATCTCTCCCAGTTCTACCGTACTCTCACTAGTTTCTTTTGCAAGAAACTCCCTTTCTAAAAAGGTAGCATGGCGAGATACAAACACCTTTTGTTACTCAGTGTGGTAGAACAGATATCCTAGTGAATCCGTAGGATATCCCACAAATTTACATAAAACTGACTGTGCTTCTAGTTTGTTCGGTTTCTGTGTTTTCACATAGGCCGGACAACCCCATATCTTAAATCGCTTAAGATATGGATTTCGTCTACTCCATACTTCATATGGAGTCTTAGGCACAGATTTGGATGGAACGTAGTTCAGTAGGTATGCCGCTTGTAAGTGCACGACGGCGCCCCGGCCGTCAATCCGACGCCGGAGTGCGGAAGCGGTGAATAACTTAAATTTTTGCGGACTTTGCAAACCGGCACCACCGCGCACTTTAACCGGATCGAACCATTAACTAGTCTAACTATCTACAAGAATGAAAGGGAAAAGATGTATACCGACGATCCAAGTCCTCCGGTCTTCATCTCCACTCCGATCTCCTCGCGGGATCTCCGTCCGTCTCCTCCTCGTCGGAAAGGGCACCACATCGCCTTCTTCGTTTACAGGCTCCCACCTCAATGCCGAGGCAACTCGGGCACGAAGCCGGCTACTCGACGTGCCCAAGATATGCTGTAGGAAGTGTAGTGTAGAGGCTACTTGTCTCTTTGGGGTTTGTTGCCTTTGGATGGAGGAATGAGGATTGAACTTTGGAGGGAAATGAAGCTACCAATTTTTGCAAGGAAATGAGATGAAGAATGAAGCACACAAATGAATCTCTCATTTTTCTTCTCCTCCTAATGTGTGGCCGGCCAAGTCATCTAGGAAAATGGTGGAGGGAACAAAATACATATCATGAAGGGAGGTGAGGGTAGGAGAGGTCAAGAGGTGACCACATACAAACAACAACCATACTTCATTTAAAAACCAACCATACCCTTTCAAATCTCATCCTCATTCAATCAAATCACAAAAAGCAAAAGTATGGTGGAAAAGATATGAAAGTTATCATATCAAACAATATGCAATAAAACCCTCCACAAAGTGTTATTTGCGAACTTGCAAATAACCCCCTCCATCGGAAAAGTCCGGCCGGGAAAGAACAAAGGAAAACCGGCCGGAACGGAATGCAAACTGGCAACTCCAGAAAACTGGTCCCGTAATAAATTACAGGAAAAACCCCGATACTGTGCATACACACCCGCATCTGTATTCCGTCCGGATACAAATGCAATGAGACAAAATCTACACTGTACTAAACTAGGACCGGCTTAAACCAAAGCCGGCTAGTAATATCCGTTCGATCCTGATCCGTGCAATACCGCACGTATCTGATCGAACCCTGCCATATACCTATACGGCTACTAGTACAAACTGTCCGATCCTGATCCGTGCAATACCGCACGTATCTGATCGGACCCTGCCATATCTCCATACGGCCTCTACAGCGTTTCGCCCGAAACTTGAGTAACTGAAAGTGTGGTGGACTCTAAAGACTCGTCAATACTATGGCTGTGGATTTAACCACTAGCACGTCAGAGGTATAAGCCAATACGTGACGGGCCACCAGCTATTGACCAAAAGGGACGTCGATGAGCGAACTCATCCTGACACCCTACTGAGCCTGTCAGTGACAATATCCGTGCAGTCCGGTCCGTTCGTCTATGAGTATCGCATGGCGGGCCTAGGGGGTTGGTAAAAGTCAGACCCCCAAAAGCGGTACAAGTCGTGTCGGAGTGTAGCCCAGAACACCCTGAGATACTACTGGAATACCTACCAGTAAATCTCCTTGCCTTGGCCAAGGACTTTGTGTAATGGCTCTCCTAGACACAGCACGACCTCACCCCCAATACCGGGAGAGACGAACCCCTGAAGATACGCTCACTGCCTCCATGTGGCTCGGGACTGTACCCAACTAAAACCTGTTTGCACGACTCCTTTGAGCCGTGGTAGGGTAGTAATCAAAGTACAGTGGGAACTCACACGAGACAAATGACGATCCCCAGGTCGATGAACTAACCTGCACACATGTCACCAGGGAACTGCCATCTGACGTCTGGTATATGACCAACTAGCATGTTCCCGGCGAGTCCTGTCCGGTGTACTCATAACCCAATGAGCACCTGTATACATCTTAGGTGATCCAACTGACACCAGTGGCTTGTGAGACCGGCCACCGCCCCTCGTCGGGGTCTCGACTGTATACACTAGTCTACTAATGGAGTATCGATGCCCGGTCTCGAAACTCCCACGACTAGGGACCTTTTAAGGATATGCTTGTAGACCCCCAGCTCCCACTTATATGATCGCCCTCATACTGCTGGTGGTCAAGCAAGAATCCTAGGGGCTCTATCAACGTGTAATAGCGACGTGTCATGTCACCTAAAGCAGTACACGATGATAAAGGTAAACCAGATAGCATACTATCATTTCGAGTAAGACTGTCCTACCGGGATAGGTCCTCCCTCAATCATTACAATCACGTACCTGTGACCTAATAATTGACTTTGAGGGCACTATCTCCAACAATCTCCCACTTGCACTCAAGGCTAATTATTGCGATGTCGCATACTCACAGCCCGTGTGATACCGAACATCCAACTCCTCTACTAGTCAGTCTCACAAAGCTCGTTTGCGGAACTATTGCGTTCGAGGAATAGCCTCAGTGAGCGGATCCGCTTAGTTGTTTCTTTCTATGTCTCTCTATATCTCAAGTTCGCGGAGAAAGCCATCTCCCGAAATGAGCAAAATCAGTCTTAGAATATGTCTGGATGTCTGATGGGACGTAGCTCATAAATGAACTCCAAATCCAAACTTCTTAGACTGTATTGACAACTGAACTTAATCAGTGTCCTGCGCGCCATGCCTCCCTCAGTATTGCCTTGGATCACCTGTCCAAAATACTGCCCTACATCAGAGGGAAAACTATAATTCTGACAACCTCCTTGTCGTCCATGTCACCTTGGAAGCCTGGAATGATAACCGTCTCCTGAATGAGGCTGTCGTTATCATATCCCTAGAACATCCACTTATGTTCTAAAACTGCTTCCGACTGTTTCTCCAGGATTGGATTAATGTCAACTTATTGCATCTAGTGCAAGAACAACATCTGGTGTGGTACTTGACATCTCATGATTGACTCACTTGCCTAAGCAAGTGATCTGCCAATCATGCACGTCCCTCTCCCCTTAAGTCTGTAAGACACCTTTAGAGAGGGTGACTCCATTACCTGCAGGTACACTACCGTGCCAGGAGTCGTCCATCCTAAATACTCTTAGAATGCTGTCAAGTACCCTGATTGGGAAACCACCCAAATCTAGATCTAAAACCACAGATCTAGTAACCAGTATGTCTGATATAAAATCCATGTCCTTTGTGGAGAAACCACTGTGTGACGACCAAAGTATAACCGATTGTAGTATAGGAGTTTCTTTTCCTATTCTGTGTATGTCATCCAGATACCAGGACATCACACCCTACTACCTTCTCAACAGATCCATCCCCTATTCTGATGAAGTCAAACTCATGACTGTCACGTCAGAAATAGATGATCTATCTCCGCTACATCCGCTTTAGTCTATAAATAGACATGAGCTACCTGTCCACCAATGCTTCCGCTGCTCCCACTGACTACGACAACCCTCTGGCAGAGTCATATAGACGTACACTTCTAAAACTAGTTTAGAATGACGCTATACTCATCCTCCCGCCGGGTCTCGCAGCCTGGAACAACAGCAATGGTAATTGTGGGTAAACAAGAACTTCCCTGTCACCGTCCTTGAGGCTACCGTAGTACCTCTCGGGTGCCTGAAGTTACCCACCGTATCTGCGGAGTGGCCAATGGAATGTCAATCCAGATTGAATCTTTAGGTTCCTTATCAAATCTTCAGTAATCGTTTGTGGTTCTGGAATTACTTCCAGTTCTACCATACTCCCACTACTGTTTTTCTGAAAAAATCCATTTTTTATAAAACTGTGGCGAGTCTAGAACAATATAGCTATTGTTCATCCAGATGGTAGAAAATCAACCCTCGTCATAGCCTGGGTCAACCCACAAACAGCCATTACAGAAACGTGCCTTGAGTTATCCAGAGTCTGGTTTTAAGCATAAACCGAACAACTCCCCGTACCTTAACACCGTTAAGATATGAACTGTTCTATATCCAATATAGAAAACAGAGGCACTGATTTAATTGAACCAGATTCAAATCATGCAGCTGTCCCCAGCGCATGTCAACTAAATGGAAGGAGGCCGATCAGCGTTACTCAACTTAGGAATACTTCCAATTATGAGTAACCTGAAAGAGAAGAAAGATCTATTTATCATTACTATCAACTGAATACCATACATAAGTATCTACATCTTCGATCACTTTGAAGAATACCGATACTTGCTATACCTGGTTCTCTACTCTATTCAAATACCTATAACTTCTCAAAATTTGGACCCTGTGTTTCCGCGAAACACCTGTCTAAAAACTAGAGAAGTCATAAGTAAACCGAATATAGTATGAGGACCAACCCCTCTGTCCTGATGGACCCTGGACAACATACAATCCTTTGTATAAGTCCCTTGAGTCTGATAACTCATTCACTGCGTGTCGTAGGTTGAAAACTGTACTTATGGTTAAGAAGAATTACACCGCTGTTTAATGCTCCTTACCTAACCATCCACTGATATAGGTAAATGTCGTAGACATAATTTCAGAAAGGTATATCTCACTCTATGAAAATAGACGTACAGATATATCAATTTGAAATTGGTGCATAACAGCGGATATTCAAAACCAAATATTTGCCGACCGGCAAACAGCCCAGGTGAATTCCTCAAATATCACCGATTACAACGAATCCCGATATAATGAGGATAATCACCCAATTCCCAATAACTTACTCCCACTCATCATCTGTAAAACCATATAGATGTGAGAATCATACCTGGTAAATACATACCCTGGAGTAAGTATCTAATCGGGAAATCAGTTTTCTTTTAACAGTACACAGTGAACTGAAACATTGAAATGTTTCGATGGGGTATCCTGGTATTCCTAGTAATGCCTCTTCCAGATTCACGACTGTAACCGTATAATTCTTTGCCACCTCTCCAAATCCCTTCATATGTCTTTAGTCTTTACCTTCTGCACACCCTTTTTAGGCCAAATGGTTTTCTTCCTTCCCTACCGTTCGGCACCAGCCTATGGTTTGGAAGAAGACTATCCAATAAGCATAATGGGTGTACTGTCCCAATCCTAGGAACACTCGCAATGCGAGAGAAGGTGAAGATAAAAGACACCTGAATGTACTTTATTCCTATTTCTCCTGGACCAGAATCCATCACCGAACTGGAACAAGTTCCATTCGAGTTCGTATATAACCATACGATGGAGTATCCAAATAAACTGTGGATCTTCGTAGTGATACGGAGTGTCCTGGAGAAATACAAAGGTGATGTGGGAGTGGTAACGAAATATTTGGTTTGGTCGTGAATATCTGTTGCAATTTACTTTGCCCTCTTACTAATCCCTTGCTTTGTCTGAACTTAATACCTTCTGCACACCATCGTTATGCTAATTGGTTTTCTTCATTCCCTACCGGTCGGCACCAGCCTAAGGTTTGGAAGAAGACAATCCAATTTGCATAATAGGTGTGCTACCCCTAAACCAAGGAGTACTCGTAACCTGAGAGAGGGTAGAAGGAAAAGACAACTGAATAATCCTATCCGTTTTCTCCAGAACCTGAAACCATCCTCGAATAAATTCCTTCGAGTTCGTATCTAACCATACGATGGTTTTGTCCAATGGAAGTGGACGTTCGTAGTAATACGGGGTGTCCTGGAGAAAAGGGTAAAAGTAGGAGTGGCAATGAGGTCTGCAACTCTTGACAATCCAAAAGCCGGTGTTTAAGAAGGTTCGGTCAACTTGGTCACTGAGTCAAAGTCTTAGGGTCGGGTCAATGGTCGCTGCCAGATAGAGAGAGAAAAGAAACACTCAGCGTGCACTCTAACCTAGATCAGAATGGTCACCAATTTATCTAATCTGGAATCCTCCCACTGTACCTCAAATTCTCCTCCAAACCTGAAAGAAGAATTAGTCGGGGTTACCCGAGGAGTAAACTAACTCATCAGTGGGAATCGGGATCCAACTATCATCGCATGATAACGTGACGGAATCCGCTCACGCTATCACACTCCAGAAGGTATGCGCATGTCTGGCAAGTTTCAGTTCTTTTGAAACTCCCGATGTAATTTCTGCCCCATGCTCTTATGACCTTGACTTTGGCCAACATATCATAAGTCACATGTCAAGTTCTACCCGTCATTCTCCAGGTTAATTTGAATCCACCCGTACATACCCTTGACTTTGGCCAAAATGGCAGCACGACTGTCCCAAACCAACGCATCTATCTATGCTGCATATGAATACCCCAATAGCTACCAATCACTGTGCCTTGACTTTGGCCAACATACACAGCTTGAATACTATTGACCACCCATATGAAACGACGGAGGGCTACGAATGGTTTCTGGCGAAAACCTTTAACGTAAAGAACTTGATATCGTTGAAGGAACGGATAGCTTTTTAGAAAATATAGTGACGAAAACCGTTGCTAAAGAGGTCACTCCCGGTGAAGGGATCTCGGCTCTTTCCCCGTAGAATGGGGTGCAGGATATTCCAACTGAATACCACGGTGCAAAGCAAAAGTAATCGGCTATAGTGAAGTTAATGCCCTGACGCAAACTTCTGTCCAAGGGGTCACTCCCGGTGAAGGGATCTCGGCCCTTGCCTCGTCGACTGAGGAGCAGGATATTCCAATGAATACCACGATGCAAAACAAAAGTAAACGTCCTTGCAATAACAGCTTTTTGAAAAGTGTTCCAACAACATCAGATTAGGTTTGTTTTTAACTTGCATTGATCCGAATCAATGCAGTCCCATCAATTGATCACACCAAAAAGAACGAAAATATACTGATGTACGTATATGCCATCCGCATTCGCCACTGGGTCCCGTCATTACCCGTTAGGTTAGCTTACTAACGACAGAGCGGGGACTGGACTAGCGCGGATGCAAAACATATACAACATCTACTAATATATATACCAATATATTATATTTCGCTCAAGGCGTGAATAAAATGCAACATCACAGAAAATGAACAGCATCACAGAAACAATACAGATATCTGGGATCCCCGGGTTTCACAGAGCCGCTGAAACCCGACGTTCCCCTGGTCGTGTGGATAGCCTGTGCAATGAAATCCTAGACCCCTACGGGCGCGGCAAGTCACCCGCCAAAACCTGAAGCGAGGCAGCCCCCTTCAGCGCCGTGAATGGACCACCCAGCACTTCACGGAATCCGGCAACTTGGGCACCCCTCCTGGGTCAAACCTGTACCCCCTACGAGTGCGGCGAATAGCCTGCCAATCCTAGAGTGAAGCCCCCTCCGTCCCAATGCCATGAGATGCGGGCTTGCTGCCCTCTAGAACCCGGCTATCCGTGCACCCCTCCGCGGGGTAATCCTAGTACAGAAAGTAAAATATACATACACCGGGTACATCGACCGCAACCAGGTCGTGCCCCAAAATAATAATACAATCAGGCAGTGACGGCAGTCCACATGTCGGACGCTCGCCCCGCAATATCAAATGTACATAATACAAACAAAACTGTACTAGCATTGCATCCAGGCTATCCCCCACGACCGATCCGCAACATCACAGCAAATACATAGAACATCAACGTGAAAATCACGTTCGCAAATCCGTCTAACCGGGCTATAGCAGTTAGACCGGATTTACCGATCGAGTGACATTCACGGTCGCAGATATAATGTAAATACTGTGAAAAATGTGTTTAAAATATCCGACCGATCAAATTATATCAAGTGGGCCCCAAGACAATACTGTAGCAGTTACAGAAAATATGGGCCCAATTTAAATGTTCCAAAACCCATAATTTAAGCCCAGAAAGCCTCTGGAAAAAAAATGGTGCAGTGATTGCTACAGGGTGCGGCGGAAGGGCGGCATGAAGTGGGATAATGCGGCGGTTCCGCGCTCCGAATATCGTATCACTTCATCAAATTTTTACAGAGTGCTTACAATTTTGAGTACATCAATATTTTACAACCTGAAAAAAATTTTGACACTAAAAATTTCCAACAGAAAACTGATGCGACAAAATACGGGTTTTGGACTTTTTGATCGATCGGAAATGCAAACACATTATACAAAGCTAGACTAAGTTAATGGGGAGGCTCTGATACCACTGTAAGTGCACGGCGGCGCCCCGGCCGTCAATCCGACGCCGGAGTGCGGAAGCGGTGAATAACTTAAATTTTTGCGGACTTTGCAAACCGGCACCACCGCGCACTTTAACCGGATCGAACCATTAACTAGTCTAACTATCTACAAGAATGAAAGGGAAGAGATGTATACCGACGATCCAAGTCCTCCGGTCTTCATCTCCACTCCGATCTCCTCGCGGGATCTCCGTCCGTCTCCTCCTCGTCGGAAAGGGCACCACATCGCCTTCTTCGTTTACGGGCTCCCACCTCAATGCCGAGGCAACTCGGGCACGAAGCCGGCTACTCGACGTGCCCAAGATATGCTGTAGGAAGTGTAGTGTAGAGGCTACTTGTCTCTTTGGGGTTTGTTGCCTTTGGATGGAGGAATGAGGATTGAACTTTGGAGGGAAATGAAGCTACCAATTTTTGCAAGGAAATGAGATGAAGAATGAAGCACACAAATGAATCTCTCATTTTTCTTCTCCTCCTAATGTGTGGCCGGCCAAGTCATCTAGGAAAATGGTGGAGGGAACAAAATACATATCATGAAGGGAGGTGAGGGTAGGAGAGGTCAAGAGGTGACCACATACAAACAACAACCATACTTCATTTAAAAACCAACCATACCCTTTCAAATCTCATCCTCATTCAATCAAATCACAAAAAGCAAAAGTATGGTGGAAAAGATATGAAAGTTATCATATCAAACAATATGCAATAAAACCCTCCACAAAGTGTTATTTGCGAACTTGCAAATAACCCCCTCCATCGGAAAAGTCCGGCCGGGAAAGAACAAAGGAAAACCGGCCGGAACGGAATGCAAACTGGCAACTCCAGAAAACTGGTCCCGTAATAAATTACAGGAAAAACCCCGATACTGTGCATACACACCCGCATCTGTATTCCGTCCGGATACAAATGCAATGAGACAAAATCTACACTGTACTAAACTAGGACCGGCTTAAACCAAAGCCGGCTAGTAATATCCGTTCGATCCTGATCCGTGCAATACCGCACGTATCTGATCGAACCCTGCCATATACCTATACGGCTACTAGTACAAACTGTCCGATCCTGATCCGTGCAATACCGCACGTATCTGATCGGACCCTGCCATATCTCCATACGGCCTCTACAGCGTTTCGCCCGAAACTTGAGTAACTGAAAGTGTGGTGGACTCTAAAGACTCGTCAATACTATGGCTGTGGATTTAACCACTAGCACGTCAGAGGTATAAGCCAATACGTGACGGGCCACCAGCTATTGACCAAAAGGGACGTCGATGAGCGAACTCATCCTGACACCCTACTGAGCCTGTCAGTGACAATATCCGTGCAGTCCGGTCCGTTCGTCTATGAGTATCGCATGGCGGGCCTAGGGGGTTGGTAAAAGTCAGACCCCCAAAAGCGGTACAAGTCGTGTCGGAGTGTAGCCCAGAACACCCTGAGATACTACTGGAATACCTACCAGTAAATCTCCTTGCCTTGGCCAAGGACTTTGTGTAATGGCTCTCCTAGATACAGCACGACCTCACCCCCAATACCGGGAGAGACGAACCCCTGAAGATACGCTCACTGCCTCCATGTGGCTCGGGACTGTACCCAACTAAAACCTGTTTGCACGACTCCTTTGAGCCGTGGTAGGGTAGTAATCAAAGTACAGTGGGAACTCACACGAGACAAATGACGATCCCCAGGTCGATGAACTAACCTGCACACATGTCATCAGGGAACTGCCATCTGACGTCTGGTATATGACCAACTAGCATGTTCCCGGCGAGTCCTGTCCGGTGTACTCATAACCCAATGAGCACCTGTATACATCTTAGGTGATCCAACTGACACCAGTGGCTTGTGAGACCGGCCACCGCCCCTCGTCGGGGTCTCGACTGTATACACTAGTCTACTAATGGAGTATCGATGCCCGGTCTCGAAACTCCCACGACTAGGGACCTTTTAAGGATATGCTTGTAGACCCCCAGCTCCCACTTATATGATCGCCCTCATACTGCTGGTGGTCAAGCAAGAATCCTAGGGGCTCTATCAACGTGTAATAGCGACGTGTCATGTCACCTAAAGCAGTACACGATGATAAAGGTAAACCAGATAGCATACTATCATTTCGAGTAAGACTGTCCTACCGGGATAGGTCCTCCCTCAATCATTACAATCACGTACCTGTGACCTAATAATTGACTTTGAGGGCACTATCTCCAACACCGCTGTCTGAAGTGCATGTCCCCAGAATGAAAGAGGCAACTCAGCACTACTCATCATGGAGCGAACCATATCCAATAGGGTACGATTCCTCCGCTCCGATACACCGTTGTGCTGTGGTTTATAAAGAGGAGTAAGCTGGGAGAGAATTCCATTCTCTTTTAAGTAATCTAGGAATTCCGTGCTTAAGTACTCCCCTCCCCTATCCGATCGGAAGATCTTGATACTTTTGCCAGTCTGGTTCTCTACTTCGTTTCTGAATTTCTTGAATTTCTCAAAAGCTTCAGATTTGTGTTTCATAAGATACACATATCCGAATCTAGAGGGATCGTCAGTGAATGTGATGAAGTACGAGAACCCTCCCCTTGCATGTATAGACATCGGACCACACACATCACTGTGTATGAGTCCCAAAAGCTCTGCTGCTCTTTCTCCATGTCCGGTGAAAGGAGATTTGGTCATCTTTCCTTTGAGACAAGACTGACAAGTTTCATAAGATGAAAATTCGAACGTATTCAAGAGTCCATCTTTATGTAACTTACTTAGTCTTTTCTCTCCGATATGACCAAGTCTACAATGCCACAAGTAAGATTCGTTCGTATCTGAACTCTTCCTTTTGCGTGTGTTTTGTACATTGAGGACTGTATTCTGATTTAGAACATAGATACCATTACACAGTGTACCTTCTACAACCAGTACCTTATCAAGATAAATGTTCATGATATTTCTATCAAGAACAAAATTATATCCATCTTTATCGAGTAAAGAAACTGATATGATGTTGCAAACCATGGAAGGTACATAGTAGCAATTGTTCAAAATTATAGTATTGCCATTTGGCAACACTGGGTGATATTCACCGACGGCTGCAGCATTAACTTGTGCTCCGTTCCCTACTCTGAGGGACATATCACCAGGTGCAACTTTCCTACTTTTTCTCAGTCCCCGCAATAAATTAAAGATACGAGATCCTGATTCGGTATCTAGTACCCAGGAGGTAGGACTCATCGAAAAGTAGTTCTCAATTACAAGAACACCTGAAGTAGATGCAATAGTATGCTTTTTCTTCAACTGGGTCTCCTTGGAATCCATACAATCCTCTTTCCCTTGTTCACACTTATGACTTTTGTCATAAGTTAGAGCCGAACCGATGTTCCCTAGCCCCGAATAAGAATTCGGATCGGTCAAGAGATACATTTTATTATCTTGATTAGGGCATGAAATGGTTGCTACCTGGAGAGAGAGAAAAAAAACACTCAGCGTGCGCTCTTGCAAGATTAGATTGGTTATTAATTTATCTAACCAGGATGGCTCCTACTGTTTCCTCAAATTCTTCTTCAAACCTTTAAAAGAAGAACTAGTCAGGATTAATTGCACGTCACAATACTTGCTTAAACTTTCAGCCAGGCTAGTATTGGTACTTCGAGGGAGGTTTTCCAACGCTTTCGTGAAGATCCTTAATTATATAACCTCTTTTCCCTGGAGGCGTAGCCCCGCTAACACCGTTTTAGACACCAACTTGGTTTATAGCATTGATTGTTAAGTGAAATAATCTCCCGAGAGCCCAACTCAACAGTGGGATCGGGATCCAACTATCATTATGTGATGACCTAGATGGAATCCACTCTAGTCATCACACTCCAGAAGGTATGCTGAATCTGCAAGTTTCCTGTATGTTTGAAACTCCCGATATGATTTTTACCTCTAGGACCATAGTGACCTTGACGGAGTCAACAAATCAAAGAGTCCTAGTCAAGTTCAACCTGTTATTATCTGGATTGCATTAAACCCACCCGAATAACCCTTGACGGAGTCAACAAGGTTATATGACTGTCCTAACCAATCCCATATGGTGCTATAAACAAGCACCACTCAGCTACCGTACACTACGCCTTGACGGATTCAACAATCGCAGCACGAATACTAAGTGTTACTTGTAAGAAATGACGGAGGGCTACGGCTGGGTTATTGGCGAAAAACATGTTAACGTAATGAACTTGATATCGTTGAAGGAACCTGAGTGGTTTTACAAATATATAGTGGCAAAAACTTTTGTTAAAGAGGTCACTCCCGGTGAAGGGATCTCGGCTCTTTCCATATAGAATGAAGTGCAGGATATTCCAACTGAATACCGCGATGCAAAACAAAAAGTAATCGACTAAGTGATGTTATTACCCTGACGCAAACTTCTGTCCAAGGGGTCACTCCCGATGAAGGGATCTCGGCCCTTGCCTCGTCGAATGAGGTGCTGGGTATTCATAACCGAATACCTCTGTGAAAAACAAAAGAGAACGTCCTTGCAATAACAGCTTTTTGAAAATTTTTCCAACAACATCTTTTAGGTTTATTTTCTTGCATTAATCAAAATTAATGCGGTCCCACCAATTAACCTATCACACTAGAAAAGAACGAAAATAAAATGTACGTATATGTCATCCGCATTCGCCACTGCGCCCCGTCATCACCCGTTATGTTACTTAACTAATGACAGATCGGGGGCTGGACTAGCGCAGGTGCAAAACATATACAACATCTACTAGTATATATATATATATATATATATATATATATACAACATTCGTCCAAGGCATGATAATAATCAACATCACAGAACCTCGGCCAACAATACATAATGATGGATAATCTTGGAGCCCCGGGTTTCATTTGAGCCGCAAATAAAACCTGACGTTCTCGGTCGTGTGGATAGCCTATGCAATGAAAACCAGTACCCCCTACGAGTGCGGCGAATAGCCCGCCAATTCTAGAATGAAGCCCCCTCCATCTCAACACCATGAGAAAGAATCCCCTCCGTCTCAACGCCATGAGAAGCGGGCTTGCTGCCTTTCAAGAGCCCGGCTATTCGTGCACTCCACCATGGGGTAATCCTAGTACAGAAAAAGAAAATAATATGTACAAACGGTGACATCGACCTCAACCCTGTCGTGCCCCAAAATAATATACAACCCGTCAAAGACGGCATCCACATGTCGGACGCTCGCCCCGCAATAACAAATGTACAAATGAATTTAAACTGTACAACAAACATTGCAACACTTGCTATCCATCATGACTATCCAACCAACATTACAGAAAAAGCACACAACATCAACGCGAAGGTCACGTTCGCAAACCCGTCTAAAAGAGCATATAGCAATCAGACAAGTTTTACCGATCGAGTGACATTCCCGGTCGCAGATAAAAGTGAATGTACTGTAAAATACACATTTAAAATTTCGATCGACTAAACCATTCCAAATAGGCCCCAAAAGCAAATCCAGCAATCAAATAAACCTGGGCGAAAACTATATATCACAAATATTATACTTTCATGAAATAGAGCCCCAGAAAAAAGTTTGGGTACTGTAGCCCAAAAAGCGCGGCGGAAGCACTGCCAAATGCGCCATTCTGCTCACTTTCCGCGGCGGAATTTTGGAGTTAGGCCCCCAAATTTTTTTTGTAGCTATATTTTCTCCTGCATGTAATTCTAAGATACTCAGAAAAATTTTAGGACAACTTCGAAAATCGACAGCAAGCTCATGAACTTAGATTCGTGATTCGGAAAAATTTGTCAATCGAGATTTTAACCTTGTGCAAACAAGCTAGTAGGGTTTATAGGTAGGCTCTGATACCATGAAGGGTTACACTAGCGCCCCGGCCATCTTCCATGGCCAAATGCAGAACCAAAAATTTTACGATGAACATAAACATGGCGCTAGAATAACACTAAAATCTGGATCTTTACCATAAACCTAACTTGCAAAAGAATAGAGTTCTATCTACTATGATAGAAAGTTATACCTTAAACTTGAACTCCTTCTTCTCCTTGTTGTGAGCTCCTTGGAATGATCTAGAAGGCTCCTCCTCTTTGTCTCCTCTTTTCCAAAGAAGATCCACCCGAAGGCCTCTACCTTGAGCTCCTACCTCAACAATGAAGTAACTAGAGTGCTCGGCTTGCTAGATTATAAACCCTATAGTGAGTAGAGAGGTGTTTTGATGGTTTAATCTCAAATGCTTATGATTTTGAACACATGAAACACTTAAGCTTTGAGAGAGGAAGAGGGAGAGCTAACTATTAGAGAGAAAGAGAATGATAGAATAATATGAACCTTGCTCTCATATGATAAATATATGATAATAATAATAACAATTAAGTAAATTGTGATGGTGAATTGATTTGATCACTATCATTTCGTATTTAATGCTAAGCATGCTTCAAGAAGCATCTTATGCTTAACAAAAAGAAAAAGAAAAATATCTTGGTCAAAGTAAGTCAACAAGTCAAATGGTCAAACCAATTCTAACCATGATACAATTATACTTAATTAATATTATTAATCATATTTCTCATTCTCATTACGGTTTTGATCAAGTCAATGGTCAAAAACCCTAATGAGGTGTCTCCCTCTCCGCCTCAGTCAAGTGTACGTACGTACCCGCATTCGTGTTCCGAAGAAACACGAATACAATGAGACCGAACCAACCCAAAACCAGATACTAGGATCTGGCTTAAACCAAAGCCCACTAGTATCAACTGCCCAAACACCGAACACGCACAAGTACACATATGTGAATGAACCTCTGTCGTAAAACCATACGACCTTTACTCGTTTCGCCCAAAGGTGAAAAACCCTCTGTGTGGGACTCTAGAGACTCGACACTACGCTGGCAGTGGGTTTAACTAAAGGCCGCAAGCTGTACTAGCTGTACGTAACGGCCCCCAGGTAGATGCCGATAAGAAGACCGATGAGGTGAACCCATCTGAACTCCTACTGATCCTGAATGTGACAATCTTCGTACAGTCCGGTCTGTTCGTCTAAGAGTATCGCATGTCAGGCCTAGGGGACGGTAAATGTCAGACCCCTAATAGCGGTACAAGTCATGTCAGAGTGTAGCCCAGAACACCCTGAGAAACTATTGGAAACACTACCAGTAAATCTCGCTTACCCTGACCAGGGACTTTGTGTAATGGCTCTCCTAGACACAGCGCGATATCAACCCCCAATACCGGGAGAGACGAATCTTGTCTAGCCGCCACTGCCTCTAAGTGCTTCGGAACTGCACCCAACTACTACCTGTTTGCACCACTCAATAGAGCCGTGGTAGGGTAGCAATCAAAGAACAGTGGGAACACAATAGAGGCGAAGTAGCAGTGTCAAGTCAAAGGACTAAGCTGTACTCATGTCACCTGGGAACTGCTACCTAACGATAGGTATAATACCAACCAACTGTTCCCGATGAGTCCTGTCCAGTGTACTTGTAACCCAACGTGCACCTGCATACTATCTCCAGTACGACGTACTGATGGCTGTGGGACAGACCATCTCCCCTGCTGGGATAAGAAACGTATGCACCAGTCAACTCTGGAGTATCGATGCCCTGTCTCGATAATCCTACGACTAAGGACCTGTATAAGGATGTGCTTATAGACTACCCAGCCCCCACTAGTGTGATCGCCATCACAACGCCGGTAGTCAAGTAAAGATCCTAGGGGCTCCATCAATATGTATTAGCGATATGTTAAAAGAAACATATACACATATTAAGATATATACAAACCAAGTAGCATACTACTATATCGAGCAAGACTGTCGTAAATCCGTGTATATATCCCAAGCTTCCAAAATGTATTACACAAAATAGTACTATACAATAATGGCCTCTAGGGCATACATATCCAACAAAGCATGGTGCAATTTTTTATTACATGCTTCAATTATTTCATTTTGGGCCATTTGATATTTTTCCATGCTTGAACTTTTGATTATCACTTTGATATTCTCTCTCTTCATTCTCTCCTTCCTCCTTCTCTTTGTTTTACCTTCACAAGAGTTGTGAATCAAAAGCCTAGAGCAAAATCACAATCCAATACTTAATCTCTGCTTCATCTTAGTGATCACTTCTAGCAAACTTGATCTCTAAGTTGAACTCTTGTGAAGAGTTTGAAGCTTGTACCAAAGCTCTCGGGTGGATCATCTAGGACTTGAGGTGGCCGGAGGTCGAGAACATCGCAAGGAGCCGAAGGAGCTAAGGAGTTGCATCAAACAAAGACCCGAAGGACCGGTTCCTTAGGTATAACACACTTTCATAGTAGATTAGATCTCTTGAAGTGTTTGCTAGTTAAGGTTTAAGCACTGATCTTGGGTTATGTGGGTGTTGAATGCAAGAAAAATTATTGTTTACCACTTCCGCCTCCCCACAAGTGTTGTGAGGGTAAGCTTAAACCAAAGCCCTCTAGTATTATCCGCCCGAACATCATATGCGCACAAGTGCGTGTAAGTGATCGAAGCCCTGCCGTAAAACCATACGACCTCTACCCCTTTTGCTCGGTGCAGGAAAACTCTCTATGTAGGCTCTAAAGACTCGACACTACGTGTCACGACCCGAAATGGCACATGACTGGTACTTGAATCATATGAAGTCTATAGGACCCCATCTAATTCAAGTAAGCCAAGAAATCCCAGAAATCTAAACCATTTAAAATAAGAAGTGAAGAAAACATGTTTTAAAACAAGGGTTTTTTAAATAACATAAGCCGAATATGCATTTTAAAAACTTAAGTCTTTTCTGAAAATTTTGGCAGAGTTTCCTTTGTAAATACTGGCCCAAACGGGGTACAACATCAATAATATATGCACAATCATAAAAGGCATCCCTAAGCGGGAGCTAGCTCTTCGTCAATCGACGGTCACAGCCACGCAAGCAATATAATATACAACGCCGAAGGGCGAGGATCAAAACTCAAAAGGAAACTCAAATCATCAAGAAAACCATAATAATACAAGCACGAATCTAAGGTCGAAATAATACAAAACTGGTTTTCTAAGTCTGAAACAATATACAAGTCTGGTTGATGGAGTTACTAGATACAACTGAATGTAAATAGAGTACAATGGTGGCCATGATGCAAGTGAACCCACCTACCAAGCAAATCACCCGGAATGGAAGCAGTGTGTCAGCAAGCCACAATGAAACCTGTACGGCAAAACCTGCAAGAAACTGTGGCACACCAGGGGTGAGTAGCCAACTCGTGAGTAGAAAACATCACATAGCAGAAATCGTATGTATGACTCCATTCTAGGTCAATACGATCAGTAATATATATTCTCAATATGATAAAGTCTGAAGCATGATAAGGTGGCAAGGGTAAACATCTATACCATGTGTAATACCAAGTGCTCGTGTCAGCGCCTCAGGTAGCAACATATCATAAACATGAGGTGTGATCAATGTAATCATCATGAAATCAGTTTCAACTATATCATGAAGTCTATAAGTATATGGATATCATCCAACTATGTAATCAATCCCTGTATGCATGTGGACCTCGTCCACGTGTCAACCGATGACACAAAAACATCAAGCATGTAAATATCATAGAGCATATGCATGGATGTATGAGGATATAAATCAACATGTGTCCCTCACGACACATCAAATCATGGAACCTGAGTGTCCAGCATCGACACTCGAAAACATCATGAAACCTGTGCCCAGCATCTGCACCTAAATACTCATATATCGGGCTCCGTCAGTCCGGATCGGCCCATGGGTTCCGTCAGTCCGGATCAGCCCATATAATCTCTCGACTCCGGTCGGTATCCTCCGGATATCCGCCGAGCCCAAATACAATCAATGGTAGGTAGTAGTCCCTCTGCCAGGCTCACCGTCTATATACACAGCATCCCTTTCTTGCCCCGGGTACCATACCGGGCCCCACCATGTACACACACATGGCCGACGGCTCCTCCTCACATAGGGTATATATATCATAACCGATAAAACTCATGGTGGATGCACTGAAATATCATATCAAGAGAAACCAGTTTTTTAAAACAGTACGTGCTTTCTTTTGAAATAGCAACGGTTCTCAAATCCAGAAATCTCATGGAAACAGCATATCTCAATGCGTAATATCATAAAGCATGAGGTATGCAACATATATCAGAAATGTAAGTATATCAGTATATCATGCAACATAAAACAGTAATGTGCACATATCGAGGGAAATCCGCTCCTTTACATGAATCCAGTTTAAAAATATATCATACGGTTATCAAATCTCCAAAATCAAGCCAGAATTATCTATGTATGTGCAAATATGTATGTATGCATGTATGTTATGCAAGGAGTCATTGTTGGAGATAGTGCCCGCAAAGTTAATTATTGGATCGCAGGTACGTGATTGCAATGATTGAGGCAGGACCTATACCGATATAACAGTCTTGCTCAAGATGATAGTATGCTATCTGGTTTGACTTTATCATCGTATATATGCTTTAGTTCACTATTGCATGATGATGGAGCTCATAGGATTCTTGCTTGACTACCAGCAGTTTGATGGCGATCATATACGTGGGAGCTGGGGTCTGTAAGCACATCCTTTAAGTGTCCCTAGTCGTGGGAGTTTCGAGACAGGGCATCGATACTCCAGAGTAGACTAGTGTATACAGTCGAGACCCCGACGAGGGGCGATGGCCGGTCTCACAATCCACTGGTGTCAGTTGGATCACCAAAGATGTATACAGGTGCTCATTGAGTTATGAGTACACCGGACAGGACTCGCCGGGAATCTGCTAGTTGGTATTATACATATCGTCAGATAGCAATTCCCTGGTGACATG
Source organism: Agapanthus africanus (assembly GCA_030015575.1). Taxonomy (NCBI): domain Eukaryota; kingdom Viridiplantae; phylum Streptophyta; class Magnoliopsida; order Asparagales; family Amaryllidaceae; genus Agapanthus; species Agapanthus africanus. Next base: position 176,568 of record JASDDO010000136.1, read on the forward strand.
TGTACAGGTTAGTTCATCGACCTGAGGTCGTCATTTGTCTCGTGTGAGTTCCCACTGTGCTTTGATTTCTACCCTACCACGGCTCAAAGGAGTCGTGCAAACAGGTCTTTTTTGGGTACAGTCCCGAGCCACACTGGAGGCAAGTGAGCGGATCGTCGGGGATTCGTCTCTCCCGGTATTGGGGGTTGATGTCGCGCAGTGCACGGGTGGCCATCACTAGGAATCCTCGGCCGAGGAAGTGGAGAATTACTGATTTGGATCAGTAGTTTCTCAGGTGGTGATGGGCTTCATGCCGACACGATTTATCGCGTTATTAGGGGTCTGACTTTATCCACCCCCCTAGACTCGATATGCGATACTCTTTAGACGAATGGACCGGATTGTATATACATTGTCACTGTCAGGCTCAGTAGGGTTTATAGATGAGTTCGCTCGTCAGCTTCCCTTCCAATCAATACATAGGCAAAACGTTACATGCAGCTTGTACCTCTGACGTGCTAGGGGTTATACCCAGTGCCAGTGTGTTGATGAGTCATTAGAGTCCCCCACAGACACTTTCCCAAGTTCGGGCGAAACGTTGTAGAGGCCGTATGGTGATATGGCAAGGTTCAGAAAAAGCACACGCGTTTTCGCACGTGTCGTTTTTCGGGCAGATAATACTGGTAGGCTTTGGTTTAAGCCGGAACCCAGTATTATACTGTGTAGATATAATATCTTTGTCTCAGTTGCATTTGTATTCGGTCGTAATACAAATGCGGGTATGTTTATACTGATACGGGGTTATCCTGAAATTTGTTTCAGGATCACTGTTGGAAGTTGCCAGTTTCCAGTTTTCTATCAGCCGTATTTAACAGTCGGTTAAATGCGGATTTATCTTTTCTTCTTGAGGGTGAGTCATAGGGTGAGTCATGCTTCTAGAAGGTTCTAGAAGTGATGACAAGGTTGCTTTAAATGTTCATTTATTGCAAGTGTGACTAAGCTTAATGATTCATCACTTTCTTAAATGCATTCATACTAGGTGTTATGATAAGTATTAAGCTTATGGTCACCATTTTCCCTCCTACACTCACCCCCCCACCTCCTATAAATGGCCGGCCCCTTCCCCCCTCTCTCTCTCTCACTTGATGGTTGTTGTTCAGTAGAAAAAGATTATGATAGCTTCACTTCATTTCATATAGCTCATTTTTCCATCACCCGATCCAAATTGGCAACTTCATTAACCGTTCGTCCATGACCCTGGACGTAATAAGACAAAGTGTTCTACTCATTCTCTACTTCATCTTGGTCGTCTCTTTTAGCAAACTTGACGATCGAGTTGCCTCGGTTCAGAGGCGGGAGCCCGTTTAAAGATCCGTCGACGTGGTGCCACCCAGACGACAAGATTGGAGATCGAGGAGATCGGAGCAGCCGCAACAAAGCGTGGGATGATGGTTAAAGACCGAAGGACTCGGATCATTCGGTATAACGTTTCTACCCCTTTGTAGTTTGTTAGTTTAGCTTTAATGGCAGATCTGGGTTACGGTACACGATAGCGCCAGTTTCGTTAAAAGTTTTTGTTCCGTATTTGGCGTCTGTTAGACGGCCGGGGCGCTACCGTGGACTTACAGTCATATCCTGATACAACAGTCCTACTGTGTAGTGACATGGCTATTATTGATGATGAAGTGTGTGAGCCGGCAAGCAGGTGTACGTGGAACATACGCATCATCGATAATGGTGCTGGTGTCCAGACAACATGGGTTTAATATAACAATAAACACATTTAAACACGTAGTGCGATAAGAATAGCAAGAATATGCGAAAAATGAATAATAAACACAACAGTGAAAAATCTACATCAATATATATATGTCATATAGTTTTGCCATTTGAAATAAGACGAATCGTGGTGTTTAGAAAAATAAGGGCTACGGTGTTTTTAAGAAAAGATGCGTCTTTTGAAAATATTCGTAGAATCCCTTATCCTGTCTTTAAAATACTCATGATCTTTAGTTTTGAAATAGGTATAACTCTAGTGTAGTCTAACATCTGCAAGTAAACCACAGGACTAAACGAACAGCCTAACCGAAAGGGTAAGGGAAACCACCTAAATCTGAGTCGATATACATATAAATATAATAGTCGGTGATCCCACATCAATAGTATCACATACGATACAATATACAATATGACATTCTCGAGTCAAGATTGCGGATCTATTATCAATATATAGCTCGTACGTAAATCCGTCGTACGGCATCCCAAATCTGGGTACGGGTCGAAATATCACATTCATCTCATCATTTATCTGGTATCCTTATCATCATATCTCATGAACTGAAGTACTGATCTAAGTCTGATACCAACTGATACCATCTATATATATGCATGAGTGTGTATGAAAACACCATGCCTAAAGGACCCGCTAAAAATATCATGTCGTATCTCAAATACGAACCATATCACATCACCGATCTCATGGAACCATGCCCAATCTCATCGACTCATCTCCAAATACCATGTACAATCCTCATCATCCATGTGTAGGTATACATATATATATACATAGTCCCATACCTATGTGTGTGTATATATACATACGTATCCGCATATTCACATAAGTAATAATAATGCATGCAAGGGTGTGTGCGCGTGTGTGCAAACCTATTCTATGGTTCGCGACTAAGAAATCCACCACGACACTATCATCCAAAAAAATTACTAAAATTATCCATGACTCCGAAAGTCTATCTAGATAATTATAATCTCATATAATATATCCATACACTACACTACGAACTGCGGGGGTGCTATACGCCATCCACCCGACTTCCCCCGTAGATATATATATCTACCCACCTTGCTCCTTTCTTGCCGAAGTCGAAGTGCTTCGTCGTCTCGAAATCCATGCGGGGGTACCTACAATAATACACAATCACAAATGCGTATTAAAATCAAACCGGAAAACCAAAACGGCACCCGTTTCGCCCATAGGTCAAAACCTATAACCTCGCGTGCAAAACATGACCAATAACCCTAGTCGTTGGCGTTCAAACGCCACAGGACGGAAACACAATATAAAATACCGAATTCTAAATTATAAAAAATCGCAAAACGAAATCAGAAACTTGGAAATATGCTCCAGATTTTACCCTAAGTGAAATTAGCCAATTTTGCATATGTAGAGGGTCTAGTTTACTGGAGATAAAGCCACAGAACAATTACGAATCCAAATGATCCCACCCTGGACACAATTTGCGGCCAGATTGATTAAAAGTGCGGCCAGAAAATGGTGGGGGTGGCTCAGATTTTGGGGTTAGCTTCCTGGGTGCCTGCTTATCTCTCAGTGTTTGCTAATTAAATTTCCAGGTCCCCGATGTTAGCAGATTTCATTTTCCTATCACAATTCCCATAATTTCACTATCAGCAGATTTTTGTTTATGTTTGCTAATTGGGGTAAACGTCTCTGATTTAGTCCAATATGTTATCAGTAAGGGGGTTTAAGGTCACCACTAACCTCAATAACGCTTTGGAATCAATTCAAACCCTAATCCTCTTCTAGGAATTTCCAAACCCCGCTAAACATCGCCTAATCATTTCTAAACATGCATGGAAGCTAAAGTAAACCAAATTCCACACTAATGGTTCAGAATTTACATCATTTGGCACTCATGAATCCCCTAGGGCACCAAAATGCATACTTTCTTGGTCCAAAGTGTTACTTGTGAGCTTGTGCACATTTTTTGTGAAATGGAGATGGACTTTTAAGTAGATTTTGATGGTGTTATGTGGCTTGAAGAGGGGGAGGGAGAATGTGCTTCCATGGGGAGAAAAGGAGAGGAAAGTGAAGAGGAAAATAATGAAGGAGGGAAATGCCAAGACTAAGGTTTGACCCTCACCTCTCTCTCTCTCTCATGCCCATCCATTAATTCTTTAATGTTTTCTTTTATTTTCTATTCTTTTCTTCTCTTTAAATATTAGAACCATGCATGATAAAAAAAGAAGAAAGCATGAAATAAAAATGTAACAAGTGCTAAAAATGACTTAGTGCATGTCATGTGCACAAAACCGGATCAATGCGAGATTAGCGATATTTAATTCGATTAGCACTAAAATGGTGTATAATAAATCATAAAATTTCATAATTTGCATAAATCACATAAAACACCCTCCTTTTAGTAATTTCTATAATTTTCTAAATTTTTCTTAATTTATCAGTATTTAATTATACCGCCTTATTAAAATATTCATTATATTTATTATTAAATTATATAAATTCCCAAAAATAATATTTTATTTTTCTTAAATGTTACACTACGCTGGCAGTGGGTTTAACCACAGGCCGCAAGCGGTACAAGCTACACGTAACGGTCCCCAGGTAGATGTCGATAAGAAGGCCGATGAGGAAAACCCATCCGAACTCCTACTGAGCCCAATATACACTAAGAAACTACTGGAATACCTACCAGTAAATCTCGCTTGCCTTGTTCAAGGACTTTGTGTAATGGCCTTCCGAAACAACGCGATATCAACCTCCAATACCGGGAGAGACGAATCCTATCTTACCGCCACTGCCTCCAAGTGCTTCGGGACTACACCCAACTACTACCTGTTTGCACGACTCCTTTGAGCCATGGTAGGATAGTAATCAAAGTACAGTGGGAACACACTCTAGGCGAAGTCGCGGTGTCAAGTCGACGGACTAAGCTGTACTCATGTCACTTGGGAACTGCTACCCGACAACAAGTATAATACCCCACAACAGTTCCCGACGATTCCTGTCCAGTGTACTAATAACCTAATGAGCACCTGCATACTATCTCCAGTACGACGTACTTACGGCTGTGGGACAGACCATCTCCCCTGCTGGGATGAGAAGCGTATACACTAGTCTACTCTGGAGTATCGATGCTCTGTCTCGATAATCCTATAACTAGGGACCTGTATATGATGTGCTTATAGACTACCCAGCCCCCACTAGAGTGACTGCCATCACAACACTGGTAATCAAGCAAAGATCCTAAGAGGTCTACCAATATTTATAAGCGACATGCTAAGAAAACACATGCACGTATTGAGGTAGAAATAAACCAGGTAGCATACTACCATTTTGAGAAAGACAGTTACTATATCCGTGTATATCCCAAGCTCCCATTAAATAATATACAGTCTATTATGATACAATAATGGCCTATAGGGCATATATCACTAACAATCTCCCACTTGCACTAAGGACATATACTGGCGTATCGCATACCGAAGGTCTCGAATAGCCTCTCGAACACTATCTGGGGGATGGCCTCTGTGAGTGGATCTGCAATGTTGTTCTCCGTATCTACTCTCTTCACCTCAATCCCTTAGGGATCAACGATGTCCCTGATCAGGTGGTACCGCCTCAAGATATGTCTGGATCTCTGATAGGACCTGGGTTCCTTCCCTAAAGCTATAGCGCCATATGTTGTCACAATACTAAAGTATTGGACCAATAAATGGAAGGTACCACCTGTAGTTCCGTACCACTTGAAGTTCAATTAAGAACTTCCATATCTAGACTGCCTCTTTTGCGGCGTCTCATGCAGCGAACTACTCCGTTTCCAATGTCGAGTTTGCAACGGTGTCCTGCTTGGATCTCTTCTAACAGATCTCCCCTCGACTGAGGGTAGAGCCATAACCTGACATGGACTTGGTGTCATTCTTATTACTCTAAAAGCTGGAGTTAGCAAAGGCCTCGATCTGGAGGTCCTTTTCCTTCATACACCAAGAACATCTCCTTAGTCCTTCTCAGGTACTTGAGGATGTTCTTTACTGCTTCCTAGTGCTTCTCCCCTAGGTTTGACTGATACCGGCTTACCACGTTCTGTGCGTAAGCTACATCTGGTCTGGTACACAACAACGCATACATTATAGAGCCTACCGCAGAAGCGTAGGGTATAATCGACATGCGAGCCCTTTCCAAATCAGTCTTGGAAGATATCTCTTTGGAGAGGGTGATTCCGTGACAAGCCGGTAGACTACCGTGCTTAGAATCATACATACTAAATATTTTTAGTATGGTGTTGATGTACCTTGACTGTGAAAGTCTTACTATCTTCTTTGATCTATCACGATAGATCTGGATCCCCATAATATAATTGGTATCACCCAAGTTTTTCAAGGAGAACCTCTATGACAAGAATCCTTTAACTGATTGTAGCATAGGAATGTCATTTCATATCAAGAGAATGTCATCCACGTACTCAACGAGGAATTCCATAGTTCTTGCTACAATCTTACTATAAATGCCTGGTTCATCTGGATTTTTGATAAAGTCGAATTCTTTGACTGTCTCAATAAAAACAGATGTTCCAACTCCGCGATGCCTTCTTTAGTCCATAAATGGACTTAAGCAACTTGCACATTGTCCCGCTGCTCCCACTCTGATTGAAACCCTCTGGCTGATCCATATAGACGCACTCTTCTAAATTACCATTTAAAAAGGACGTCTCTACATCCATCTGCCGGATCTCAAAATCTTCGAAGGCAGCAATGGCAAGAAGGATCCGAATGGATTTGAGCATAGAAACCGGAGAAAAGGTTTCATCATAGTCTAAACCAGGTCTTTGACGAAAACTTTTTGCAACAAGTCTAGCCTTATCGGTTTCAACCTATCCATCTACACCAATCTTCTATCTAAAGATCCATTTGCAGCCTACGTGTTTTACCCCTCCTGGAGCAATGTTCAAAGTGCATACTTTGTTGGTGTAAATGGACTCCATTTCGGTCCGCATTGCATCCATCCATTTTACCGAGTCGCCGCTCTGAATGGCTTACTCGAAGCTAGTTGGCTCATCATTGTCAATGATGCAATTCTCTCGATCCCCGTCTACGAGAAAACCGCAGTATCTCTCGGGCGGATGAGACTGATTACTAGTCTTGCGGATTAGCATAGGGATGTCCGGTTCTTTTGAAACCTCTGGTTGTACCATACTTTTAGTAATAGTTTGTGGTTCTGGAATTTCATCCGGTTCTATTGCGCTCCCACTATTTCCTTTTATAAAAAAATGATTTTCTAAAAAGTGGGCATGACGAGGAACAAAAACCTCTTGTTCCTCTGCGTAATAAGAAAGATACCCCGGGAGTTCTTTGGGTATCCCACAAACTTACACGGTACTGAGCGTGCCTCGAGCTGGTCCGCATACTGCTTTTCAACAAAAGCTGGACATCCCTATATCTTCAGATACTGAAGATAGCGTTTCTTCCCACTCCACATCCGATATGGTGTGGTAGGCACAGTCATGGTAGGAACCTTATTTAAAAGATATGCAGCTAATTATAGTGCATAACTTCAGAAGGATCACGACAACTCACCGTTACTCATCATGGAACGAACAATATTCAATGGGGTTCTGTTCTGCCTTTCCTATACACCGTTGTGTTATGGTGTGTATGGAAGAGTAAACTGAGAGAGAATTCCATTCTCTTTTGAGTAATCCTAGAACTCGACAATTAAGTATTCATCACATCGATCAGATCTCAGTGTCTTGATACTTTTACCTATTTTTCCATATCATTCTTATATTCTCGGAATTTTTCAAAGGGTCTCGGATTTATGCTTCATCAAGAAGACATGTCTTAACCTAAAGAAATTATCCGTAAAAGTAATGAAATAGGAATAACCACTTCGTGCATCTGTAGATATTGGACTACACACGTCGCTGTGTATGAGTCCCAAGAGCTCGCTTGCTCTTACTCCATGCCCAGTGAACGAAGTCCTTGTCATCTCTCCTATAAGACATGATTAACAAGTTGCATAAGACTGATATTCGAACAGATCCAAATATCCCTCTCTATATAACTTCGACAACCGTGTTTCATTGATGTGACCCTGTCTATAATGCCATAAGAAAATTTTATTTAATTCTGGAGACTTTCTTTTAAGTGTGTTCTGGACGTTGAAAACCTAAGCCTGATTAAACACGTATATACTGTCTTCTAGTTTATCTTACCCAATCAAACTTTGATTTAGGTGGATGTGAACCACATCGCTTACAAACTAGACTTGGTACAAACAAACAAATACGTAGAATCAATATCTGCCCACTTGTCAATCCTAGATGATATTACCCTATGGATTCAGCGTCCATGCTCATTCCGTTCACAACTCTGAGAATCATATCACCTGCCCTGATAACTCTACGGTTTCTCAAAACCTGTAATGAAATACAGATATGATATCCTGATCCGGTATCTTGTACCCAGGAAGTAGAGTTAATTGACAGACCGTTTTAAATCACTAACACACCGGAAGTCAAAGCCACAACATGCTTCGGATCCTGGATTTTGGCTTTCCAAGCCCTGCATCCCTTCTGCCAATACCCTTTCTCGTAACAATAGGAACATCCCTCCTTCCCTACAGTTAACCCCAAAACTTTTGCCCATCCCTTTTCTTTTACCTTACCGACAACGCTTATCGGCTTTGCGGAGGCCTTTTTCTTCTCACCCTTGGCATCCGCCTTAGATTCAGAAGAGGAAGATTCCCCAATAAGTAGAGCGGGTGTCTCCCTGGTTTCCTTCAGGGTGCCAGGAAATATAACTTTCTTCCCCCAGGCGTAAGTATGAGATAGGGACTGTAGAATGAATTCAGCACATGACTCGTTCTCCAACGTGGTCTCCAGGTCCATGAGCTTTTTAATATAGCTAGTCATCGTAAGGACGTTGTCCCCTACAGATGACCCGACAGCCAACCTCATTTGAAGCAATTCCTTTGATGTATCATATCTTGTGATACGAGATTGCTCTCCATATAAAACATTATTATTGAGTAAGATGGAAACTAAGTCCATCTTCTCGTGCTGCCTCTAGTATACACCATCATCTGAGGCCAACACGAGGCACTTGTCATTCACACTTTCCTTTTCGTTTGTCTTACGGATATCTGTAACATTTCAGAAGATATAAAATATTATTTTGGAATTTAATATTAAAATAATATATTTCGCGAAAATTAACCGATTTGCGAATTTGGGGTTTTTCGTAAAATGGTATAAATATATACCAATATTTGTGAATTAATTGGAGATGAAAATGATTTATTCAATTAAAAATATATTTAATGGATTTGGCTTTTTTTATAATTAATTACATGCAGTTTAAATAAAAATTGATTAGTGCACTACTAATCGCGATTAAGCCAAATCCGTATTTCTACAGTTTTCCATGGCTAGTGCACCATGAATTGTTGCATGTTGTTTCATTTGTGTTGTTTTATTGGTGTTATGTGAATTGCTGTGAGAAAAGGGAAAAAAAGAGAGAATTATTGAAGAGAGAGAGAGTCTTTCATGGCATGCGATGATTGAGAGAGAGTGAGATATAAGAGAGAGAGAGAGTGAGAGAGAGAGAGTGGGCTGCCTCATTTCCCCTCCCCTTTGTTTTCTTCTTCTCCTTCTTCAACCCCTCATCCACCTCCTCTACCCTCATGACCCATCTCAGTTCCCTCACCAAAACCGTATACTCCCTTCACAAAAGTTGATCCCCACTTCATCCTCAACACATTGGACCAATCAAAGTTGGATTTTGAGCAACTCAAGAAAATTCTTGAGTTGCCAAAATAGGTATTTCCTACACCATTAGCTTATTATTTTAGTTTAGAATTGGTTTGGTTAAGTTCGGTGTTGTTTGGAAATTCCAAGAGAGGCTTAGGGTTTGAGTTGTGCTGTGGTGATTGTTGGGGTAAAAATTTACATCCCGGTTGACCAAGTCAAAATCAAAGTCAACCCAAAGCCAAGTGGGCCCAAGCCCAGATCCAGTAGGCCCATGCCCGGGTCGAGCCTGAACATGGAGCGGCCGGCCTCCCCCCATGCCAAGATAAAAATTTTGTAATAAATAATTTTGTTGTATTTCTTTTATTTTATTTTCGGATAAATGTAAGAAAAATAGGCATAAAGCCAAATTTTTGTAAAGCCCATGGCTTATGTGCAAAAAGAAATGGCACATGAGCCATGGGATAGGCAAAATGCCATTTTGTGAAGCCCAAGGGGCTATGTGTAAAATGTATGGCTTATAAAGGCAAAAGATAATGAAAATATCTCATAACTTTTTCTCTCTCCAAAAAAGGTCTCAGAGCTGAGCTCTTTCTTCCATTTTCAAGGTTCCAAAACCTTCTTCTTTCTCTTGAATTAAATCAAGAGTTTTACTCTTCCTTTTTCAAAACAAATTAGTTTTTCACCACAAAACCCACAAAGGGGAACTTGGATCTATCATTAGATCTGAAAAAGAAGAGATTTTGAGATTTCACATCTCTTGATCTTCAAGATCCAGCAAGCAACAGGAGGAAGAAGAACATCGTTCACTAAACCCAAAAAAAAAAACAAAAAACACACACTCAGGAGTCCAACTCCTCTCTGATTTCTCTTCTGAGAAATTTGTTTTAGCAGCGCGCAGCGCATGTGCGCAAAGCGCCCCCGTGCCGACACGTGGCGCGCGCGCTTGCGCACCAGCGTGCTTGCGCAAGTGCGCAAAGCGCCCGCGTGCCGACACGTGGCGCGCGCGCGCTTGCGCACCTAAGCGCTTGCGCAAGTGCGCAAAGCGCCCGCGTGCCGACACGTGGCGCGCGCGCGCTTGCGCACCTGCGCAAGTGCGCAAAGCGCCCGCGTGCCGACATATGGCGCGCGCGCGCTTGCGCACCTGCGCGCTTGCGCACGTGCGCAAAGCGCCCACGTGCCTACACGTGGCGTGCTTGCGCACCTGCGCGCAGCGCTCATGCGCAAAGCGCCCACGTGCCGACACGTGGCGCGCTTGCGCCTGAGCGCACAGCACCTAAGCGCACAGCGCCCAAGGGACCCCCGTAAAAACTCTGCGTGGCTCCCGATATATCCAAAACCCCCCTTTCAGAACAGAACACACGTACACTGCACATTGAGTTCGTATGACCAGTTTAACCCCTTAATCGGAGGTTCCCTCGTCCCAAAGGCGAGGGGTAATTAACGGCAGCTTAGTCCGCGGCTGCCGGAGATTCGGATCCCCACAATCATTAAACCCCGACCTACCCTAGGCAGGGGGAATCTGTAGTACGCCTGACAGGCGTGCGCGTATTCCCATCTCAATGGGGTGACAAAAAACACCCTACAGATTTCTGGCACGCCCGGTGGGACCAATCTCTCCTCCCATATTTCGGGTTAAACGTTCATACGAACTCAATCAATATGCATATCAATTGCCTATACTGAAATGATGTTCTTTTTTCCATGCAGCAATCAACCTTCGATTACAATGTCTCCCCAGACGAATTCAGCTTCCAACATGACCCCGATTCCGTACGTGGTCAAGATCAATGCTCGTGTGGTTCTCCCCGCAAGCCTCAGTCGACAGTGGGAAGAACCGCCCCGCCAGTTTGGCTCCGTCATCATCTACCCTGCCGGAAGCGCTCATCTGGCGGAAATCCCGGCGAAACAGGCAGCCAAGCCGGTTTCGAGGGGCAAGAGGCCGAATGTCGTGATCGCCAAGGCACCACAACCGAAACTTAAGACGCTATCTGAACGATTCTCTGGTGCTCCAGCGGGGGGCAAGAACTTCGGTACAAAGGGCAAAATCAAGTGTTGCGGACGAGCTCAGGCGATGACTCCAACAAATGCACAATTGAGCGTATCTCCAAGGCCCTCCATTGCCCGGTCTGCGGCATCTTCCCAAAGAGCCTAAGTCTGCCAGGTGCTTAGAACAGAAAAGTTAAGGCAGAAGCGGCTCAGGTATCGAGTCAACAAGAGGGCCAAGGCTTCGGCCAAATGGAATCTTGTGAAGTTCCAAGTGCAGGGTTGCCCAGCGACGACGGCTGAGTCGGACGTAGGAATCAGCAATTCCTTCGAGCCTCTGAAGTGGGTTCAGAAAAATGCCATGACCGCCAGAATCAAGAAGACAGCGGTCCGAACAGTGCCACAAAGAGACGTGTCCCGGCCCCAACAGAAAAAGTATGACACTGTCTCTTCAAGAGTCTATCAAGCACTCTGTGCTGCACGAAAGCAGCGGGGCAAACCCAGAAAAGAAGCGCCAGCACCATTCAAGAACCTGGTTAGGCCAGCCACCTTCAATCGACTACCATCTACCGAAACAAGGGGGTCAAGACAGCAATCCGTGAAATCAGCTGCCAATAATAGAAAGACGGCCGGATATATCATCCATACGGTCTATATGGCGGGCGGGCGCCCCAGCGACAACCTTCGCAGCAAAAGCAAGGATGGGGCCACCACATCCCAAGCTCAATCTAGCCTGAATGTGGTTGCCGCTGCCCAAGAACAGCCGCCGCCGCTGGATGAAGAAAACCCTCTCGATGAGGATGATAGGCAGAAAGACCCCTCGGTCCATGCAGAGTCAAGCTCAGACAGCGAGGAAGAGCCGACTTTCCGCCCCAGGACCGCAGAGCAAGAGCTGCTTCAAGAGCTTCGAAAACAGCTCAGGAGCAAGGATAAAGAGATGGCCAAGCTCTATTCGAAAATTGACGACCTAACAAATGTTGTGATGCAGCTTACGGCTCAAATTGCTCGAGCGCCTCCCAATCAAGCACAAGCCGCTACTAATCAGCCGGGTGATGACAATCCGAGGCAGCCAATGCCTGTTCCTTCGGGTCCAAGACTGGTCGAGCCACATGAAAGCCGGCCGCACTCCGCTTCTGGGGACGCCTTGGCCCCTGATAGCACTATCCCGCTAACACAGGATCGGATAATGGATTTGGTCACCAGCAAGGTTAAAACATTGGTGGCCGAAGCTGAAGCTCAGAAAGAAATCGGCAGTAGTGGCCGGCCATATCCCGCGCAATACGATCTGATCGAGTTCCCAAGCGGCTACGTCATTCCTAAGTTCGGAAGATTTGATGGAACGGGGAATGCAAATCAGCACGTTGCCCACTTCAAAGCATCGTGCGGAAATACAGGGGGCAATGACGCGCTCCTTCTTCGTCATTTTGTCAACAGCCTGACCGGTGTCGCTTTCGACTGGTACGCGAGTATACCAGATGGGTCCGTCATTACCTTTGCCCAAATGGAGTCTCTGTTCCGGCAAAGGTTCATGAGCGTCAGTGATAAAATCTCCATTGCCGACCTTGTGAGGACCAAGCCGGGGAAGAATGAAAGCAACACTGACTTTATCGCCCGATGGCGTAATCTCACGGTCAAGTGCGAACCGCCGCTGGAGCAGGACCAGTCCGTCAGCCTTCTCATTGGGAACCTCAGCAATTGGATGGTCCCATTCTTGTGTACAGCGGGCCTTAAGACATTTCAGGAGCTAACCAAGAAAGTCCAAATGCTGGAACGCTCAAAGCAAGAGTCCCCGACGGACACTCAGAGAGACAAAACCTGGAAAAGCAAGCGGGACGACAACCGTAGAAGCGGGAGTTCCAGCAGTACCAATGTCTTCAATGCCTCCGACAATGAAGAAAAGCGAAGGGCGGGCGAATCCAAAACCAACCGGTCTCGAAAGCCATTGCTGGGAGGAGATGGGCCTTCCCTAGAGGAGAAGAAGAACAAGGTTTACTCTTTCAGAAGGGACAAGGTCCGTAAGATATTTAAAGATGCCTTGAACAACGGCCTACAATTGCCGGAGTCGAAAAGACCTCAAGAAGCAAAAATGACCGACAATCCTCTGTATTGCCCGTACCACCGAGTAGTGAGCCATGCGATCGAGGATTGCTATATCTTCAAAGACTGGGTTGAGAAGCAGTACAAGGCTGGAGAGATCGAGCTGTCCAAAAGTGTGTTGGTGAATAACCAAGTTGCAACCACCAACTTTATACAGACAGAAACTGAAGCCTTCTGGGAGCAGACAGCCGAACCCGCTGCCCTGAGAAATGAAACGGACTCATCGCAGCCTCCGTGGAGTACGCACATATATAATAAGACGAAGAAGATGCTAAAGCTACTTCAGAAAGAACCCAGGACGGAATGGGAAGGGCAAAAGAAGCCTACCAGTCCAGCTGCCAATGCAGCTCCATCAGGCTCAAAATCCAAGAAGCTCAAGAAGAAGAAAAGTGTAGCTCGGCGCGAAAAGGAGCCTGCAGGGAGATCGACCATTCAAAAATATATCGATTCCCTCGAAGAATACGAACAAAAGGAAAGAACATTGATTCAATTGAATGAGTTCTTCCCTGTACAAGCGGCTGAAATTCTGGAGGAGTTAGAAGAAGACTCCAATGAAGAGATCCCAGTAGTGACCTGCTACGCCATCCATCTTGGCAGCGACTCCGAGGATGAGCTCTGTTTTCCCGAAGAGGACGAGGAGCTCACCACAAAGGCTAATCAAATCCAGCTCAGAAGAGGCAGGGCTCTACCGCCAAATCAGGGCAACGCCCCAAAAGGGAAGGAAAAACAAGTCGCTAATGAAGAAGATGGCAGAGAACCAGCTGATGAAAACACAAGTCCTTCCTCGGTGGACTATAATGTCTTGGCACATCTCCGGAAGCTTCCGTCTCTCCTGAGCATCTATGACGCCTTGGTCCTATCTAAGGAGCTTAGAGATGTTCTCATTCACGCTCTACAAAACCCCGAGCGGTATCAGGCTCACTTTGCGGAAATTAATATGAAAGAAGCCCAGCACGCTTTGCATGCCGCCGCAGTCACATTTAAGGATGAAGACTTGCTACTGGGAACGGCTGAGCATAATCGGCCGCTTTACGTGACCGGGTACAGCGACGGAGATCGAATTAATCGTATATTGATTGATCCGGGGTCCTCAGTGAACATCATGAACTTGCGAACTCTGAAGAGTTTGTCAATGGATGTCCGACACCTGTCAAGGGAAAGGATTGTCATTCAAGGCTTCAACCAAAATTGCCAGCAAGTTCTAGGGTCTATAGCTTTGCCAATCAAATTTGGGGATCTGCAAACTGAAGCTAAGATATACGTGATCGACACCGACACGTCTTATAAGATTCTCTTGGGGCGGCCATGGCTCCACGATTACGGCATCATTCCATCAACTCTCCATCAATGCATGAAGTATAATAAAAATGGCGAAGAAAGACGCATTGACGGAGACATCCAGCCGTTCGGTGTGCATGAAGTGCGATATGAAGATTCTCGGTACTTTATGAACCACCAAAATGCTAAGCCACAACTGACTGAGGATAGATCAGCCCCAAGACTCAAAAGCAAATCTGCGCCGGCTATCACTTTCAAAAGCAAAAACGCCCAAGTGCGCCCGCATTTCGGTAGCGACACTGATGAGTCCGACGCTGGAAGCCGGTCCTTCCATAAAACTCGCCCTCGTTTCGGCAGCGATACGGATGAATCCGTCACTGAAGCCCCATCTAGCAGTAAAGTCCGCCCTCATCTTGGCAGCGACACTGAAGAGTCAGAGGAGGAGGACCTGTCGTGCAACAGCGGTGCAGATTGGACCCCTACGCAACAAGAGAAACTACGAGAGACCTTCGAAGTTGCAGAAGGGTCCCTAGCCGTTACAAGGGTACCAGAGCAAATGTGCAAAGAGCTCGATGCATTATCAATCTCCACCGTGGACCAGCTGAAAACTTTCTACGTTCCCGGGAGGAAAAGTGGACAGAAGGGCATCTTGTTTTATGGGTCAAACCCCGTTGCGCACCCGGACGATTTGTCTGTCGCATGCCTTCCATATGAGAGAGGCATAAGAGCCGTCCTCAATCCCAGATACTATGCGCCCGAGATGCGGGAATACTTTAAGAAGTGCGGATGCCGGTTATATCAAACGGAGTCCGAAGCAAAGTTTTACGAAGGGCTATGGCATCCGCCCCAGGTCCGAGCACTCATCGATGGACGAATTCCAGATAGACGGGGCATAGGCTACATTCAACCTAATTCCAAAGCGTGCTACATGATCCATGTTGGTGAGGCCAGCGAAAGATCAAATGATGACGACGAGATAGCCGAGCCAGAAGAAGCTCCTCAAGAGCTCGAAGATGGCGGACAAGCAACCTTTGACGAGCTAACCGAGATTGACTTAGGAACGCCCGATAATCCAAGGCCGACCTACATCAGCTCGCTCTTGTCAGAGGAAATGAAAGCGCAGATAATCGCCCTGCTGCATGAGTTCGTCGACTGCTTCGCGTGGACATACAAAGAAATGCCTGGCCTTTCCCCTGAAGTGGCCGTACATAAGTTGGCTATATCTCCTGATGCTAAGCCAGTCAAACAAGCTCCTCGAAGAATGAGAAGGGAACTAGAAGAAAAGGTCATCGAGGAAACTAAGAAGCTCATCGATGCCGGCTTCATCAGGGAAGAGAAATACGCGGACTGGATCGCATGCATAGTCCCAGTGAAGAAGAAAAATGGGCAGATCCGAGTTTGTGTCGATTTCAGGGATCTCAACAAGGCATGTCCTAAAGACGACTTTCCGCTGCCGGTCATGGAAATGATGGTCGATGACACCTCAAATTACGAACTGTTCACCTTTATGGACGGCTCGTCTGGATATAATCAGATCAAGATGTCGCCTGAGGATGAGAAGCACACAGCATTTCGAACCCCGATCAGAATATATTGCTACAAGGTAATGCCATTCGGACTGAAGAACGCAGGTGCTACATATCAAAGGGCGATGACTAATATCTTTGATGACCTAATCCATAAAGTCGTCGAATGTTATGTTGATGATCTGGTCGTCAAGACTAAAGCCAAGGCCGATCATATCCAAGATCTCAGGACCGTTTTCACCAGACTGAGGGAATACGATCTGAAGATGAACCCTCTGAAGTGCGCTTTTGGCGTGTCATCGGGAAAATTCCTGGGCTTCATAGTCCGACATCGAGGGATCGAAGTTGACCCATCAAAGATAAAGGCCATCATGGAGATGCCCCCTCCGAAGAGTCTGACGCAGCTAAGATCTTTTCAAGGCAAGCTTGCTTATATACGGAGGTTTATCTCAAATTTATCGGGGAGATGTAGGCCCTTCTCAAAGCTCATGAAGAAAGGAGCTCCTTTTATCTGGGATGCCGAATGTCAAGCAGCGTTCGAAAGCATCAAACAATACTTGTTGCACCCTCCAGTGCTGGCTGCTCCCATTCCAAATAAACCGTTGATTCTCTACACTGCCGCGCTAGATGAGTCACTCGGTGCGCTCCTCGCCCAGAATAACGAGGAGGGAAAGGAAAATGCCCTCTACTACCTCAGTCGAACTCTAGTCGGGGCGGAACACAACTATTCCCCAATCGAAAAGCAATGCCTGGCTCTGATATTTGCTGTGAAGAAGCTGAGGCACTATCTGCTGGCTCATCGGGTTATGCTGATCTCCAAGGTCGACCTGCTCAAACACTTGATGACCAAAGCAAGCCTAGCCGGCAGGATGGCAAGATGGGCTGTCATGCTACTTGAGTTTGACATAGTTTATACCCCTCAGAAAGCAGTAAAAGGGCAAGCTATTGCAGACTTTCTCGCCGCTCATCCCATACCAGAAGGGTTGCCGCTAAATTGTGAGTTACCCGATGAACAAGTGCTGCACCTCGAGGAAGATGAGCCATGTTGGGAGCTCTACTTCGATGGAGCCTCGTCAATAAGGACCTCCAGTAAATCAAGCGTCCCGGAGATAAAAGCAGGGATAGGATTGGTGTTCATCACACCATCAATGGGAACCCTACGACGTTCTTTTGCTCTTACCGAGCCTCGAACGAACAATGAAGCTGAGTATGAAGCTCTGATAGCTGGTTTGGAACTCGCCATAGAAATGGAAATCCTTCGGCTACGAGTTTACGGTGACTCCCAGCTTGTCGTCAACCAAGTAAGCGGCGACTATAAGATATACAAACCCGAGTTAGCTCGGTACAGAGGTTGGGTGGTGGAACTCATGAAACGGTTCACTCATATCGAACTAACGAGAGTCCCTAGAGCGTTGAACGGAAAGGCCGATGTACTCGCTCGCTTGGCCAAGGAGCTGGCTGATCCTGACATGGACGAAATTCTGATCACAGTCAGGAGCCGGCAAATTCTACCCCCAGTCTCTCTACGAGAAGAGGAAAGCGCGGAACAGAAGAGCAGTCCTGCGGAAGAAGCTTCGATCATCCAAGACGAGCCCGATTGGAGAGAACCCTTCATAGAGTACCTCCGATACGACAAGCTGCCCGAAGAAAAATCTGTGAGGATTCAGCTGAAGAAAAGAGCTCTCCGATACGTGTTTGTAAATGACACGTTATACCGCAGGTCATACGACCAACTATGGCTCAGGTGTCTGTCATTGGCCGAAGCCCAAAAGGTCATGAAAGATGTCCACTCGGGCGTTTGCGGTGCTCACCAATCTGGCCCCAAGATGCGACTTCAAATCAAACGGCTTGGGTATTACTGGCCCACCATGATACGGGATTGCGGATAGCATGCAAAGAAATGTTATATCTGCCAAATTCACGGTGATTTTATTCACAAGCATCCCAATCCATTGCATCCTACAGTGGCGTCGTGGCCCTTCGAAGTCTGGGGCACCGACATTGTTGGCCCAATTGATCCTCCGTCATCCAAAGGCCATCGGTTTATACTGGCCGCGACAGACTACTTCTCCAGATGGGCTGAAGCTGTCCCGCTAAAAGAAGTTAAGACAAAGGATATTCTGACATTCTTCCAGCATAATATTCTATACCGCTTCGGTACACCAAGAAGAATCATTTCTGACAACGGGCCTTCTTTCAAGAGCTTCAATGTCTCAAGGTTCGCTACTCAGCACAAGATAGACTGGAGATATTCCTCCATCTATAATCCAAGAGCCAACGGGCTAGCCGAAGCCTTCAATAAGACTCTATGCAAGCTCCTGAGGAAAAATGCTTCAGCAAACAAGAGAGACTGGAATCTCAAACTTCACGAGGCGTTGTGGGCATATCGTACCACACACCGTACTCCAACTCTGTCCACTCCATACTCATTGCTCTTCGGAGTGGAGGCGGTCCTCCCCCTCGAAGTTGAAGTTCCAAGCTTAAGAATGGCCGTCCAACATGAGTTGACGGAGGAAGAAAACGTGCTCCTTCGACTTGAAGAACTCGATGCCCTCGAAGAAAAGAGGCTCGCGGTGCAGCAAAATCTGGAGCTATACCGAGCCCAAATGTCACGGGCCTATGACAAGATAACCCGTCTCCGCGCTTTCAAGAAAGGTGAATTGGTGTTGGTCCTCAAAAGACCGATCATCCCCAATCGACATGCCAAGGGAAAATTCGAGCCGAACTGGGAAGGACCATACGTCATCGAGAAAGTGTTCGACGGAGGATCCTACCAACTAATAAGTGTCGAGGGAGAAAGGCCCATGCCACCCATCAATGGCCGATATCTCAAGAAATACTACACATGAATGCTCCAAGTCGCAGGCGAATTGAGCACATCGGCCCTACGGTCTGGATCAGACATCCTGCAAAACCGTATACAATCCACGGGCGTAAATGACCCCTATTTCTCCCAAATCCTGCCGGTGAGACTACTTTTAAAGTCCCACCAGCGGCAAAAAAAAAAACAAAAAAAAAAACAAAAAAAAACGGTATGTCCACAAGCAAAACGGGCACGGATGAAAACCCGAAAGGGCTCCGTGAGTAAAAACAGCAGGACTACCGGCGAGTCTGTGAAAACCCGAAAGGGCGCAAACTCGTGAAAAGAGATGAAATACACTCGCAAAGCCCTCTCGACCTTGCGAGGAGAAAACCCCTGCGTGAGATCCTTACGACTCACAAAGGAGCAACACACTTAGGAATCCCCACGATTCCTAAGGAGAAAATACACCTGCGGGATCCTTACGACTCGTAGGGAGAAAATGCTTTTATGGGACCCTCACGGCCCATAAAATTGAAAAGCCTTGGGTGGTAGGGACCCAAACCTATCTCCTAAGCCATCGTTCCCCAACGGGCAACGGCAAATGATGAGTCGCTCCTGGCATTTCGCTTCAGTGTTAGCGGTGCTGATGCCGACCAAAAACCCAAATCCCAAGTCCTCCCAAGGCAAATGATGAGTTGCTCCTGGCATTATTCCAGTGCAGCAATGCTGATGCCAAACAAGATCCAAATTCCAAGTCCCCAAATGGCGAATGATGAGTCGCTCCTGGTACCATATTCCAGTGCAGCGATGCAGACGCCAACCAAATTCCAAATCCCATACCCCAACGGCGAATGATGAGTCGCTCCTGGTACCACATTCCAGTGCAGCAATGCAGACGCCAACAAATCCCTGAAATCTTTCTGGCCCTACGGTCTGGATCATACATCCTGCAAAACCGTATACAATCCACGGGCGTAAAACAATCCCAATCTCTCCTAAGTCCTACCGGTGAGACCACATTCAAAGTCCCACTAAAAAAAAAGGGTATGTCCACAAGCAAAATGGGCACGGAGGAAAACCCGAAAGGGCTCCATGAGTAAAAACAGCAGGACTGCCGACGAGTTTGTGAAAACCTGAAAGGGCGCAAACTCGTGAAAAGAAGATGAAATGCACTCTCAAAGTCCTCTCGACTTTGAGAGGAGGAAATTCCCGCGTGAGATCCTTACGACTCACAAAGGAGCAACACACTTAGGAGTCCCCACGACTCCTATGGAGAAAATACGCCTACGAGATCCTTTCGACTCGTAGGGAGAAAATGCTTTTATGGGACCCTCACGGCCCATAAAATTGAAAAGTCTTAGGTGATAGGGATCTAAACCTGCCTCTTAAGCCATCAATTCTCAAATTCTCTCGGGGCAAATGATGAGTTGCTCCTGGCATTATTCCAGTGCAGCAATGCAGATGCCAAACAAAAACCAAAATCCCAAAATCCTCTCCATGACAGATGATGGTTCGCTCCTGGTACCATATTCCAGTATAGCGATGCTGATGTCAACCCAATCAAAATCAACAAGTCAACTTCCACCCGACACCGCAAGAAGCGGAGCAAGTCAAGTCTACCCCTGACACTGCAAGAAGCAGAGCAAGTCAAATCAAGCATCGACCGTCCAAGTCACTAAAAGGGCAGCACCGACCGTCCACGTCGCTAAAAGGGCAGCACCGACCGTCCAAGTCATAAAAAGGGCAGAACCGACCGTCCAAGTCGCAGAAAGGGCATCATCGACCGTCCAAGTCGCTAAAAGGGCAGCAACGACCGTCCACGTCACAAAAAGGGCAGCACCGACCGTCCACGTCGCTAAAAGGGCAGCACCGACCGTCCAAGTCGCAAAAATGGCAGCATCGACCGTCCACGTCGCTAAAAGGGCAGCAACGACCGTCCACGTCGTAAAAAGGGCAGCACAGGATTCCTACAAAGCGGGAACCAGATCACTCCGGGCCAGGGAAACGTCTATCACGGACACTCCGTCTCAGAGACATGTCAAGCAACGACCGTTCATGTCGTAAAAAGGGCAGTGCCAGCTTCCCAAAAGGTGGGAACCAAATCAAGCCGCCTCCACGTGAAAGAAGATCCATCAATTTCATGCACACGACCTACATATGTGGTGTGCATTTATTGATGGGGGGCAATTTGTTGGGGTAAAAATTTACACCCCGGTTGACCAAGTCAAAATCAAAGTCAACCCCAAGCCAAGTGGGCCCAAGCCCAGATCCAGTAGGCCCATGCCCGGGTCGAGCCTGAACATGGAGCGGCCGGCCTCCCCCCATGCCAAGATAAAAATTTTGTAATAAATAATTTTGTTGTATTTCTTTTATTTTATTTTCGGATAAATGTAAGAAAAATAGGCATAAAGCCAAATTTTTGTAAAGCCCATGGCTTATGTGCAAAAAGAAATGGCACATGAGCCATGGGATAGGCAAAATGCCATTTTGTGAAGCCCAAGGGGCTATGTGTAAAATGTATGGCTTATAAAGGCAAAAGATAATGAAAATATCTCATAACTTTTTCTCTCTCCAAAAAAGGTCTCAGAGCTGAGCTCTTTCTTCTATTTTCAAGGTTCCAAAACCTTCTTCTTTCTCTTGAATTAAATCAAGAGTTTTACTCTTCCTTTTTCAAAACAAATTAGTTTTTCACCACAAAACCCACAAAGGGGAACTTGGATCTATCATTAGATCTGAAAAAGAAGAGATTTTGAGATTTCATATCTCTTGATCTTCAAGATCCAGCAAGCAACAGGAGGAAGAAGAACATCGTTCACTAAACCCAAAAAAAAAAAAAAAAACACATTCAGGAGTCCAACTCCTCTCTGATTTCTCTTCTGAGAAATTTGTTTTAGCAGCGCGCAGCGCATGTGCGCAAAGCGCCCGCGTGCTGACACGTGGCGCGCGCGCTTGTGCACCAGCGCGCTTGCGCAAGCGCGCAAAGCGCCAGCGTGCCGACACGTGGCGCGCGCGCGCTTGCGCACCTAAGCGCTTGCGCACGTGCGCAAAGCGCCCGCGTGCCGACACGTGGCGCGCGCGCGCTTGCGCACCTGCGCGCTTGCGCAAGTGCGCAAAGCGCCCGCGTGCCGACACGTGGCGCGCTTGCGCACCTGCGCGCAGCGCTCATGCGCAAAGCGCCCACGTGCCGACACGTGGCGCGCTTGCGCCTGAGCGCACAGCACCTAAGCGCACGGCGCCCAAGGTGCTACCCCACGCATCCTTTGGATGCCCTTTTCCCCTTTATTTATATATACATGTATATATATACATATGTATACAAATGTACACATACACATACTCCGCCACACTCTCCTCCTCAAAAAAATTTTCGGGCCGGGGCGCTGCCCCGAACCCCGCAAGGGGGCTGCTAGCCCCCTTGACCCCCAGCCCGCTATCCGGGTAGCGGGACCCCCGTAAAAACTCTGCGTGGCTCCCGATATATCCAAAACCCCCCTTTCAGAACAGAACACACGTACACTGCACATTGAGTTCGCATGACCAGTTTAACCCGTTAATCGGAGGTTCCCTCGCCCCAAAGGTGAGGGGTAATTAACGGCAGCTTAGTCCGCGGCTGCCGGAGATTCGGATCCCCACAATCATTAAACCCCGACCTACCCTAGGCAGGGAGAATCTGTAGTACGCCTGACAGGCGTGCGCGTATTCCCATCTCAATGGGGTGACAAAAAACACCCTACAGTGATGTTTAGGGGCTGTTACAAGACCTTAGTGTCGACTTTACTGGCCAAGACCCGGATTTGGAACCAAAAAACGAACTTAGAACTTTCCGACATTGGTTAATTGACAGTTTGTGAGTGTATATGAGAATTTGGGATGACCTGAGACAATTACAATATAAGTTCCCTTGACAGTGAGACGTGTAGGCAACAATCAATCACCCCTTGAAACCTGAAACCCTCCTTTCATTATCTGGCCACAAATAAATTCCCTGTGGCCGCAAATTGCGGCCATATCAGGGTGAAATATGTTGATTCTTGATCTTTGGCTCTCTTAGATCATATCTAGACAGACCCTGTATGCAAAATTCCCTAGTTTGGCCTAGGGTGAAATCTGGGATTGATTTCCTTCGTTGCTGCATTTGGTATTTGCGATTTATGAACTTGCGTTTTGATATAGATATTGTATTTAGTTTTTGTATGTTTGTACGTCAATGATGAGGGTTGTTTGGTTGTTTTTGCATGTGTAGGCTATAGGTTCTAACCTATGAGCGCACCGTGTGCCGTATTGATTTTCCGAACATTATTTTAATAGCATTGCGACTGTGTAATTAATGTAGGTACCTTGACGTGGATTCCGAGATGACGAAGCACATCGACTACGGATGAACAAGGATTTCCACTGGTGAGTAGATTTATATCTATGGGTGAACTCGGGTGGATGGCGTACAGCACCCCCACATGTTTTGATGGAAACCGATATAAAGAATATGGTTAAGGAAACCTATATTAGAAAAATATGGATATGGTGAAAAGGAAAGTTAGAGATGATAGGAATGATTGAATATATATATCGAGATATGAGATGAAAGCTATAGGGATATGACTCTTTGACATGATATGATAGAAATGATGTCTCGAATTGATATATAAGTATATGAAAAGTGAATATGAATCAGGATATATAGATATGTAGTTGCACAAGTTTAAGTATGATATTTAGACTAGCATGACATGAGATTTATAAGCTAGAATGTATTGGTGAAATGACTTGATGCGAAATATTGATGTGATGAAAAGAGTATACGATGAGATATGATGAATTGGTTAGATATGTGTTCATATCAGATTTTTGCATTTTCATACCGCCCAATTTTTATCACATTGCATATCGGTAGATACTCTTGAGTCGTGTTTGCTAGTCAATTGCAGGATACAGGTTCTCGGTTCTAAAACGGTGGAATTCATGGAAAACACGACAAAATCCGGGTTCCTGCCAACCACTGAGGAAACACGGTCTCCGCTCTTCATCCGTATGTTGCCAGATACCAGTTTAGGAAGACAAAATGGCAAATCAATGTCGTTTTCATGCACAAGGCTCAATGGCAGCACAAGATCCAAGAAATCTACGCGGAGCTCGAGGCAATCATGCCAAATCTTGACAAAAAGTCCACCTTTCCCTCAACAGAAATTCTGGAAGAAATGAGGAACTATTTTCAGAAAATATATGTACCAGACAAAAGGGGACAGCAAACCAGGGGACCACAAGAAAAGCCATGCCCCAACTCACCTATAGGGCCGCGGATCCGCAGCCAATAGGGGGTCTAGGCCGCGGATCCGCGGCCTTACTGGCGCCGCACCTCGTCATCTTTCAGGGGCAGTTTTGTCTTTGTACATATGTTCGGGTGGTTGCCCTAGATTTCCATTCTCCAGCCTATAAATAGCCCAGAACTTTGAGAAGGAAAGGGTCCATAATCTTGTATTCTTTTTCTAGGTTTTAGATTACATGTTCTTCTTCTTCTCATCTCTTCTCCATTAAACTTGTAGTGAGCTTTGTGAGTGAAGAATGGTGAATAAAGAAGATCATTTTATTATCATGCTTGTCTTGCTTTTTCTATAATTGTTGTAATTTTAAATTTGTTAACTAGTTGTTGTTATTTCTTGTTTTTTTTTTTTCTTCTCTCTTTTTTCTTTATCCTTAATACGACCATGATGCTTACGCTAGATCCTCGCCAAGGTGAGGTCGCAAATAGCTAGTCGTTATCTTCTAATCTCTTTCTTTCTATCTTCCTCTTTTGTTTTGTTTTATTTTTCCGTATCATGATGTGTGAGTAGTTCATACTTGTTAGGGTAGGATAAGGGAAGTTTGAGAGAAGGAAATCTCTCTCACTCTTTCCTTGCCCAACAGCTTAATTCGACTTCCGTTAATTAAACCACAATCCGCTCCTTACGGCACCCTATCCTACATGATAGCGGTGATTCCGTAGTGAGACCGGTTGTGGTTGAATTAACCGGAGGTTATGGCTAAGAGCCAAGAACGGACGGACAAGCACCAAAAGGAAGGACTTATGCGTTGGAAAGCCTAGCTTATACTCGCAAGTTCCTTCCTAGTCGTGCTAATCCCCGTTGTTGCCGATTACCGTAACACCGATATTAAGAGGGGCAACGAAAGATGTGGAGACTCCTAACTCAAACTAACCTAATCCTAACCCTAACAAGCTCTCTTTAAATATCAACTCAACACTTAGATAACCACAACAAAATCTGAAAAACCGGACTTAACTCGTTAAAACACATTGAAAAAGACTCCCATCTCCCTGCGGACGACCCGTACTCAACCGGCTAGCTATAAGCGAAACCGTCTTGATTGCGGTACTTAAACTAAAACTTGAACACGCAGAATCCCTAACAATCAATATGTCGTTATACAGATGGGAGTCGATACGAGATAATTGATACCTTTGTCGGTCCCATGATATGAGATTTATACGGATGTGACCTGGGATATAGGTATATAGATATAACGTTGTGGATCATGAGTGATATGCCGTACGAGACGTTAGGTCTGTACCCTCATTGTCATATAGGTTGATAGAATCCCTAATTGTTTGATGCCGTCGTACGATAGGTTACCGTACGTGATGAGTTTGACTTGATGATTGATCTATAGCCTTGGCTAGAGGATGTCGTACGATGTATTATACCGTACGTGATGTTGTGAGGCTGGAAGCCGATTGATAGATTCTCCGACTCGGTTCTGTTATAGATACGTATACCTTATAGCATCACATTCACGATTTACTTTATGCCACGTTCAGGATATTCTCTTTCGCATTATATATATAATTATATATATATATATATATATATATCTGTACTAATACACCTACACCATTATCAATGATGCGTATGTTACACTTACACAGATTGCCAGCTCACACACTTCCATCATTGATAATTGCTATGTCACTTACACAGTAGAATTTTCATGATATACTTGCTATAGCTACATATACACCTTTATATGATGTCGCATTTGCCTTTGGAGAAATTGGGAACCGCAGGATATATAAAAAACTGGATTCTTTTAAAAGAGCGGTTTTTCCTTGATATGCTCATATTACGGTTTTATGTTGCGTATATCATATTGCATAGATTTACGCATTGAGATACGGATTTCATGTGATTTGTGGATTTGAGAACCGTGGTATTATTTCAAGAAAGTATGCATTCTTTTGAAAAACCCCATTCTCTTGATATGATATTTCAGTGCGTCCACCATGCGTTTTCTCGGTTCTGAGACGTATGACAGAAACACGATTCAAGGAGTTAGAAGATCCGTTTGCGGGTTCATGGTAAACTCGGTATGGTTCCCCAGGGCAAGAAATGGTTTTTGTGGTGTAGACAATGAGCCTGGCAGGGTGGGCACTACCTACCGGTGATTGGTTAGACCTGGCGATTATCCGGAGGATACCGACCGGATTCGAGAGATAGATATGAGGGCCGATCTGAGGATGCGGTGCCTGAGATATGAGGATTTACGTGTCGATGCTGGACACGGGTTTCATGATGTTTCGAGTGTCGATGTTGGACACTCAGGTTCCATGATTTTGATGTGTTATTGATGGACACACGTTGATTTATATCCTCATATTTTCATGCATATGCTTTTATGATATTTACATGCATGATATTGTTGTGTCATTGGTTGACACGTGGATGAGATCCATATGCTTATAGGCATTGATTATATGGTTGGATGATATCCACATGCATATAGGCATTGAGTATATTGTTGGCACATATGCAGATATGGTCACCCTAGATATCATAATGTTGCCTTTATGATATAGTTGACCTAGGAATAGTTGTTTTATTCGATTTCTACCTGATGATGTTTTCTACTCACGAGTTGGCAACTCACCCCCGTTGTGCCACAGTTCTTGCAGGTTGACCGCATGGATCAGTAGCGGCATCGCTGGCATACAGCTTGCTTTCATGTGACTTGCTTTGGTAGGTGATACATGTTGGATCGTACCTCTCTAGTATTTAGTATTCCGTTGTATCTAGTTAACTCCATCAATCAGAAACTAGTATTTGTATAGTTAGTAAGACCTAGACAGACTTGTGGTTGCGAGACTTAGAGCGAGGGTTTATGTTCGCTACTTGTGGTTGTATGTCTTGCTTTACATTTTCTTTTATGTTGATCTTCACCGTTGGGCGTCGTATACTTGTTTTATGACTTGCGTGGTTGTGATTCCGCCGTTTGGCGAAGAACTAGCTCCTGCTTGGCGATGCCTTTTATATTATCATGTATTTGTGGTTTTGGATCAAAATATACAAAGGAGGTGCTGCCCAAATTTTTAAAAGATGGAACATGTTTTCAGCTAGTAAATCTACATGCATTTTTCATGTTCCTTTATCTATGCATTTAAGAAAACATTTGATTTCATCTTACCTTTATTTCAAAACTTCATATCTTTTATTTTCTTTAAAAAGGTTTAGATTTTAGAGTTTCGGCTTACTTATGTTACGTTACGCCTCTAGACGCTGCGTGATTTAAGTGTCGGTCACGAGCTAAATTTCGGGTCGTGAAAATATCCTTATCCGCGACGGTGGAAACTGGACCTGGGACGGAGGGGCTCGAGTAGTAATGAGGTGGTCCAGCTTGTCATAGGTAATGGACATCTGGATAAATATTTGCCAGTCATTATAGTATAACTCAGTCATTTTATTATCTATCTGTAACCTAATCCAGTCACTTGGTCGCTACAATAAGGAGAGAGAGAGAAGAAAACACTCAGCATGATGCTCTTGCAAGTTTTGATTGGTTTTTAATTTATCTAAACAGAATGGCTCCCACTGTTTCTCGAATCCTTCCTCAAACAATAAAAGAAGAATTAGTCAGGATTAATCTCACCGTACAATTCTTGATTAACCGTTTAGCCAGGATAGTGTCGGTACTTCGAGGGAGGTTTTACGACGCTTTAGCGAATTTCCTTAATTACAAAACCTCTTTTCCCTGGAGGCGTAGCCCCGCTAACACTGTTCTAGACACCTACATGGTTTATAGCATTGATCGTTAAGTAAAGATTCTCCCGAGGAGTAGCGGATACTCACAGTAGGATCGGGATCCAAATATCATTGTGTGATAATCCTGAAGGAATCCTACAAACATTATCACACTCCAAATGGTATGCATCACTAGCCAGTTTCAATTTCTTTAGAAACTCCCGATGTGGATTTTTGCCCCATGCTGTTATGACCTTGACGAAGGTCAACAAATCATAAGTCACATGTCAATTTCTATCCATCATTGTCTAGGTTAATTTGAACCCACCCGTATATACCTTTGACGAAGGTCAACAATGTAATACGACTGTCCCAAACCAACGCATCAATTTATGCTACATATAAACACCCAGTAGCTACCAATCACTATGCCTTGACGAAGGTCAACAAACATAACTTGAATACTATTGAATATTCATATGAAATAACGGAGGGCTACGGATGGTTTTGGCGAAACTGTGAATGTAGTGAACTTGACATAATCGAAAGAACCTGATAGCTTTTAAAAGAAGTGGTTTAAGCTCCTCATTTAAAAGTCTTCTGTTTTGAAATAACCGAGTGGTTTTAAAATTTATTCCAACGATTCAGCTTTGGTTTATTTGCTTTACATTAATCTAATGCAGTCCCATCAATTAACCTACCATTACAGAAAACAACGAAAATATAACGTACGCTTATACCATATGCATTCGCCACTAGGCCCGGTCATCACCAGTTAGGTTACTTAACTAACGATAGAGCGGGGGCTGGACTAGCGCGGAAGCAAAACATAAGCAACGTCTATTTTATAATACGTAAATAATAATATCCATTCGTCAGACGCAATGATAGGCATTCCAGATCACAGATGAACACATTGGATATACTAGGAATTCCGCGTTTCATTTGAGCCAGTAACGAAAGACGGATCCTATGGTCATGATGAATAGACGAACCCTACCCTAGGCCCCTATGGGTGCGGCAAACTACTGTTGGATATATGTATGCCCTAGAGGCCGTTATATGATAATGTATGTACCGGTATATGTGTGTGTGTATGTATATTCAGGGGACATTCTTGCTCGACATTATAGTATGCTATCTGGTTGTACTTTATCTTGACATGTTCATTTGATCATGTTTCATATTCATTTGGTACATGTTGATAAAGCCCTTAGGATATTTTCTTGACTACTGAGATTATGATGCGGATCATACTAGTGGGACACGTGTAGTTTATAAGCATATCCTTAAAATGTTCCTAGTCGTCGGTGTATAGAGACAGGGCATCGATATTTCCAGAGTAGACAAGCGTATACGTTACTTGTCCCATATGATGGGCGATGGATGATCCCATATCCATTGGTGTGGTGACACCAAAGACCGTATACTGGTGCTCAGTGAGACTGGGTACACAGAACAGACTCGCCAAGAACTCCTATGTGGAATTATATCTATCGTTGGATAGCAGTTCTCAGATGACATTGGTACAGGTTAGTCTGTAGACCCGAGATCGTTATAAAGTCTTATGTGTCCTCCCACTGTATTTTGATCTCCACCCTACCACGACTCTACTGAGTCGTGCAAACAGGTGGATTTTGGGTACAGTCCCGAGGCACATAGAGGCAATGAGAGATAGGAGGGGTTTCATCTCTCCCGATATTGGGGATTGATGTTGTGCTATGTACGATTGACTATAACAGGAAGTCCCTGGCCAGGGCTGATGAGATTTACTGATAAGTGTTATCAGTAGTTTCTCGATCTGTTGTGAGCCATATACCGGCATAACTTATTGGGTTAATGGGGTCGACGATACCATCCCTAAACATGATATGCAGCACATTTGACGAAGAGACCGGACTGTACGGAAAGTGTTGCCAGTTGGCTCGATGGGAGTTTTGACAAGTTCGCTTGTGTTTATTCTGATCGCTCAATACCCGGGAGCCGTTACGTACAGCTTGTGCCACTGACGGTTTGTGGGCATGTGATGTGATCATTGCCTACTGCTGGCATATTGACGAGTCTTAGAGTCCCACAAAGGGGTCTCCTAACTCAGGCGAAAAGATGTGGGGTGCATATGGGATATGCACGGGAGCACGATTAAATGCGTGTATTAGATACCATATTTTTGTTGGGCGTTTACTATTGGACGGGTCGTATGTGATGTGACCGGGTTATTAAATCAAGTGTTGATTTAATATTAAGTCCATTAGCTCATTTATTAAAACCTATTTCTTTATTATGTATGCATGAGTGTATGTATATGTTGATATGGATGCAAACATGCAAGCATACATGTGTCATGGTTGATGATACATTAGTTGTAGTTGTTGGATATAGTGCCCTTAAAGTCAATTATTGGATCGCAGGCACGTGATGGCAATGATTGAGGGACCACCTATACCGGTAGGATAGTCTTACTCGAGATGATAGTATACTATCTGATTTGTCTTTATCATCGTGTACATGCTTTAGGTGACATTACAGATCACTATTACACGTTGATAAAGCCTTTAGGATTCTTGTTTGACTACCAACAATATGATGGCGATCATATACATGAGAGTTGGGTAGTCTATAAGCACATCCTTAAAGTGTCCCTAGTCGTGGGAGTTTCGAGACTGGGCATCGACACTCCGAGAGTTGTCACGACCTGAAATAGCACGTGACTGGCCCTCGAATCTTATGACGCCTATAGAACCACATCTAATTCAAGTAAGCCAAAAGCCCAGAAATCTAAAACCATTTTTAAGGAGAAAATAAGGAAAACTAGTTTTAAAAAGTGAAGAAAAACCCGTTTTTTAAAAACAAGATTTTTAAATAAGTTAGCCGAATATGCATTTTTAAAAAATCTAGTCTTTTCTGAAAATTTAGGCAGAGTTTCCTTTGTAAATAATAGCCCCAAACGGGGTACAACAAGAATAATATATATGCAATGATAAAAGGCATCCCCAAGCGGGAGCTAGCTCTTCGTCAATCGACGGTCACAACCACACAAGCAGTAAAATATACAACGCCGAAGGGCGAGGATCAAAACTCAAAAAGGAACTCAAAATTAGCATGAAAAACATAATACTACAACGCGCGACTCTAAGGTCGAAATAATACATAACTGGTTTTCTATGTCTGACACAATATACAAGTTTGGTTGATGAAATTACTAGATACAACCGATAAAATAAATACAAGGGTGGTCACGATGTGAGTGAACCCACCTACCAATGCAATCACCTAGAAAGGAAGCAGTGTGCCAGAAAAGCCGCAATGGAACCTGTACGGCAAAACCTGCAAGAACTGTGGCACAACAGGGGTGAGTTGCCAATTCGTAAATAGAAAACATCCCAGAGCAGAAATCATATGTATGACACAATCCTAAGTCAATATGATCAGATATATATATAAACCTCAATGAATAAGTCTGAAGCATGATAAGGTGGCAATGTAATATCTATACATGAGAGTAGTGCCAAGTGCTTGTGCCAGTGCCTCAGGTAATAACATATCATAAATATGAGGTATGATCAATGTCGACTATATCGTGAAGTCCATAAGTATGTGGATATCATCATACTATGTATTCAATGTTTGTATGTATGTGGATCTCGT
This sequence comes from Agapanthus africanus, assembly GCA_030015575.1. Lineage (NCBI taxonomy): Eukaryota > Viridiplantae > Streptophyta > Magnoliopsida > Asparagales > Amaryllidaceae > Agapanthus > Agapanthus africanus. Next base: position 208,405 of record JASDDO010000136.1, read on the forward strand.
CCAACTAAGTGATCAATGTCATCAATGTCAACTATATGTATGTGGATATCGTCCACAAGTCACCCAATGAAAATAAACATCATGCATGTAAATATCATAAAGCATATGTATGGAAGTATGATGATATAATCAACATGTGTCCCAAGCGACATATCAAAATCATGGAACCGGAGTGTCCAGCATCGACACTCGAAAACATCATGAAAGCTATGCCCAGCATCGGCATGTAAATCCTCATATATCGGGCTCCGTCAGTCCGGATCGGCCCACGGGCTCCGTCAGTCCGGATCTGCCCATATCATCTCTCGACTCCGATCGGTATCCTCCGGATATCCGCAGAGCCCAAATACTATCACCGGTAGGTAGTGGTCCCTCTGCCAGGCTCACCGTCTGTATACACAGCATCCCTTTCTTGTCCCGGGGTACCATATCGGGCCCCACCATGTACCCACACACGGCTCACGACTCCTCCTCGCATGGGGTATATATATACATCAGAACCGATAAAACTCATGGTGGTCGCACTGAAATATCATATCAAGGGTAACCGGGTTTTTAAAACAATACATACTCTCTTTTGAAATACCCACGGTTCCAAAATCTAGAAATGTCATGGAAACAACATATCTCAATGCTTATAATCATAAAGCATGATGTATACGACATATAAAAGAAACGTAAGAATATCAGTATATCATGCAACATGGAATAGTAATATTCACATATTAAGGGAAACCGCTCTTTTAAAATGAACACAGCTTTAAGATATATCTTGCGGTTCCCAAATCTCTAATCAAGCCAGAATCACCTATGTATGTGCAGATACTTATGTATGCAAGTATGGGTGTACAATATGTATGTACACAAGTATGAGCGTACAATATGTTTGTACACAAGTATGCCTTGCAAGGGGTCATACCCTGAATGCAACAGTCCTACAGTGTAGTGACATGGCAATTATCAATGATGAAGTGTGTGAGCCGGCAAGCAGGTGTACGTAAAACATATGCATCATCGATAATGGTGCTGGTGTCCTGACAGCATGGTTTTAACATAACAATAAACATATTTAAACATGCAATGCGATGCGAACAGTAAGAATATGCGGCAAATGAATAATAAACACAACAGTGCAGAATCTACATCAATGTATCTATGTTATACCGTTTTGCCATTTGAAAGAAGACGAATCGGGGTTTTTAGGAAAATAAGGGCTACGGTGTTTTTAAGAAAAGATACGTCTTTTGAAAATATTCGTAGAATCCCTTTACCTGCCTTTAAAAATATTCCCGATTCGTTAGTTTTGAAATAAGTATGACATCGGTCTAGCCTAACATCTACTAAGAAAACTACAGATCTAACTTACAAGCTAATCGGGAGGGGTATGGAAACCACCTAAATCTGAGTCGATATATATATATATATATATATATATATATATAAATATAATAGTCGGTGATCCCGCCTCAATAGTATCACGTACGATACAATACATCATATGACATCCTCGAGTCATGGGTGCGGATCTATCATAAATATAAAGCTCGTACGGTACATCCATCGTACGGCATCCCAAATCTGGGTACGGGTCAATATCACAATCATCTCATCAACTATCTGGTATCCTTATCGTTATATCTCATGTTCTGGGGTACTGATCTAAGTCTAGTACAAACCGATACTATCTATATAGATATAAGTGTGTGTGTGAAACACACGTCCAAAGGCCCGCTAAAATCTCATGTCGTATCCCAAATACGAATCACATCATATCACCGATATCATGGCACTATGCCCAATCTCATCGACTCATCTCCAAATATCATCCACTATCCTCATCATCCAGGTATAAGTATAACAAGCAAGCATGTGTGTGTGTGGGTGTAAACCTATTCTAGGGTTCGCAACTCGGAAACTATACTAGTTTACTTCTAAACCCTAATCTAACCATAATACACCTAATCGCATCTAGAATATCCATATCACACTTAACGCTATCATACGTATATATATAGTATATATAGTATACTAAATATCGAACTGCGGGGGTGTTGTACGCCATCCACCCGACTTCCCCCGCAGATATAATCTACTCACATTGCATCCTGCGTGTCGGTGTCGACGTCGCTTTCATCTTCTTCATCGCATGGAATCCACATGAAGGTACCTACATAGATAACATAATCGGAATGCGTATTAAAATCACATTGGGAATACCAAAACGACACGCTGAGTTCTATAGGTTAGAACCTATAGACTACGCTTTCAAAACCATCAAACAACCCTCGATATCGTCGTACAAACGTCAACTGATTTAGGTAAAACACAAATACACAAATCCAGAATTCAAAATACGAGAAACGAAACTCTGAATCAAAACAACAACTCAGGAAAAAGGTCCCAGATTCTACCCTAGGCCAAATCAGACAATTTTGTATATACCAAGGGTCTATTTTACTGATGAGGGGACCACAGAACCAACACGAACCAATTCTACCCTGGTCTGGCTGCAATTTGCGACCAGAAAGATTAAATTTGTCGCCATGGTTAAGAGTTAGGGGCCAAGGCTTTGGTGGTAGCTTCCTAGGTGCCTGCATGTATCACTGTCCTTGCAAAATAATTTTCATAGTCTCAGGGTGATAGCAGATTCCATTTTACATCCACAAAATTCAGAATTTTACGATATCGGCTTTTCTAAATCCATATCTCGGGGTTCTAGTCGCTGGTTTAGGTCTTAATTCTAGCACTAGGGGGTTTGTGAGGTCTCTACTGAGCTTAATTGCCCATCACAACTCTCAATTTCCAATACCCTAACTAGAATTCTTCTAAGTCCACAAAAACACTCGATATCGGTTCTAATCTAACATGGGGGTAAAAGTAATGGAAACACTAAGCTTATGGTTCAGAAAATATTTCGTTTGGCAACTCAAGAAAATTCTTGAGTTGCCCCAAGTGGCCAAAATCCTTGCTTTTTTGGTCCAATATACTTCCCTTGAGCTTGTGCATCTTTTTAAAGAAAAGGGCAATGGGTTTTGAGGTGTTTTTCTTGGAGTTTGAGAGGGTTGAAGAGGAGGAGGGGGCTAGGGCAGCAGCAGCAGCAGCAAGGTGAGGTGAAGGGAAAGGAATGAGTGAAGATTGATGAGGAATGGTCAAGTCAAAACACCCTCACCTCTCTCTCTCTCTCACCCATACCCATTATTCTAATGTTTTCTTTTTCTTTTCTATTTTCCCTCTCTCCTCAATAGTAAACCCAAAGCAAAGAATGAAAATGATGATAAAGCCATGTAGGAAAATGTAACACAAGTGTGAAATGATATGGTGCATGTTTTGCACAAAACACGCTTAAAGCTCGATTATCGATTTTTAATCGCGATTAGCACTAAATTAGCATATAATTAATCATAAAAACTTAAAATTTGCATAATTCACATAAACACCATCTTTTTAGTAATTTCCTTAATTTTCAAAAAAAATTCCCAATTTATCGATATTTAATTATACCGCCTTATTAAAATATTCAATATTTTATTATTAAATTATAAAAATTCCCCAAAAAAATATTTTATTTTTTTGAAATATTACAATCTTCCCCCTTTAAAGAAATCCAGTCCCCGAATTTAAATTTAAACCCCCGAATTCTAAAACATTTCAGTAAAAGTCCAAGTCGTCGGGGCTCCGAAATCATCAATACATAAAACGCATCATAGCGCAATGCATGCGCATGAGTAATGAGCAGATAACTCAAAATCAAAACTCCGTCAAGCATCCCTCAATCATCGGAGTCATGATAAAGACACAAATGTCAAATCCAAAACAAAACCAATATGATATATATCAAAACTATACATGTAGACATCAAATCTATACATGTAAATATCTGAAAGAAATGCATGCCAAACCTCTCATGTTGCTGTGCGATGCGCATAGCACGGCACAGTGGTGGACGTCTATTGTAAGAAACTAACCTTATATGTATATATCTTTTGTTTAATATGTACGTTCCGCCGTTTTGAAAACAATTTAGAAGGGTTTCCTTGTTTTTAGACGTGTCGTGTCATATCTGACACGTAGGTAAATACTGAGACTATAGCTCTCTTTTTGGAAATCCCTTCAATAACCATCAATGCATGCAAAATATATCCATATACTGTCTTCTGACTAGTCCTGCTCAGTACGAAAACAGATAGCAAATATCATAAAAACGTACTGCTCCATAAGAAATCTATCCCAAAATGTGCATATGAATGCTACGTGCGTCTGGTGCGCACGGAAATCAGAATCCATATGTGTGCCATAAATCTGCACATAAACAACATCTAGGTGCAACGGGTGTGCACGAAACATCTGTCATAGTGTCACGACCCGAAAGGTACGGAACGTGACAGGCACTTAAATTACGAACGTCTCAAGGCGGACGTAATCTAAGTAAGCCAAATCCCAAAAATCAAATCCCAATAAGCAGTAGAGTGAAGGAAAACCAATTTATTAAAAGCGATTTTAATCAAATAAGTCACATCAAGCTTTTTAAAAGCAACATCCATTTTTCCGAAAATTTCGGCAGAGTCTCCTTTGTAAATACTGGCCCCCAAACGGGTAAAAAACAGGAATATATCAATAACATGAAACAAGGCATCCCCAAGCGGGAGCTAGTTCTTCGCCCCAAGGCGGTCACAAATCCCACGCAATATAAATCAGCAATGTGCAAAATAAGCAAAAGAAACCACATGTAATAAGAAACATGTAGGCTCAAGTGAGCGCGACCCAAAGAAACAATATACATGCCCACAAATCTCACTGTCTCGCCTCTAAGTCAATAGACAACAATACTGGTAGATGATACAGTAGATGGAGTACACTAGATATAATGAATATACAAGGTGGAAAACAAAATGAACACATAACCCACCAATAAGCTAAAATCCTCAAATCCACGCAAAAAAAGGAAGTGCGCTCGCCGCAACTGTACTGACGGATCATACCTTCAAAAAGTCTATGGCACAACGGGGGTGAGTTGCCAACTCGTGAGTAATATGTATCATCTATAAAGACTATCGTAAGCATGTACGTAAAGTGTCACAATTCTACAATATTGCTATAGTATGAAGTACTAGCATGCATGCGACATGAGTGCAATGTAACACAAGATCTGAATATGCTGATAAGAGGAAATCATTATTTTCATCTTAGGAAAATTTCTGTGAAATATCTGAGGAAATATCATATGAAATCAATAGAAATCCATGCCCAGCATCGGCACCTCAAATACATATCTTAATGTCCCAAAGTATCTGTATCCAATATCCCGGCCCCAGCCGTCTGGCTGGTCCATCTCAAAATATCAATATCTCAACATCTCATGGCCACGGTCGGTATCCTCTGGATATCCGCCACGCCAACAATCACCGGCAGGTGGTCCGCCCCTGCCAGGCTCATCGTCTACTACTCGAACTTCTTGCCCCGGGATACCTTACCGGGCCCACCATGTACCCGAGACGGTTCATCCAACTTCTCGAAACGGGTCTCGAAAACCAACAGAAAACTCATGGTGGACGACACAAATATCATGTCCCGAGAAAACCGCAACTTGCAACATTTAAAATGATATCAGTTTTATTAAATCTTTGCGGTTTCTCCAAAATCTCATAAATCTCAAATGCTGAAATCCTCCAGAAGAAAGTACCATAAGTATGCATGTCAATGATGATGAATTCCTATGGTATCAATAGTGCGAACTGCAATATATGACATAAAGACTATGTATGATCGAATGATGTAATGAGGTACACGCATATGACTAGCAATTCTACATGTTCATCTTGCGGAATTTACTATATTAGCACTGGTTTATATGTCTTATATGGTGAAATTATTCTAAATTCTGTTTTACACAAGTTATCTAGTGTTTGTGGCATAGCAATTACCAAGGCGTGTTTGTTCGCATGAATAGTGCTCGTGCAGCATAAAACCCTGGTAATGGTGCAAGTTTCCAATGAAATGAAGTTGCACAATTAAATATAATGAATTAAGTAAGCCAATTATTTAATGTGTCGAATATCTCATTTAATGGTTTCAATGGTTTCTATATGATGAATTTAATACAAATATGGATATACCGGTCATGAAGTGCCGTAAAATAGGAAACTAAGAACTACATGCAACAAGCTGGTATTACTGGAAATTCTAAATTATCGTGCGCCTCGCGCCATCCAAATGATTCTCCCCGTAAATGTATACATCTACTCACCGGAAATCCCCAGCTAGCCATGTCCAATCACCGCTTTCCCTTTTCGTGCCGCGTCCGAATTCTCCGCGACCGATCCTGGAATTTGCACCATACAAAATATAAGGTTACATATCATGAAACAACGCAAATCACCAAATAAAAATATCAACGTTCACAAGCCAGGCACAACGTGCACATGGTGCGCGAAACACACAAAAAACCACTAAAGCCTTAACTAAAATTGTCGTTTCGGACCAACCGCCAAAACTAAAACCCGATTAAAACAAAATCCGCAATCACACATCCTAAATGTCGTAGGAGATGCTAATAATATCATCAAGATATCACAAATAAATCACCACAATATTCTATAAAAAACCTAGTAAGCACAAAACCTACAAATTTGGTGCAAACATCGTCGCTTTGCGATAAAAGACAACCATCAAGCAAAATCACCCAAGTTAAACCATTAGAAAGCCACTATAATTAAATTAACCCAATTACCATGCTTCAAAACCCATTTTCCATAGACAAACCCTTTCTTGAATTTATAACCTAGCAATTCCAAGTCAAACCATACATGAAAAACACTAAATTAACACTAATTTAAAGTCCAAATAGCAAGTTAACCTCTTGGATTAGGTTAGCATAACAACTAGATAGCAAAATAAATTTAATTAACCTAATAATGGTTTCTAAAATCTTAGCTCAAATCAAACCACTCACTTTAAAAACCTAGACTAGAAATTAGCAACAAAATTAACACTTCAAGTTCTAATTTAGCACACTTAACTACAAATTAACCAAAGATTGAAATTTATACCTCATAAGTTCAAACCCTAGGTTGCTCTAGCCTCTCAAGATGCCATCTTTCTCCTTGTTTTAAACCAATTTGTGTGTGAGAAGAGATGGATTAAGGGTTTGCTTTGGATTTGTGAAGGAAATTTTGGATTTTGATGGCTTTTGAGATGAGTTTTGAAGGAAAAAAAAGAGAAGGGAAATTGGGGACAGCAGTAGCATGGGTCTTGGCCAGGGAGGGAAGTGGGGAGTTGTGAGGGAATGGTGAAAAAATTTCCAAGTCAAAGCTCCACCATATTACAATAATACCCCCATCCAAAATAATATAATAAAAACCTATATTTAAATCATTTAAATGAGTCAAAGAAGCAAAAGAATGGAGGGGAAATGGGCTGCTGTCAAGGTGGGGCCAGCCATGATGGAGTGAGGAATGAGTGTGAGAGATTTCAAAAAAAATCCATGCAAAAAGAACTTGAAATAAAATACTAAAAATTTATATTACTAACTAGATTTTAGTCGTCATGGTTCTATAGATTAAAATTAGCCCATTCAAATTTGTATTTATCGCTAATTTAATCTATTTTTAACAGCTTAAAATAAAATTAAAAATAGGGAAATAGGGAAAAAATTTAAATGACCAGAAATACATAAGTAACTCATTAGCTACTAAAAACTAGCAATTACCTATCCAAATTAGCTATAATTAGGCATATACAGCAAAATAACAATAATGACGATTTACGGAAAAATTCTAAATATTTACCGATTTTCGGGAAAACACCAAAACGACTTTTCAAGACGTTACAATCTTCCCCCCTTAAAGAAATTCGGTCCCCGAATTTAAAAATCTAGCTACGCATACCTTCAAAGAGATGGGGATGTTTTTTCCTCATCTCGTCCTCGGTCTCCCAGGTGACCTCCTCGCTGCTCGGGCCACGCCAAAGGACCTTGACGGTCGGGATAACGTTCGATCTCAATTTCTTCACCTTCCGATCCAGGATGACCACCGGCTGCTCTGCAAAAGAAAGGTCACGGTCGAGCGGACTGTCGGGTGCTGAATCGCATGAGAAGGATCGTGAAGGTACTTGCGGAGCATCGAAATATGTAAGACGGGGTGAACATCAGGAAAGCTGGGTGGAAGAGCCAAACGATACGTAACTGCGCCTACACGCTCGAGGATCTCGAAGGGACCCACAAATCTAGGACTAAGCTTTCCTTTTCGCCCAAATCGCATCACGCCCTTTATCGGAGAGACCCTCTGAAAAACATGATCGCCAACTGCGAACTCTAGTCTGTGACGACGTCTTTCCGCATACGATTTCTGCCTGCTCTGGGCCGCTCTCATCCGATCTCGAATCAACTGTGTCTTCTCGGTCATCTCCTCAACAATCTGCAGCCCCAAAATACTGCTCTCGCTGAGCCCTGTCCAACAGACGGGCGATCTGCATCTCCTCCCATACAATGCCTCGAAAGGTGCCATCCGAATAGTATCCTGGAAGCTGTTGTTGTAAGATAACTCCACTAAGGGTAATTGATGATCCCAGGTACCTCTGAAGTCTAAAACGCACGCTCAGAACATGTCCTCAAGAGTCTGAATAGTCCGCTCTGACTGGCTGTCGGTCTGCGGATGAAATGCTGTGCTGAAACTCAAATGGGTGCCCAACGCCTCCTGAAGTCTCTGCCATAGTCGGCTGGTAAACTGGGTGCCTCGGTCTGACACAATACACGTCGGGATGCCATGAAATCGTACGATCTCGTCGATGTAAATCTGGGAATACCGAGCAAATCCGAAAGTGGTCTTCACTAGCAGGAAGTGAGCCGCTTTCGTCAAACGATCCACGATCACCCAAATGGAGTCATACCCTCGACTGGTCCTGGGTAGACCCACAATGAAGTCCATAGAAATCTGCTCCCATTTTCACTCCGGAATGGGCAAAGGCTGCAACTCTGCCACGCGCCTCTGGTGCTCGGCCTTGACTTGCTGACAAGTCAGGCATCTCGACATGAAATCAGTGACGTCCCTCTTCATTCCGTCCCACCAGTAAACATCTCGCAAATCGTGGTACATCTTGGTGGAACCGGGATGAACGCTATACCTCGATCTATGGGCCTCCTCAAGAATCTCACGCCGCAGTCCCTCAGAATCTGGTATGCATAATCGAGTCCCAAATCGTAGTACTCCCTGATCATCGATCACGAACTCGGAAACTCTGCCCTGCCGAACTTGCTCTATGATCTCTTAAAGACGGTCATCACTAGGCTGTGCCTCTCGAATACGGTCAAGCAACTGCTAACGTGCACGAACATGCGCAAGCTGTCCCTCTGTCGGAGTGAACTCAAACTCCACTCGGCTGTCATATAGAATCCGCGAATCTGCTAATGACTGCCTCTGTACGGTGCTCAAACAAGATAAACTACCTCCGGGCATCCTACTCAAAGCATCAGCCACTATGTTCGCCTTGCCCGGATGGTAAAGGATCTCGCAATCATAATCTTTCACCAGCTCCATCCAACGACGTTGTCTCAGATTCAGGTCTCGCTGCTGAAATATGTACTTCAAGCTCTTGTGGTCCGTAAATATCTGGCATGACTCACCGTATAGGTAATGTCTCCAGATCTTGAGTGCAAACACCACTGCAGCCATCTCTAAATCATGCGTAGGATAGTTCCGTTCATGTGTCTTCAGCTGACGAGAAGCATACGCAATAACCCTATCATGCTGCATCAACACGCAACCTAATCCCACTCAAGAAGCGTCGTAATAAACCACGAATCCGCCCAATCCCGAAGGTAATGACAACACTGGTGCAGTAGTCAGACCAGTCTTCAACTGCTGGAAGCTATGCTCGCACGCCTTGGTCTAATCAAATGGAACTCCCTACCGGGATAACCCGATCAACGGTGCAGCAATATGGGAGAAGTCCTGAACAAATCGGCGGTAGTAGCCAGCCAGGCCTAGGAAACTACGGATCTCCATAACTGATGTCGGTCTGGGCCAATGCTTAACGGCCTCGATCTTCCTTGGGTCCATACATATGCCATCTCTCGTAATCACGTGACCTAAGAAATCAACGCCGTTGAGCCAAAATGCGCACTTGGAAAATTTCGCGAACAGCTGGTGCTCCTTCAAAGTCTGCAACGTGATCCTCAGGTGCTACTCGTGCTCCTCTCGGCTCTGGGAATACACCAAAATGTCGTCAATAAACACGATGATGAACAGATCTAGATACGGCCTGAAAATGCGGTTCATCAAACCCATAAACGCGGCTGGTGCATTGGTGAGTCTGAACGACATCACCAAAAACTCATAGTGCCCGTAATGTGTGCGAAAAGCTGTCCTCGGAATATCCTCCTGCCGCACCCGCAACTGATGGTAACCCGATCACAAGTCAATCCTCGAAAAGTATCCCGCATCATGAAGCTGGTCAAACAAATCATCGATACATGGTAAGGGATATCTGTTCCGTACGGTAACCCTGTTCAGCTGGCGGTAATCAATGCACAAGCGCAAACTGCCGTCATTCTTCTTGACGAACAGGACAGGTGCACCCCACGGAGACACACTAGGTCGAATAAGCCTTTTATCTAACAAATCCTGCAACTGATCCTTCAGCTCTCTAAGCTCCGCCGGGGCCATCCGATAAAGCGGTATGGAAATAGGCCCCGAGCCGGGAATCAAATCGATGCAGAACTCAACATCGCGCTCAGGCGGTAACCCAGGCAGCTCATTCGGGAAAACATCAAGGAACTCACTAACAATCGGGACCCGATCCAAAGGAACCTCTGCAACTAGAGTATCACAAACATAAGCTAAGAATCCCTGACATCCCTTCTGCAATAGCTGACCGGCGCGAAGAGAAGAAATCAAGCGGGGAAGGGTGACGCTGCAGTCTCCCTGAATAACAAGGACCGGCTCTCCCGGAAAGCTAAATCTGACTGCCTTCTCACGGCAGTACACAGAAGCATAACAAGTGGCCAGCCAGTCCATGCCCAGAAGCACATCAAAGTCCAACATATCGAGAAGAATCAAATCAACCGACGAATCCCTCTCCTCGATACGAACAGAACACAATCGAAACACAAAGCGAGCGACAAACGACTCGCCTACCGGAGTGATAACAACAAGCGGCTGATCTAACGACGATGACTCATGACCCAACATCGGTGCAAAGTTTGTAAATGTTGGAGGTAGTTCCCTCAGAGTCAATTATTGGATCACAGGCACGTGATTGCAATGATTGAGGGAGGACCTATCCCGGTACGACAGTCTTACTCGAGATGATAGTTTGCTATCTGGTTTACCTTTATCATCGTGTACTGCTTTAGGTGACCTGACAGGTCACTATTGCACGTTGATAGAGCCCCTAGGATTCTTGCTTGGCTGCCAGCAGTATGAGGGCGATCATATAAGTGAGAGCTGGAGTCTACAAGCATATCCTTAAAAGGTCCCTAGTCGTGGGAGTTTCGAGACAGGGCATCGATTCTCCAGAGTAGACTAGTGTATACAGTCGAGACCCCGACGAGGGGCGGTGGCCGGTCTCACAGGCCACTGGTGTCAGTTGGTTCACCTAAGATGTATACAGGTGCTCATTGGGTTATGAGTACACCGGACAGGACTCGCCGGGAACATGCTAGTTGGTCTTATACCTGACGTCAGATAGCAGTTCCCAGGTGACATGTGTACAGGTTAGTTCATCGACCTGGGGATCGTCATTTATCTCGTGTGAGTTCCCACTATGCTTTGATTACTACCCTACCACGGCTCAAAGGAGTCGTGCAAACAGGTTTTAGTTGGGTACAGTCCCGAGCCACATGGAGGCAGTGAGCGGATCTTCGGGGGGTCGTCTCACCCGGTATTGGGGGTGAGGTCGCGCTGTGTCTAGGAGAGCCATTACACGAAGTCCTTGGCCAAGGCAGGAGATTTACTGGCAGGTATTCCGGTAGTATCTCAGGGTGTTCTGGGCTACACTCCGACACAACTTGTACCGCTTTTGGGGGTCTGACTTTTACCCACCCCCTAGGCCCGACATGCGATGCTCATAGACGAACGGACCGGACTGTACGGATATTGTCACTGACAGGCTCAGTAGGGTGTCAGGATGAGTTCGCTCATCGACGTCCCTTTTGGTCAATAGCTGGTGGCCCGTTACGTATTGGCTTATACCTCTGACGTGCTAGTGGTTAAATCCACAGCCATAGTATTGACGAGTCTTTAGAGTCCACCACACTTTCAGTTACTCAAGCTTTCGGGCGAAACGCTGTAGAGGCCGTATGGAGATATGGCAGGGTTCGATCAGATACATGCGGTATTGCACGGATCGTGATTGGACGGTTTTTACTAGCCGGCTTTGGCTTAAGCCGGATCTTTGTATTTGATAATGTAGTTTTGTCTCTTTACATTTGTATTTCGGTCGAAATACAAATACGGGTGTGTATGCACAGTATCGGGGTTTTCCTGTAATTTATTATGGGACCAGTTTTCTGGGGTTGCCAGTTTGCATTCCGTTCCGGCCGGTTTCCCTTTGTTCTTTCCCGGCCGGACTTTTCCGATGGAGGGGGTTATTTGCAATTGTGCAAATAACATTTGTGGAGGGGTTTATTGCTTAAATGATTGATATGTTAAGCATCTTTGCTTTTTTCCTCCATGATGCATTTATTGTGATTAGATGAGAGTATGGGTTTTTGATGTGATTTGGTGTTGGAAATTGCATTTGGGCCGGCCACTGTTTTGGGATTGGAGTGAGGGTTTAATTTGTTTGGGTGGAAAATTTCCTTGATGTTATTTTCGTGGGCCCCCCCTCCCTTGAGTGTGCTGATGGTTGTGTTGAAAATGAGGGATTAATTAATTAGAAAAGGGATGAACAAATGTGTGTGTGCTGTGAGATTCATTTCTTCCTTGGGTATTAATTCATTCATTCATTCACAAAGTGTGCAGGCTTCATTCCAATTTCCAGTGAGCAAAAATGCTTTTTGGCCGAGCTCAATTTTTCCCTGGGCAAGCTCCATTTTTCATCAAGTGTTCATGAAAAATCCTTGTACAAATTCCTCCATAAATGGCAACTTCTTATACCCCAAAGTGAGACACAACTCTATACTATATTCTACAGCACATCTTGGGCGCGTCGGCTAGCCAACTTCGCGCCCGAGTTGTCTCGGTATTGAGGTGGGAGCCCGTAAAAGATACAGGCGATGTGGTGCCCTTCCGGCAAGGAGGCGACGACCGGAGGATCCGCGGGAGATCGGGACGACGACGAGAAGACCGGAGGACTCGGATCACTCGGTATATCTCTAACCCGTCTTGTAGTTAGCTAGATCTAGTTTAATGGCCCGATCCGGAGTCTAGTGCGCGGTGGTGCCGGTTTGCAAAGTCCGCAAAATTAAAGTTTATTACCGCTTCCGCATTTGGCCGTCGGATTGACGGCCGGGGCGCCGCCGTGCACTTACAGTGGTATCAGAGCCATGCCATTAACTTAGTCTAGCTTGGTGTAATGTGTTTTCATTTCCGATCGATCAAAAATCCCAAAACCCGTGTTTTCACTTACAACAGTTTTCTGTCGAAAATTTTTTAAGTCCAAAAATTTTTCAGGTTGTATAAAACTAGTGTACTGGAAGATCTTAGAGTTCTAGAAAAATTCGAGACACTGATCTCTTCAGGGGAGCGCGGAACCGCGGCAAAAGCCTATTTGTTGCCGCGGTTCCGCCGCAGTATGGAGGATTCAGTGGGTCGGGTTTTTACAGTGGGCTTCTGGGGTGATTTTAGGGGTTTTGGAATGTTAATATTGGGCCCAGAATTTCTTGATGTGCTACTGTAGTACTTTGGGGCCCACTTGTTAAAATTTGATCGATCGGATATTTTAAACACATTTTTCACAGTATTTACATTATATCTGCGACCGTGAATGTCACTCGATCGGTAAATCCGGTCTAACTGCTATAGCCCGGTTAGACGGATTTGCGAACGTGACTTTCACGTTGATGTTCTGTGTTTTTACTGTGATGTTGCGGATCGGTCGTGGGGGATAGCCTGGATGCAATGCTAGTACAGTGTTGTTGTATTATGTACATTTGATATTGCGGGGCGAGCGTCCGACATGTGGACTGCCGTCACTGCCTGTTTGTATTATTCTTTTGGGGCACGACCTGGTTGCGGTCGATGTACCCGTTGTATGTATATTTTACTTTCTGTACTAGGGTTACCCCGCGGAGGGGTGCACGGATAGCCGGGTTCTAGAAGGCAACAAGCCCGCATCTCATGGCATTGGGACGGAGGGGGCTTCACTCCAGGATTGGCTGGCTATTCGCCGCACTCGTAGGGGGTCTAGGATTTCATTGCACAGGCTATCCACACGACCAGGGGAACGTCGGATTTTCAGTAGTGGCTCTGTGAAACCCGGGGATCCCAGATATCTGTATTGTTCTGTGATGCTGTACATTTCTGTGATGTTGCATTTTATTCACGCCTTGAGCGAAATACTATATATTGGTATATATATTAGTAGATGTTGTATATGTTTTTCATCCGCGCTAGTCCAGTCCGCGCTCTGCCGTTAGTTAGCTAACCTAACGGGTGATGACGGGACCCAGTGGCGAATGCAGATGGCATATACGTACGTCAGTATATTTTCGTTCTTTGTGGTGTGATCAATTGATGGGACTGCATTGATTCGGATCAATGCAAGTTAAACAAACCTAATCTGATGTTGTTGGAACACTTTTCAAAAAGCTGTTATTGCAAGGACGTTCACTTTTGTTTTGCATCGTGGTATTCAGTTGGAATATCCTGCTCCTCAGTCGACGAGGCAAGGGCCGAGATCCCTTCACCGGGAGTGACCCCTTGGACAGAAGTTTGCGTCAGGGCATTAACTTCACTATAGCCGATTACTTTTGCTTTGCACCAGTGGTATTCAGTTGGAATATCCTGCACCCCATTCTACGGGGAAAGAGCCGAGATCCCTTCACCGGGAGTGACCTCTTTAGTAAAGGTTTTCGTCACTATATTTTCTAAAAAGCTATCCGTTCCTTCAACGATATCAAGTTCATTACGTTAAAGGTTTTCGCCAGAAACCATTCGTAGCCCTCCATCATTTCAGTTAAATATTCGGTAGTATTCAAGCTATGTATTTTGACCTCACGCCAAGGCATAGTGTTTGGTAGTTGCCGGGTATTTATCTGTTGCATAGATAGATGCGTTGGTTTGGGACAGTCGTACTACTATTTTGGCCTACGTCAAGGGTATGTACGGGTGGGTTCAAATTAACCTGGACAATGATGGGTAGAACTTGACATGCGACTTATGATATTTTGACCTCACGCCAAGGTCATAAGAGCATGGGGTAGAAATCACATCGGGAGTTTCAAAAGAACTGAAACTTGCCAGATATGCGCATACCTTCAGGAGTGTGATAGCGTGAGCGGATTCCGTCACGTTATCATGCTATGAGAGTTGGATCCCGATTCCCACTGATGAGTTAGTTTACTCCTCGGGTGACCCCGACTAATTCTTCTTTCAGGTTTGGAGGAGAATTTGAGGTACAGTGGGAGGTTTCCAGATTAGATAAATTGGTAACCATTCTGATCTAGGTTAGAGTGCACGCTGAGTGTTTCTTTTCTCTCTCTCTCTGGCAGCGACCATTGACCCGACCCTAAGACTATGACTCAGTGACCAAGTTGACCGAACCTTCTTAAACACTGGCTTTTGGATTGTCAGAGTTGCAGACCTCATTGCCACTCCTACTTTTACCCTTTTCTCCAGGACACCCCGTATTGCTACGAACGTCCACTTCCATTGGACAAAACCATCGTATGGTTAGATACGAACTCAAAGGAATTCGAGGATGGCTTCCGGTTCTGGAGAAAACGAATGGGATTATTCAGTTGTCTTTTCCCTTTTACCTTCTCTCAAGTTGTGAGTACTCCTTGGTTTAGGAGATAGTACACCTATTATGCAAATTGGATAGTCTTCTTCCAAACCTTAGGCTGGTGCCGACCGGTAGGGAATGAAGAAAACCAATTAGCCTAAACGGTGTGCAGAAGGTATTAAGATTAAGACAAAGCAAGGGATTAATAAGAGGGCAAAGTAAATTGCGACTGCTGATTCACGACCAGACCAAGTATTCCTTCGCCAATCCTAAATCACCTTTGTATTTCTCCAGGACACTCCGTATCACTACGAAGATCCACAGTTTATTGGATACTCCATCGTATGGTTATATACGAACTCGAAAGGAACTTTTTCCAGTTCGGGGATGGATTCTGGTTCAGGAGAAATAGGAATAAGGTTTATTCGGTTGTCTTTTATCTTCACCTTCTCTCGCATTGCGAGCGCTCCTAGGACTAGGACAGTACACCCATTATGCTTATTGGATAGTCTTCTTACAAACCATAGGCTGGTGCCGAACGGTAGGGAAGGAAGAAAACCATTTGGCCTAAGGGGTGTGCAGAAGGTAACGACTAAAGACATATAAAGGGATTTGGAGAGGTGGCAAAGAATTATACGGTTATAGTTGTGAATTTGGATAATGGTAGAGGCATTACTAGGAATACCAGGATACCCCATCGAAACATTTCAATGTTCCAGTTCAACTGTGTACTGTTAAAAGAAAACTGATTTCCCGATTGGACACTTGCTCCAGGGTATGTATTTACCAAGTTTTGATTCTCACATCTGTATGGTTTTACAGATGATGAGTGGGAGTAAGTTATTGGGAATAGGGTGATCATCCTCATTATATCGGGATTCGTTGTAATATGTGATATTTGAGGAGATCATCTGGGCTATTTGCCGGTCGGCAAATATTTGGTTTTGAATATCTGCTGTTGTGCACCAATTTCAAATTGATGTATCTGTACGTCTATTTTCATAGAGTGAGATATACCTTTTGATATTATGTCGGTGACATTTACCTATATCAGTGGATGGTTAGGTAAGGAGCATTAAACAGCGGTGTAATTCTTCTTAACCATAAGTACAGTTTTCAACCTACGACACACAGTGAAAGAGTTGTTAGACTCAGCGGACTTATACAGAGTATTGTATGTTGTCCAGTGTCCATTAGGACAGAGGGGTTGGTCCTCATACTATATTCTGTTTACTTTTAACTTCTCTAGTTCTTAGACATGTGTTTCGTAGAAACACAGGGTCTAAGTTTTGAGGAGTTATAGATATTTGAATAGAGTAGAGAACCAGGTGTAGCAAGTATCGGGATTCTTCAAGGTGATCGAAGATGTAGATACTTGTGTATGGTATTCAGTTGATAGTAATGGCTAAGAGAGCTTGCTTCTCTTTCAGGTTACTCATAGTTGGAAGCATTCCTAAGTTGAGTAACGCTGATCGGCCTCCTTCCATTTAGTTGACATGCACAGGAGACAGCTGCATGATTTGAATCTGGTTCAATTAAATCAGTGCCTCTGGTTCTATATTGGATATAGAACAGTTCATATCTTAACGTTGTTAAGGTACGGGGAGTTGTCCGGCTTATGATTAAAACCAGACTCTGGACAGCTCAAGGCACGTTTCTGTATTGGCTGTTTGTGGGTTGACCCAGGCTATGACGAGGGTTGACTTTCTACCAAAAGAAAGATCAATAGTGATATTGTTCTTGACTCGCCACAGTTTAATAAAAATGGATTTTTTTTTCAGAAAACAATAGTGGGAGTATGGTAGAACTGGAAGCGATTCCAGAACCGCAAACGATTACTGAAGATTTGATAAGGAACCTAAAGATTCAATCTGATTTGACATTCCATTGGCCACTCCACAGATACGGTGGGTAACTTCAGGCACCCGAGAGGTACTCCGGTAGCCTCAAGGACGGTGACAGGGAAGTTCTTGTTTACCCACACTTGCCATTGCTGTTGTTCCAGGCTGCGAGGCCCGGCAGGAGGATGAGTATAGCGTCGTTCTAAACTAGCTTTAGAAGTGCACGTCTATATGACTCTGCCAGAGGGTTGTCGTAGTCAGTGGGAGCAGCGGAAGCATTGGTGGACATCAGGCTTATGTCTATTTATAGACTAAAGCAGATATAGCGGAGATAGATCATCTATTTCTGATGTGACAGTCATAGGTTTGACGTCATCAGAATAGGGGATGGATCTGTTGAGAAGGTAGTAGGAAGTGATATTCCTATACTACGATCGGTTATACTTTGGTCGTCACACGGTCGTTTCTCCACATGGGACTTGGACATTATATCAAACATACTGGTTACTAGATCTATAGTTTTAGATCTAGATTTGGGTAGTTTCCCAATCAGGGTACTAAGACAGCATCCTAAGAGTATTTAGAATGGACGACTCCTGGCACGGTAGTGTACCTGCAGGTGATGGAGTCACCCTCTCTAAAGGTGTCTTATAGACTAAAGTAGAGAGGGATGTGCATGATTGGCAGATCACTTGCTTAGGCAATTGAGTCAATCATGAAATGTCAAGTACCACACCAGATGTTGTTCTTGCACTAGATACAAAAAGTTGATATTGACCCAATCCTGGAGAAACAGTCGGAAGCAGTTTTAGAACATAAGTGGATGTTCTAGGGATATGATAACGGCTGCCTCATTTGGGAGACAGTTATCATTCCAGGCTTCCAAGGTGACATGGACGACAAGGAGGTTGTCAGAGTTATAGTTTTCCCTCTGACGAGGGGCAGTATTTTGGACAGGTGATCCAAGGCAATACTGAGGGAGGCATGGCGCAGGATACTGATTAAGTTCAGTTGTCGATACAGTCTAAGAAGTTTGGATTTGGAGTTCATTTATGAGCTCGGTCCCATCAGACATCCGGACATTCTAAGACAGGTATTGCTCATTTCGGGAGATAGCTTTCTCCGAGAACTTGAGATATAGAGAGACATAGAAAGAAACTTCATGGCGGATCCACTCGCTGAGGCTATTCCTTGAACGCAATAGTTTCACAAACGAGCTTTGTGAGACTAACTAGTAGAGGAGTTGGGTGTTCGGTATCACACGGGCTGTGAGTATGCGACATCGCAATAATTAGCCTTGAGTGCAAGTGGGAGATTGTTGGAGGTAGTGCCCTCAGAGTCAATTATTGGATCACAGGCACGTGATTGCAATGATTGAGGGAGGACCTATCCCGGTACGACAGTCTTACTCGAGATGATAGTTTGCTATCTGGTTTACCTTTATCATCGTGTACTGCTTTAGGTGACCTGACAGGTCACTATTGCACGTTGATAGAGCCCCTAGGATTCTTGCTTGGCTGCCAGCAGTATGAGGGCGATCATATAAGTGAGAGCTGGAGTCTACAAGCATATCCTTAAAAGGTCCCTAGTCGTGGGAGTTTCGAGACAGGGCATCGATTCTCCAGAGTAGACTAGTGTATACAGTCGAGACCCCGACGAGGGGCGGTGGCCGGTCTCACAGGCCACTGGTGTCAGTTGGTTCACCTAAGATGTATACAGGTGCTCATTGGGTTATGAGTACACCGGACAGGACTCGCCGGGAACATGCTAGTTGGTCTTATACCTGACGTCAGATAGCAGTTCCCAGGTGACATGTGTACAGGTTAGTTCATCGACCTGGGGATCGTCATTTGTCTCGTGTGAGTTCCCACTGTGCTTTGATTACTACCCTACCACGGCTCAAAGGAGTCGTGCAAACAGGTTTTAGTTGGGTACAGTCCCGAGCCACATGGAGGCAGTGAGCGGATCTTCGGGGGGTCGTCTCTCCCGGTATTGGGGGTGAGGTCGCGCTGTGTCTAGGAGAGCCATTACACGAAGTCCTTGGCCAAGGCAGGAGATTTACTGGCAGGTATTCCGGTAGTATCTCAGGGTGTTCTGGGCTACACTCCGACACGACTTGTACCGCTTTTGGGGGTCTGACTTTTACCCACCCCCTAGGCCCGACATGCGATGCTCATAGACGAACGGACCGGACTGTACGGATATTGTCACTGACAGGCTCAGTAGGGTGTCAGGATGAGTTCGCTCATTGACGTCCCTTTTGGTTAATAGCTGGTGGCCCGTTACGTATTGGCTTATACCTCTGACGTGCTAGTGGTTAAATCCACAGCCATAGTATTGACGAGTCTTTAGAGTCCACCACACTTTCAGTTACTCAAGCTTTCGGGCGAAACGCTGTAGAGGCCGTATGGAGATATGGCAGGGTTCGATCAGATACATGCAGTATTGCACGGATCGTGATCGGACGGTTTTTACTAGCCGGCTTTGGCTTAAGCCGGATCTTATTATTTGATAATGTAGTTTTGTCTCTTTACATTTGTATTTCGGTCGAAATACAAATGCGGGTGTGTATGCACAGTATCGGGGTTTTCCTGTAATTTATTATGGGACCAGTTTTCTGGGGTTGGCAGTTTGCATTCCGTTCCGGCCGGTTTCCCTTTGTTCTTTCCCGGCCGGACTTTTCCGATGGAGGGGGTTATTTGCAATTGTGCAAATAACATTTGTGGAGGGGTTTATTGCTTAAATGATTGATATGTTAAGCATCTTTGCTTTTTTCCTCCATGATGCATTTATTGTGATTAGATGAGAGTATGGGTTTTTGATGTGATTTGGTGTTGGAAATTGCATTTGGGCCGGCCACTGTTTGGGATTGGAGTGAGGGTTTAATTTGTTTGGGTGGAAAATTTCCTTAATGTTATTTTCGTGGGCCCCCCCTCCCTTGAGTGTGCTGATGGTTGTGTTGAAAATGAGGGATTAATTAATTAGAAAAGGGATGAAAAAATGTGTGTGTGCTGTGAGATTCATTTCTTCCTTGGGTATTAATTCATTCATTCATTCACAAAGTGTGCAGGCTTCATTCCAATTTCCAGTGAGCAAAAATGCTTTTTGGCCGAGCTCAATTTTTCCCTGGGCAAGCTCCATTTTTCATCAAGTGTTCATGAAAAATCCTTATACAAATTCCTCCATAAATGGCAACTTCTTATACCCCAAAGTGAGACACAACTCTATACTATATTCTACAGCACATCTTGGGCGCGTCGGCTAGCCAACTTCGCGCCCGAGTTGCCTCGGTATTGAGGTGGGAGCCCGTAAAAGATACAGGCGATGTGGTGCCCTTCCGGCAAGGAGGCGACGACCGGAGGATCCGCGGGAGATCGAGACGACGACGAGAAGACCGGAGGACTCGGATCACTCGGTATATCTCTAACCCGTCTTGTAGTTAGCTAGATCTAGTTTAATGGCCCGATCCGGAGTCTAGTGCGCGGTGGTGCCGGTTTGCAAAGTCCGCAAAATTAAAGTTTATTACCGCTTCCGCATTTGGCCGTCGGATTGACGGCCGGGCGCCGCCGTGCACTTACAGTAAATACATACGAATGTGTGGAACCTGGGTCGAATAATACTCGCGCGTCGAAAGAATATACTGGAAAGGTACCTGTCACAATGGCATTGGATGCCTGCGCATCCTACGGAGTCAAAGCGAACACTTGGGCCTGTCCCCCACCAATAGCTGGCTGATCTCGGCCTCGGCCTCTGCCTCCTCGTCCTCTCTGAACAGGACCGCCGTGCCCACGGCCTCTAGGGGCGACCAACTGACGTGGAGCACCACCGGGGGCATGACGTAGAGATCTCTGAGGAGGTGGTGAAGGTGGTGAGGTCACGTATGGAACTGTCACCGCTCCCTGTCGTCTCACCGGACAGTCTCTGAGATGATGGTGCGGACTCCCGCACCTAAAACATCCCGGCGACGTCTGCTGTCCCTGCGGATAAGAACCAAATAGCTGACCCCGTCCAACTCCTCTACCGACACCATCTCTCGGATAGAATCTGGCACGATGCCTCTGAGCTAGCATATCGGTTCTAATCCTCTTCGGCCCAGAAACAGCTGAAGTCTCTGAAATGTGCGCTTCCATCTATAATGCCGTGTCCATAACAACTGCATAAGTGTCAAAGTGCTGGGCGCCGATGGCAAGAAATAACTGTGTGTCGAGTCCCTGAACAAACATCTTTACCATCTTCTCTTCAATATCAACCAAGTACGGAGCATACCGGGACAACTGAGTAAACTGGATATCATACTCGGACACTGTCATCCCTGGAGTCTTTATTAAAGCCTCAAAACTACGAGCTCTAGCATTACGGACGCTCTCTGGAAGGAAATGGGCTAGAAATACTGCTGTGAACTCGGCCCAAGTCATAGGAGGTAAACCTGCAGCTCGACCTCTCCCGACTGACTCCCACCATGTCTGCGTAAGGCCCTCCAGACGAAAACTCGTAAGCTCCACCCATCTATCATTGGAACATCTGAGAGAACGACAAATCCTAGCTAAATTGTCAAGGAATGTCTGCGGATCCTCCGCTGCATCGGTGCCGGTGAAGACTGGGGGTCTCAGTCTCATGAAATCCTGTAGTGATACTAGAATAGACACTTTGGTAGTAGGCGCGTCTGTCTGGACAGCAGGTACTATCGTAGTCTGTTCTGTGGTAAGTACGTCCTCCGATCTCGGTGCATGACTGGCCGCTACTAAGGATCCCACCATTTGTTGTAACTCCTGCATACCCCCCATCATCTGTCGTAGCTCCTCCATACCAGACTCTAGCCTATCCATGTGGCCCGGGGAATGCGGATCAGTCTGTCCCTGAGGCATAGGTACGTCACCCTGCTCGGTCCTCGTCTCGGATGAGCTTGCTCGGATCTCATCTCGGGCGGCAGCCCTCTGCGCTTTCGTAGCCTTCGGCGGCATAGTGGCTGGCACAGGAAACAGGATAATAAGAATAGTGTAATAGAATCATAGGATACATGGAATTGAAGAAGGAATTTCAAGCAAGTATATCCTAAAGTCACCTAGGCGGAGTACCGTATCGCAAGTATGCCGCGGACATACACACTCTACGTTACCCTGCTTAAGTCACTTACGCCATCTACCAAAGGTCATCCTACACTCAGAAAGGTAAAACCAATCGCTCTGATACCAACTTTGTCACGACCCGAAAGGTACGGAACGTGACTGGCACTTAAATTACGAACGTCTTAAGGCGGACGTAATCTAAGTAAGCCAAAGCCTAGAAATCAAAACCCAACAAGCAGTAGAGTGAAGGAAAACTAATTTATTAAAAGTGATTTTAATCAAATAAGTCACATCAAGCTTTTTAAAAGCTACATCCATTTTTCCGAAAATTTCGGCAGAGTATCCTTTGTAAATACTGGCCCCCAAACGGGTACAAAACAGGAATATATCAATAACATGAAATAAGGCATCCCCAAGTGGGAGCTAGCTCTTCGCCCCAAGGCGGTCACAAATCCCACGCAATATAAATCAGCAATGTGCAAAATAAGCAAAAGAAAGCACACGTAATAAGCAACATGTCGGCTCAAGTGAGCGCGACCCAAAGAAACAATATACATGCCCACAAATCTCACTGTCTCGCCTATAAGTCAATAAACAACAATACTGGTAGATGATACAGTAGATGGAGTGCACTAGATACAATGAAGATACAAGGTGGAAAAAAAATGAACACATAACCCACCTATGAGCTAAAATCCTCAAATCCACGCAAAAGGAGGAAGTGCGTCCGCCGCAACAGTACTGACGGATCGGACTTGCAAAAAGTCTATGGCACAACGGAGGTGAGTTACCAACTCGTGAGTAATACGTATCATCTATAATGACTATCGTAAGTATGTGCGCAAAGTGTCACAATTCTACAATATTGCTATAGTATGAAGTACTAGCATGTATGCGAAATGATTGCAATGGAACACAAGATCTGAATATGCTGATATGAGGAAATCATTATTTTCATCTTAGGAAAATTTCTGTGAAATATCTGAGGAAATATCATATGAAATCAACAGAAATCTGTGCCCAACATCGGCACCTCAAATACATATCTCAATGTCCCAAAGTATCTGTATCCAATATCTTGGCCCCAGCCGTCCACCTGGTCCATCTCAAAATATCAATATCTCAACATCTCATGGCCACGGTCGGTATCCTCTGGATATCCGCCGCGCCAACAATCACCGGTAGGTAGTCCGCCCATGCCAGGCTCATTGTCTACTACTCGAACTTCTTGCCCCGGGGTACCTTACCGGGCCCACCATGTACCCGAGACGGTTCATCCAACTCCTCGAAACAGGTCTCGAAAACCAACAGAAAACTCATGGTGGACGACACAAATATCGTGTCCCGAGAAAACCGCAACTTGCCATATTTAAAATGATATCAGTTTTATTAAATCTTTGCGGTTTCTCCAAAATCTCATAAATCTCAAATACTGAAATCCTCCAGAAGAAAGTACCATAAGTATGCATGTCAGTGATGATGAATGCCCATGGTATCAATAGTCCGAACTGCAATATATGACATAAAGACTATGTATGATCGAATGATGTAATGAGGTACATGCATATGACTAGCAATTCTACATGTTCATCTTGCGGAATTTAGTATATTAGCACTGGTTTATTTGTCTTATATGGCGAAATTATTCTAAATTCCGTTTTAAACAAGTTATCTAGTGTTTGTGGCATAGCAATTACCAAGGCGTGTGTGTTCGCATGAATAGTGCTCGTGCAGCAGAAAACCCTGGTAATGGTGCAAGTGTCCTTTGAAATGAAGTTGCACAATTAAATATATTGAATTAAGCAAGCCAATTATTTACTGTGTCGCATATCTCATTTAATGGCTTCAATGGTTTCTATATGATGAATTTAACACAAATATGGATATACAGGTCATGAAGTGCCGTAAAATAGGAAACTAAGAACTACATGCAACAAGCTGGTATTACTGGAAATTCTAAATTATCGGGAGTCTCGCGCCATCCAAACGATTCTCCCCGTAGATGTATACATCTACTCACCGGAAATCCCCAGCTAGCTATGTCCAATCACCGCTTTCCCTTTTCGTGCCGCGTCCGAATTCTCCGCGACCGATCCTGGAATTTGCACCATACAAAACATAAGGTTACATATCATGAAACGACGCAAATCACCAAACGAAAATATCAACGTTCACAAGTTAGGCACAACGTGTACAAGGTGCGCGGAACACACAAAAAAACCAATAAAGCCTTAACTAAAATTGTCGTTTCGGACCAACCGCCAAAACTAAAACCCGATTAAACCAAAATCCGCAATCACATGTCCTAAATGTCGTTGGAGATGCTAATAATATCATCAAGATATCACAAATAAATCACCACAATATTCTATAAAAAACTTAGTAAGCACAGAACTTGCAAATTTGGTGCAAACATCGTCGCTTTGCGACAAAAGACAACCATCAAGCAAAATCATCCAAGTTAAACCATTAGAAAGCCACTACAATTAAATTTACCCAATTACCATGCTTCAAAACCCATTTTCCATACACAAACCCTTTCTTGAATTTATAACCTAGCAATTCCAAATGAAACCATACATGAAAAATACTAAATTAACATTAATTTAAAGTCCAAAAAGCAAGTTAACCTCTTGGATTAGGTTAGCATAACAACTAGATAGCAAAATAAATTTAATTAACCTAATAATGGTTTCTAAAACCTTAGCTCAAATCAAACCACTCAATTTAAAAACCTAGACTAGAAATTAACAACAAAATTAACACTTCAAGTTCTAATTTAGCACACTTAACTACAAAGCAACCAAAGATTGAAATTTATACCACATAAGCTCAAACCATAGGTTGCTCTAGCCTCTCAAGATGCCTTCTTTCTCCTTGTTTTAAACCAATTTGGGTGTGAGAAGAGATGGATTAAGAGTTTGCTTTGGATTTATGAAGGAAATTTTGGATTTTGATGGCTTTTGAGATGAGTTTTGAAGGGAAAAAAAAAGATAAGGGAAATTGGGGACAACAGCAACATGGGTCTCGGCCAGGGACGGAAGTGGGGAGTTGTGAGGGAATGGTGAAAAAATTTCCAAGTCAAAGCTCCCCCATATTACCATAATACCCCCATCCAAAGTAATATAATAAAAACCTATATTTAAATCATTTAAATGAGTCAAAGAAGCAAAAGAATGGAGGGGGAAATGGGCTGCTGTCAAGGTGGGGCCAGCCATGATGGAGTGAGGAATGAGTGTGAGAGATTTAAAAAAAAAATCCATGCAAAAAGACCCCCCCCCCCACAATATCATATTTGCAAGTTTTACTTCAATTAATTAAAATTTTAATTTCCTTCGATTATAACTAATAAGAACTTAAATTAAAATGCTAAAAATTTATATTACTAACTAGATTTTAGTTGTCATGGTTCTATAGATTTAAATTAGCCCATTCAAATTTGTATTTATCGCTAATTTAATATATTTTTAACAGCTTAAAATAATATTAAAAATAGGGAAATAGGGAATTTTTTTTAAATGACCAGAAATATATAAGTAACTCATTAGCTACTAAAAACTAGCAATTACCTATCCAAATTTGGTATAATTAGGCCTATACAGAAAAATAAAATAATGACGATTTACGAAAAAATACCAAATATTTACCGATTTTCGGGAAAACACCAAAACGACTTTTCAAGGCGTTACACATAGGCAACGTGTGTGCCTGACAGCAAAATCAGGTGCATCTGATATGCATGCAGAATCTCAATTTAGTGCATCTGGTGTGCACCAAAATCGTACCTCAAAACATGCGCTCAACACGCGCGAAAATCCAAATCAGGTGTAATAACTGTGCACAAATATGAATACCCAGTAGGTGCAACCATGGTGCACTAAAAAAAATATCATGGAACTCGGTCATCAAGACTAAATCATACGAATAGATTGCCCAAAATACCAAAATCCAAGGTGACGGATACGTGATAATCGAATCACAGAATCACAAATCATAAATACCGTCGTCGATATATCCTCCTTCAAAGTCGGGAAGGTGTCGGTGCATCCAATGTTAGCAGCGCAAGATATCTACTCGCCTCCTGCTCACGGTCTGGCATCCTCTGTCTCTGGGCCCTTATCTTCTCTGTGGGTTACTAATCTCGTAATCCATCGGCTCATCGGCCCTGTCAGGTGTGCTAACGGGGACGATTCCGTCCCGGCACTTCTCTGGTCATCTCTCGGTCAATCCTCACGACCACTCGTAAAGCAGCACGTCACCGGCGTCGGCCTCTGGTCCTCTGACTACACATCACACATTTACTCCTGGGTGCAAACCTTATTGCAGCAGTGTCCAGGAAGGAATCCTGCTCAAGGTCTCTTCCGATCTCGCCTATGCCGAACTGTACGGAGGCTGGTACTCTTGCATAATCTCTTCTCGTTCTATGAGCATCTGCGTCCTCAGCACCGCATGTCCTCAGAAACTGGTCGCATCCCAACGCCTTTGTAGACATATCCAACCTTTAATCCTAACAGGGAGTGACAACAGCTCGTCAGCATCTCGCACAAACCTCTTGTCCCGCTTGTCTGTATCATCTACCACTTCGACGTCATGTCTCTATCTGCGCACTGCAAATGTCCTCGGCTACGGTCCATCCGAAGTCTCTCACACAGACTCGAAATCACAAACTCGGTATCTTCATCACTATGTGGAAGATATCTAGCCGAACATGCCCTCAGGAACTCGTCCTTACCTGCGGAGGTATACTCCATACTCGTCCGTTCTTGATCAATTCACAACGCATCTGGGTGAGGTCCTCTATCCGAACCTGGTCAACTATCTCGTTGACGATGCCGAACTCTGACCTGCTGGGTGTGTGCAATATGACCACTCCGGGGTCCAAGTCATCTCGTATAGTATTCCAGAAAGGTCCTGTCGAAGGCTTTCTCAAATCTCGTTTCCGTCGAATTGCACGGAAGTTACTACCCTTACTATATCTGTTTCTTGTTCCGGAATGGCTGCATAGTCATCGCGACTTCTTCTGGAAGGTATATCAATAATCAACGCCTCTGCATGCGTATCGCATCTCTGATGTCAGTGGAGTAGAACGTCATTTCGTCGAAATCTCGTGCGAGCTCTTAACTCCACTCTGTTACAATGTCGAATGATTCGGACTCGTCTTCTCGTGACTGCATGGACTGCGCTCCAACGGCTATACTCGTATCTGGAGTCTCCCAAGCAATGTATCCCATCACATGATATCCGAAAGATGTCGAACCATGCGATCGATTTGTCAAAACCTCATAATCCCCCAAGAGCTCAACATCTTGGGCACAGTTTAATAGTATCGAGTACATACCACAGCATTGGTGGTCCAGCCGTTGTTTATATCATAATTTTTGCATTATTATATTCCCCATTCTTATTCATTTTACAAATAAACAGGTGCGTTTCATCCATGTCTGCTACATAGTTGCAGGTTACAGGTTCTCGGAATAAAAACAGTGAAAATGATGAAAAGAAGATACAAAAGTGAGACTACGACTAACAAATGGAAGAATCTTGATCACGCCTACAGTTTGAAGAATAAATGAAGATCAATGAACAAGTTCACAAAGTACAAAGGCAGCGCAAGGTTCAAGACTTCGATACGAAGCAAACGGTAAAGCCTACGACATTATTCACTGTGAAAATCTGGAAGAAAACTAGAAGACAAACTGAGAAACCAAGTGAAGAAACAAGAAGAAAAAGGCAACCAGACCAAACCCAGAAAAACCCAGCAAAAACACCCACTATATGGCCGCGGATCCGCGGCCAAACATGGCTCTTGGCCGGGGTTCCGCGGCCATGATGGACACGTGTCGGTGCAATTTCGTGTCGGTGTGGCGGTGCATTGACTAGGCTTCTTAAGGACAAATTTGTAAATGCAGATATGTATCGAATGTAACCCTAGGGTTTCTATGATCTATAAATAGAAAAACTAAACCTCTTTTTGAGGTATGCCTCTTCTTGTGCCTCATTGTATTTATCAAAAATTCAGAATTCAATTCCTGTAAATGTCGGAAGAGAGCATCAAATAAAAATTAGAGTAAGTTTTCTTTTTATTGCCCTAGTTAATTTTCTTTTT
Organism: Agapanthus africanus; assembly: GCA_030015575.1. Classification (NCBI taxonomy): domain Eukaryota; kingdom Viridiplantae; phylum Streptophyta; class Magnoliopsida; order Asparagales; family Amaryllidaceae; genus Agapanthus; species Agapanthus africanus. The sequence continues at coordinate 237,297 of JASDDO010000136.1, forward strand.
GCTTTAGTATAACTTTTATTATCTGCCCTAGTAATTAGTTTATAACATGTTTATCAATTCCCTAAATGAGTGAGTAGTTCTTCACTTGTTAGGGTTAGGAAGAGGGAAGGTTTGAGAGATGAAAATCTCTCACCCCTTTTTTTGCCCATCACATATTTTTATAGGACTCCTTGCATACATGCACACACCGCTCCCTACGGCATCCTACCCACGAGGTAGCGGTGATACCGTAGTATAAAAGACCGGTTGTGCATGTTTTCCATGGAGGTTAGGGTAAGAATTAAGAAAGGAAGGACAAGAACCTAAAGGGAGAAACATCGTTTCTCCCCGATGGTACTAATCCACTTTATTAATTATTACCAGTCTTCAGTGAAACTGATGAGTACGGGAATCTTAATTAGTCCATATAAACCTCATGGATCTTAATTAGGGCATAGAAAGCGGTGAGGAATATTGACTTTCCAAATTTAACCTAAACCTAACCCTAGTAAGGTTTTAATCCTATTCTAGGTCAAACTTAGTTTTTAGCGATAATCAATCGAACACCGTTTGGAATTAACTCGTTATAACAAATTGAGAATAAACAAAATCCATGTGGACCGACCCGTACTCACCAGTTAGCTACCAAACGACGTCGTTCTTGATTGCGGTAAAATTTTTTTAATCACAACATCTCACATTAAATCAAATGGTGCCGTTGCCGGGGATGGCGTTGTTATTTTGTTTTTGTAATTTCGGGTTAATATAAAATTGAAAAATCATAAAAACTGAAAAATAAAAAAATTATAAAAAATTTATCATCTTGTTATTTTGTGAAGGGTATTTTCGTTTGAATTGTGCGGGATCGAAGAACAAATTCAGATCTGGAAAAATCGAGAGATCAAAACAGAAAACAACAGATCTGAACAACAGAGGAAAATCAGAACAGAGCAACAGCAGAAGTTTGGAGGCCTGATCCATTGTTTCCACCGCGTTTCCGCCGCGTTGACCTTCCATTGACCGCGGATCCGCCGTGGGTTGCTGACGTCAGCAACCCGAAACCCCTCTGTAAGTATCTTTTCTTCTTCTCTGCAACCCCATTATCTCCTTTGTAAAAATTTCCTGCAGGGTTCTTTGCGCAAAAATTTCTCCCCTTCCCCAATAACTTGATCTTGTGCAGGATTTTTTGCATCGCGCTAAAAAAAAATTGTTTGCAAGCGTTTGAATGTGTTTACTGCTTTGCATATTTTAAATTGACTTTAAGGGGCTTTTACACCAATCCAGATTGGGTGGGGATTTCATTACCCTTCACAGGACCCCAAAAATCACATAAACCATATTGCATTTACCATTCAAGTTAATTAGAAAAGATTAGATTCAGCCCTAAGGACTTCGCGCTCAATAGGACAAAGTAATAGTTGTAGGTATCGACCGTTGATCCTAACCTGACTTTGTGGTGCCTAGGCTAGACAGGTAGGGAATGGTAACTTTAAAAGGCCCGTCTCACGGTGATTCGTGAGCGGATCCCTCCTTTCTCCACTTATGCTTACCTGGACACAATTGGCGGTGAAGAGGCGGTTTGAGGTCCTCACATCTTGCCCTTTGGAACAGTTAGGAGGTGTCTAGCTGACCTAGGTGACCCTAGATCTACGCTTGATTGTGCATTTGTGATTGATTGAACATGTGTCTAAGCCTTTTATTGAATATCATTTTGCAAAAAGCTCCATAAAAAAAACACAAAAAGAAAAAAAATTTAAAAAAACTTGCAACTTGTCGCTAAGAAATCCGTGCACCCCATATTCTTTTTCTTCTCCTTCTTACATCATGGGTACCCCACCTCCCAAAACTCTTGCCGAACTTTGGTAACCTCATCCAAACATTGCTTCATACGCGAATTGTTTTGGTCGAATTACGGACGACCCCTCCATGCCCAAAATTTCTTTGAAAGATCGAATATAAGCGTCTAGGAGAAACAGTTCGACTTTGCAATACACTTTGTATCAACCATTTCAACCCTCACCACCTTCTTACGTTGATACTCCTTTTTCGAGTCCTGTTGTAACTCCGAAACCCATGTCTATAGCTGAACATATTGAACAATCTCGTAACCGATCTTTCACTCCTTTCAACACTTCTAGTTCTTGGGATCAACAAGTCCATTCACCTTTTTATCCAAATGTTGATCCTACTCCTGTCCAACCATTCAATTCCTACCAGTCCTACTCGACTTCCACATCTTTCCTAGACATTGCTTCTACACAGCCATTTGGGAGTTTCCAGAATCCAAACAATTTTGAACCTTTTACTGAAACCCCTTTACAACCTATGTCTAGTCTAGAACAGTCGTTGGAAGCTTATATTGTAGCGACAAACCAGCAGATGAGGAATTAGGATGCGTCCATTGCGGCCCTTAATTCATCAAGACAACCTAGTGAACCGGTAGCTAGTTTCCAACTAGCTCCAAATTTTCCAATGTATTATGAGGCGGTTGGACATAGTGAGAATTTGAGTGGTGAGAATGAGTTCTACACACTTCCAAATCAAACCTACCCATCCTCAATTGAATCCCACAACTCCGGTTTTCAAACAAGTCTCCTAAATGATTCACCAGTTAAAAATAAAACGTGTAATGAGTTGTGCGACTTTATAGTGTTTGATTTACCTGATTGTGAAGAGCCCTTTTTGAGTGAACCCAAACCTAATTCTTCCGACATCTATACCTCCAATCTAGAACCTGAATTGATAAATATCCATGCTTTTGATGAGGTGTCCAAAAAAATTGATTTTCACTTGATTGAGGATATTGACGCAGGGAATATTTTGGATGATGAACCTGCAGATTTGACTGAATTTTTCTCTCCAATTCATCATCCCGAGTCATTAAATGTTTATCCCGAACTTCATATGCGTCTTGATTTTGATGATAATTGCATGGATGGGATAACTTTTGAGGAGAATTATGAGGATAGTATTGTGGAGAGTATTGAGGATAATATTGAGGATGAACCAGTTTTGTTTGATGAGTCGGATTTTCCAATTCATCCTCCTGAACCTTTAACTGTTATACTTCCTAAATCACCCCCCTCTTTTCCATCGTTCCGACCATGCAAAAGATCGCGCAGGAAGACTGTGAGCTTGAAAAATTTCTGTTCGATCACAGCAGTTTGGATGCCACTAGTGCGCTCCTCTTTGATTCTGACACAGTTCTCACAGCCGATAACGATTACGAGTGTTTCACTTTTTCGGACGATTTTGAAGACTCACCACCCGAGTTTGAGTCCTTTGAATTTTTAGACGAGTTAGTTGAACCATCAGACTCGGTTGTTTACAGTCATTTCGAACCATTGATGGAATCCTTCGAGTTCGAGACAGTTTACTTAGGTGAGAATAAGACTATCCCTAAATCACTTCCCTTCGTCCTTTCCATCGTTTCGACCGTGCAAGAATCCGTCACGCTTCCATTTTCAATGGATGGTTTACCAAGTTCAACGTACCCATGTTTTCTCTCGAATCTTGAGGGATTTGACCCAATTTCTCGATGGGTTGATAGATTAGCACAATCGCTTTTAACAAATCAGTCATCACAATTTACACTAATTTATTCACTCGATTTACACACTCAAGTTCGTGCTACACTTCTTTCTCTCTTTCGCCATTCTTCTCCTAATATACCGAGACCATATTCCACCTTTCTTCCCATACGGTCTCGTGTGTTTCTCATTTCATTCCTCTATACTCCATTCTTCCACCAACCCTACCATTATAACGATAAAATTTTTGAATGGTTGGTTCTAACTTTTGGCCTGTGTAAGGCCTTGTATAGTTGATTTTTCTCCTCCCTAACTCTGAACTTTAACGTTTAAACAGTGGAAACACTGTCTCACTTAAGGTTGGGGGGATTTTTGCATATATATTTTGTTTTTTTTTCACAATAAAAAAATATAAAAAAATAAACAGGGGAGTGTCGACATTTTGACCCTCTTTGTGTAGCCTGACAGTGAGACCACTGTCAAGTTCATGTTTGGGGGTATGCTCGGTAAGCCTTCTTCCTTCGCATTCATATGTATATTTTTGCATTTGCATACTTATTTTAAAACCCATAAAAATTGAAAAATTTTAAATTATAAAAATTGAAAAATTCAATTTTGGCCATAATTGACTTGAGTTTGACAAAAATGTTAACTAGTTAGGAACAACTAGACCTTAGACTTAGTAAAATAAAAACCCTAAAAATAACCTTTCTTAAAATTTAACGGTAGAAAATATATGTCTTTGTAGTTTACTTAGAAATAGGCAAATTTTGAGTTCACTTCTTGGGCTAAATCAAAACAAAGGAAGAGTATTGATATTTTTATTAAAGTATACGTCTGAAAAATAATTCTTAAGCTTAAGTCTAAATTCTGAAAATATATACCCTACAATTTGCATAAACAAGAACCTTTAAACTTGGAATAGTAGAAGAGACCTTGAAATGCTCTTGTCTAAAGTCCTTAGTACGAAGAAAAATAAATAAAAATACAAGTGTGAATAAAGAGATAAAAAAAATGAACACTGGTTTTTGTAATTACTTAAGGCTGCATTAATATAAAAAATATTTAGCGAGGGTGCTTTATCACCTAGTGCCTTAGACCAACTGGTTTGGGAGTCACTGCTAAAGCCTTAGGTGTAGGAATTACGCCTTAATGTGCAAACACATTTTGTAATCGGTTGTTAGTACCTCGAGAAGTATTAACGGTCGCATGAAGGATGTGTGAGCAATTTCATCTAAAAATTCACCAACTAAAAATACTTTGGACGATGGACAAAAGTATAAGAGCTTGAATTGAATTTCCAAGTGTAGGGGTGATATACACACACACGTAGGGGTATATGATTGTGGCTTAGATAAGAGATATGAATGAAAAATAGGACTTATATCTTTAGTAGAGATGATAAAAATTCCTAAATTGAGATGGAACCCTAGAAAGAAAACTTAAAAGATACTAAAAGCTAAGTAAATTTACAAAACATTTATAATGTTAAGTTAAATGATAAGGAAGTGTGAAAAATATGGGTTGATAATTTCTGAGTTGAAGATAATAGAATTCCTTGTTGCAAAACCTAATTGGAGAATAAAAATCAATAGGCCGAATTGATAGGATTTTGTGGGTAGTATCCGTAGAAAACCCTCAGGAGACAACACTCCTCCTACTGGGCACACCTAGAGGTTTAACGACTTGTTGCACGAGCTTAGTGCAATCGCATTTCCCTGCGAAAGTGAGGCTAGGTCTTTTTCGAGAATAAAACTAGTTTTGCTCGAAGACAAGCAAATGATAAGTTTGGGGGTATTTGTTCATATCATAATTTTGCATTATTATATTCCCCATTCTTATTCATTTTACAAATAAACAGGTGCGTTTGATCCATGTCTGCTACATAGTTGCAGGTTACAGGTTCTTGGAATAAAAACAGTGAAAATGATGAAAAGACGATACAAAAGTGAGACTATGACCAACAAATGGAAGAATCTTGATCACGCCTACAGTTTGAAGAATAAACGAAGATCAATGGACAAGTTCACAAAGTACAAAGGCAGCGCAAGGTTCAAGACTTCGACACGAAGCAAACGGTAAAGTCCACGACATTTTCACTGTGAAAATCTGGAAGAAAACTAGAAGACAATCTGAGAAACCAAGTGAAGAAACAAGAAGAAAAAGGCAACCAAACCAAACCCAGAAAAACACAGCAAAACCACCCACTATATGGCCGCGAATCCGCGTCCAAACATGGCTCTTGGCCGCGGTTCCACGGCCATGATGGACATGTGTCGGTGCAATTTCGTGTCGGTGCTGCGGTGCATTGACTAGGCTCTTAGGGGAAAATTTGTAAATGCAGATATGTATCGAATGTAACTCTGGGGTTTCTATGATCTATAAATAGAAACCCTAAACCTCTTTTTGAGGTATGCCTCTTCTTGTGCCGCATTGTATTTATCAAAAATTCAGAATTCAATTCCTGTAAATGTTGGAAGAGAGCATCAAATAAAAATTAGAGTAAGTTTTTTTATTGCCCTAGTTAATTTTCTTTCTGCCCTAGTATAACTTTTATAATCTGCCCTAGTTAATTAGTTTATAACATGTTTATCAATTCCCTAAATGAGTGAGTAGTTCCTCACTTGTTAGGGTTAGGAATAGGGAAGGTTTGATAGATGAAAATCTCTCACCCCTTTTTTTGCCCATCACATATTTTTATAGGACTCTATGCATATATGCACACACCGCTCCCTACGGCACCCTACCCACGAGGTAGCGGTGATACCGTAGTATAAAAGACTGGTTGTGCATGTTTTTCATGGAGAATAGGGTAAGAATTAAGAAAGGTAGAAGAAGAACCTAAAGGGAGAAACATCATTTCTTCCCGATGGTACTAATCCACTTTATTAATTATTACCATAATACCTCATAGATCATAATTAGGGCATAGAAAGCGGTGAGGAATATTGACTTTCCAAATTTAACCAAAACCTAACCCTAGCAAGGTTTTAATCCTAGTCTAGATCAAACTTAGTTTTTAGCGATAATCAATCCAACACCGTTTGGAATTAACTCGTTAGAACAAATTGAGAATACACAAAATCCCTGTGGACCGACCCTTAATCACCGGATAGCTACCAAGCGACGCCGTTCTTGATTACGGTAAAAATATTTTGATCACAACATCTCACATTAAATCAGCCGTAGAAGGACAAACCCAAGCCTCACTAATGGCACCGCGGAACTTCCACAATCCCTAAGGTTCAAAGGCTTTCACACGGTCATTATGTCGAGTTAGGGTTTCATTCTTCTAGAGGGTCCATAGAATCGCTTGCATGTCTTTTCGAATACTTTAAACTTGAAAATAGGTTCCTGACATTCGATCGTCTCTATCGACTCTCAACGAATCTGCATGAAGTCGTCACTAGCTGGAATCAATCTATCTGATGACCACGCATCGGGGTAACCGAACGAACCACATGTCCCAGTCATTCCTCCTTGGGTGACTAGCGACCTGTCACGACCCGAAAGTACGGAACATGACCGGTACTTAGGCTACGAACGTCTCAAGGCGCACGTGCTCTAAGTAAGCCGAGCCCAGAAATCCAAACCAAGAAAAGTAGTGGAGTGAAGGAAAAACCATAGGTAAAACAACCAGTCTGCAATATAATATACAACGCCTAAAGGCGAGGATCACAACAGAAAGGAAACTCAACAGCAAGAATCCCAGAGAAATATAACGTGCGACTCTAAGGTCGAAAGAATAATCAACACAGGTCTCTATCTCAAATAAGTACATGTTTGGTTAATGGAACTTCTATATACAACTGAATATAATATACAATGTATAATGATGGGTATGATACAAATAAACCCACCTACTAGCAAATCACCCGAAAGAAACAGTGCCGCAAGCCGTAATGAATCCCTGTACAGCAAACACCTGCAAGAACTGGGGCACAACGGGGGTGAGTTGCCAACTCGTGAATAGAAGAACATCTATGAACAGAAAATCGCATGTATGACGCAATCCTAGGTCATACGATCAACATAAATAAAACTCAAATGAATAAGTCTGAAGCATGCTAAGGTGGCAATATAACATCTATACATGTATGTAGTGCCAAGTACTTGCCAATGCCTCAGGTAATAACATGTCATAAATATGAGGTAAGTCTACATAGAGTAATATGAATCAATGCCAGCTATAACATGAATCTAGTAGTATGTGGATGTCCTCCAACTAGGTAATCAATAGTTGTAAATCGGTGGATCCCGTCCACGTGTCACCCAATGACAACAAGCATCATGCATGTAAATATCGTAAAGCATATGCATGGAAATATGAGGATATAATCAAATCATGGAACCTGAGTGCCTAGCATCGACACTCGAAAACATCATGAACACCTATGCCTAGCATCAGCACGTAAATCCTCATGTATCTCAGGCGCCGCACACCCTGGTCGACCCTCATATCCATCTCATGACTCCAGTCGGTATCCCCCTGATAACCGATGGGTCCCAAATACTATCACCGGTAGGTAGTACTCCCCTGCCGGGCTCACCGTCTAGCATATACGAGTCTTCTTGCCCCGGGATACCTCACCGGGTCCACCATGTACCCGCAATCGGTGCCTACCGCTCCTCGAATCGGGTATACTCACACAAGCTCTCTGGAACCGAGAAAACTCATGGTGGACGCACTAAAATATCATATCAAGGGTGACCGGACTTTTAAAACAATTACATATTTTCTTTTGAAATATCCACGGTCCCCAAATCCAGAAATATCTTGGAAACAACATATCTCAATGCGTATAATCGAACATGATGTATGCGACATGTAGAGAAAGGTAAGCATATCAGTAAGTCATGTAACGTGGAATAGTAATGTGCGCATGTCGAGGGAAACCGCTCTTTTAAAATGAATCGGTTTTAAAGAATATCTTGCGGTTCCCAAATCTCTAATCAAGCCGGAATCATCTATGTATGTGTACAGGTATAAGTGTACAATATGCCATGCAAGGATCATATCATGAATGCAACAGTACTACAGTGTAGTGGCATGGCAATTATCGATGATGAAGTGTGTGAGCCGGCAACAGTGTACGTGGAACATACGCATCATCGATAATGGTGCTGGTGTCCTAACAGCATGATGGTAATATCTCAATAAACACAAGTAATGAGAAGCAAATAATATGAATATGCGGAATCAAATAATCAACGCAATAGTGAAGAGTCTACATCAATATATAAGTGTCATGCAGTTTTGCCTTTTTGAAATAAGACGAATCGGGGTTTTTGTAAAATAAGGGCTACGGCGTTTTTAAGAAAAGATGCCCCTTTTGAAATTATCTGTAGAGTCCATTTTTTCCTGTCTTTAAAATACTCCCGATTCGTTAGTTTTAAAATAGGCATGACTCGGGTCAAGTCTAACATCTACTATGCTAACTACTAATCTAACTATCAAGTCAAACGGGAGGGGTAAGAAAACCACCTATGTCTGAGTTGATATATATAAATAAAGATAGTAGTCGGTGATCCCGCATCAATAGTATCGCATACGATACCGTAATCATCTGACACTCTCAAGTCATGAGTGCGGATCAATCTTCAATATAAAGCTCATATGGTAAATCGTTGTACGGCATCCCAATAACTGGGTGCGGGTCAATATTACAGTCACCACATCAATTATCTGGTATCCTTATCATCAAATCACATAATCTGGGGTACTGATCTAAGTCTAGTACGAATCGATACCATCTACATAAGTAGGAATGCGTATGCGAAAGACACGCGCAAAGGCCCGCTAGAAATCATATATCGTATCCTAAATACGAATCACATCACATCACCGATACCATGGCACCATGCCCAAACTCATCGACTCACATCCAAAGTCCTCCAATATCCTCTTCTTCACAGTATGAACATAGCAAATAAGCACGTGTGTGCGTGTGGGTGCAACTATTCTAGGGTTCGCGACTAGGAACTACACTAGTTACTTTTAATCCTAATCAATGCTTAGTACACCTACCACATCCTAAACAATCAGTTCACACATAAGCTATCATATATAAGTACAATATATATGGTATACTAGACATCGGACTGCGGGGGTGCTATACGCCATCCACCCGACTTCTCCCCGTAGATATAAATCTACTCACCTTTTCTTATGTATGCCGGTGCCGATGTCGCCATTTGCATCTCCAACACTTCGACGCCACGTGGGGTACCTACAAGGATATCATACGTTAAAACACATAAAAACCATGTCGGAAGCCAAAATGGTGCATGCTACGCCCTTAGGTAAAAACCTGTGGCCTCGCGTGCAAACACAGTCCATAACTCTCTGCTGTTGGCATTCAAACGCCGCCCGACAGAAACGAATCATCGAATACCAAAATCCACACGAAAACAAGTCGTAAATCATGCGCCAAGTCAAGAAAATCAACCCAGATTCTACCCTGGTTGGAACCAGTCAAAACTAGATATTCCAGGGGTCAAGTTTACAGGTAAAAGAGTCATGCACGCAAAACAAGGCAGTTCCCTACTGCTCTGGCCGCAATTTGCGGCCAGAAGGGGTAAATCTGCTGCTATGAAGTTGGTCCAGGGGTTGGGGCTTTGGGTGTTGGCTTCTATCTACCTGCACGTCTCACTGCCAAGTCAATTTTATTTTAGCAGGTCCCGGGTTGTAGCAGATTCCAGAAAGGCTTGAAAGTCGACAAAATCGCTAAATTACGCCAAGTATAACAAATCTGGTATTTTGATGGAATCTGGGGAAATTCTGGGTTAAACTAGTCTCAAATACACCTAATAGGGTTATACCAACCATCAAAACCAACACTTGGTCAAGTCTCACTCAAATTTACCTAAACTAGCACTAAACCACACAATAACACTAAATTTCAGCCAAACAACTATAACTTTGCAAGATAGGGTTTGGGTTGTGGGATTATACCTCAAGAGAAGTCCTACGATGTAGGAGAAGAGAGGATGAAGGAAGGAGGAAGGGTTGTTGCTGCTGTTGTGCTCCTGTAGCAGCTACTGGTGTAGCTGTTGCTGCTTGCAATTTTCTTCTTTCCTTTTATTTTTGCTGAGCAGCAGCTACTGCATGTTGTTGTTTTTGTTGTTGGGGTTGTAGTTGAATGGTATGATGGTGTGGAGTTGTTGTTTCTGATGTTGATAGGGAGTTGGGGCTGAAGTGTTGATAATGGGGCTGATGCATCAGCTGCTGTTGCAGCAGGGATGATGTTGCTGATGCTATTTGTACAGCGGTGCTGATGCTGCATCTGCTGCTTGCAAATCCATTTTCTTGAGGCTGATGTGTTGGGCTGATGTAGGGGCTATTCTGGTGGCTGAAGTAAGATATTGGGGGGGCTGAAAAGTGATGATGGGAGTGTGCAGGTCAGCTAGGGGCTGGTGTAGGGCTGCTGAATACTGTTGCTGATGTGGCTGATGTGTGGTGAATGAGAACTAGAAATGTGAGAGAGATAAGTATAAAGATTTGAAGTGAAGTGATGTTAACTCCTGTCATCTTCACTCAATCAATAAATGCAAGTCATGGCACATCCATCATGCCTCCTCTCTCCCTCTCTAGCCACAAGTCAACCCCAACCTAATCACCACTAATTAAGCTCAAGTAATCCTAATCAAATGGTTAGACCACTATGGTCATCTAAGTATGGTTCAACCCTAGGCTCAACCCTAGTTACCATGCACATATGCGTGCAGCCCAGATAAAACATCCGATAAAATATTCATAAAATCAGATAAATCATCAGAAACCAATTTTGGTAATCTTTTTACCAAAACCCTGCATTAAACACATTTTAGAATTTCCATAATTTTTCTTCAGAATTTTCCCCATTTATCGATATTTAATTATATCGAAATATTACAATATTTAATAAAATAATATTAAATTATAAAAATTCCCAAAAATAATATTATATTTTTCTGAAATGTTACACGACCTTCCATCATATCTCTAAGTATATATACTCATGCTGCTGTAGCTCCAACATCTGGGCAATATCTCGTCATTTGCAGCAACAACTGGTTCATTCGTCTGTACGCTGAACAGCGCCTCAATCATCATGAATAAGCGATAAATAAATGGTCATCAAATCCTTGCTGGCCTCTAGCAGTAGCCTGTTCCTCTGGTTCCGATCAGCAGATCCGAGAAATCTCGTAAAAGCGATCTGTCAAATGCTCATGGCGCGAAAAAGCAATAAAACGAAGCCTCTATGCAATCGTACGTCTCTGGAATCACGCCCGGATCAGTCCTCGTCCGTGAAGAGCTCATGCTGACGCAACTCTAGCCGTAGCTCTCTCTGCCCGTGTAATCGTGGCAGCAAAATCATAACCAGTATCGATGAGGATAGATCATAGGAATGAATATAATACTGTGCAAGGAAATGTACATCCTAAGGTTTCTTAAGCGGAGTAGCGTATCGTAAGCATGTTGCGGAACAAACGTACGGTACGTCACTCTACTCAAGCTACCTACTCCATCAACCAAGGGTCATCCTACGCGACGAAAGTTCGGGTATAATAACCCCTCGATTAAGTCTAAGTTCCGTATATATATAAACGATCTAGGCTCCGCATAGTCAAACTTAGACTCGAACCAAGGTTAACCTAGCGCTCTGATACCAATTTTGTCACGACCCGAAATAGCACGTGACTGGCCCTCTAATAAAATGAAGCTTATAGGACCCCATCTAATTCAAGTAAGCCAAAAGCCCAGAAATCTAAAACCATTTTTAAGGAGAAAATAAGGAAAACTAGTTTTAAGAAGTGAAGAAAAACACGTTTTTTAAAAACAATATTTTTAAATAAGTAAGCCGAATATGCATTTTTAAAATCTCTAGTCTTTTCTGAAAATTTCGGCAGAGTTTCCTTTGTAAATACTGGCCCCAAACGGGGTAAAACAAGAATAATATATATGCAATGATAAAAGGCATCCCCAAGCGGGAGCTAGCTCTTCGTCAATCGACGGTCACAACCACGCAAGCAGTAAAATATACAACGCCGAAGGGCCAGGATCAAAACTCAAAAAGGAACTCAAAATCAGCATAAAAACCATAATACTACAACGCGCGACTCTAAGGTCGAAATTATACATAACTGGTTTTCTAAGTCTGACACAATATACATGTTTGGTTGATGGAATTACTAGATACAACTGATAAAAATAAATACAAGGGTAGTCACGATGCAAGTGAACCCACCTACCAATGCAATCACGAAGAAAGGAAGCAGTGTGCCAGAAAAGCTGCAATGGAACCTGTACGGCAAAACCTGCAAGAACTGTGGCACAACGGGGGTGAGTTGCCAACTCGTGAATAGAAAACATCACAGAGCAGAAATCGTATGTATGACATAATCCTAGGTCAATATGTTCAGATATACATATAAACCTCAATGAATAAGTCTGAAGTATGATAAGGTGGCAATGTAACATCTATACATGAGAGTAGTGCCAAGTGCTCGTGCCAGTGCCTCAGGTAATAACATATCATAAATATGAGGTATGATCAATGTCGACTATATCATGAAGTCCATAAGTATGTGGATATCATCCAACTATATAATCAATGTCTGTATGTATGTGGATCTCGTCCAACTATGTGATCAATGTTATCAATGACAACTATATGTATGTGGATATCGTCCACATGTCACCCAATGACAATAAACATCATGCATGTAAATATCATAAAGCATATGCATGGAAGTATGAGGATATAATCAAAATGTGTCCCTCGCGACACATCAAAATCATAGAACCGGAGTGTCCAGTATTGACACTCGAAAACATCATGAAAGCTGTGCCCAGTATCGGCACGTAAATCCTCATATATCGGGCTCCGTCAGTCCGGATCGGCCCACGGGCTCCGTCAGTCCAGATCGGCCCATATCACCTCTCAACTCCGGTCGGTATCCTTCGGATATTGATTGGAAGAATTAAAGTTAACCGCAATCAAGACGGTGTCGCTATGCAGCTAGCCGGTTGAGCACGGGTCGATCCACAGGGAGATGGTTGTATGTTCTTTCTTGTTTTAGACGAGTCAATAAAGAATCTGTGTATGTTTTGTTCGATTCTATCCTAAGTGTATTGTTTGCAAGTATAAAGTTGTTAAGAAAACGATACGAGATTATAAGCTAAAGAAATCTGTACTCAAAACCTTTGAGCCGAATCTTGACCAATTGAAGCTAGAGCAATCGGCAACAACGTGGATTAGGGGATTTAAGCGCGGTATTCATGGAATACGGCTTATTTACCCTTGTCCTTCCGTTCTTGTCTCTTGCTTTCGCCTCCGGCCAAACCGAACGCAACCGGTCGCGGTTAGGAATCACCGTTACCTTGTCAGGGTACGGTGCCTAACGGAGCGCTTGCGTATGGTTTGGGCGGAGTTCAATGGAAAATACAGGAAAAGGAAATGGGCAAAGAAACATTAACTTATAATACCGTATTTTTCTCTTAACAAAGATAATTACATTCATTCACAAAAGAGAACCAAAAAGAGAGAACAAAAAGAAAAGAACAAAGAAAAGAAAAGATTACAAGTAATTAAGTGCATGAATTAAATTGCAAGAAAGTAAAGCAAGATAATAATAAGCAAGAAATAAAAAGCGATAAAAAGAACAAGAAACTAGAACTCAAGACAAGCATGTGATCAATAGCCAACCCTTAAACTTGCAAGCTCAATCAAGAGGTTGCAAGATCAAGGGAAGGGTAGAGAACGCATGTGAAATGAAGCGCTAATTCCATAAGAAAATACGACCCTTGAGATCAATAACTAACCCTTAACCATTCAAGCTCAATGAGGAGGTTGAATGATTAAGAGAAAGCAAGAATCTCAAGGGGAAAAAGAAACAAAAGAGAATGATACAAAAAGCCCTCATCTTCATTAATCTCCCACTCAAAAAGCTCTCACTACAATTTTCATGGAAAAAGAATGAAGAAGAAGAAGAAGAAAACTAAATCCTAAAAAGAAAGAAGAACAAAGAATGAACACCAAATTGGACCCTTGGCTTGGCTCAGATCTTCTGTATTTATAGGCAGGGAAATGAAACCCTAGGGGCAAATTCTGACATAAAATGAAGTACCCAAAGTGCCCATGAAAAACGACAGAATGAAGACCCCACATGGCCGCGGATACGCGGCCAATACCCCCTATTAGCCGCGGATCCGCGGCCCTTTAGTGGTGTTGGGCTGTGGGCTTTGGTCGGGGTCCCTGGTTTGTTGTCCTCTTCAGTGTGGTATATGACTTTTCTCAGAATCTCTTCACAATATTTCCAGAATTCTAGCACAACAAAAAGATGATGTGATGTGGATCTTTTGCCATGATTGTCTCGAGCTCCGCGTAGATTTCTTGGATCTTGTGTTGCCATTGAGCCTTGTGCATGTAAATGACATTGATTTGCCATTTTTGTCTTCTTAAACCGGTATGTGGCAACACACGGATAGAGAGCGGAGACCGTGTTTATCAGTTGTTGGCAGTAATCCGGAATTTGTCGTACTTTTCATGGATATTCACTGTTCAGAGCCGAGAACCTATATTCTGCAATTATGTAGCAAACACTGATCAAAAGCACCTACCTATAAACACACGAGCTTAAGAATGGGCGGTATAAAATGCAATATTCTGGTATGAACAAATACCCCCAAACTTAACTTTTGCTCGTCCCGAGCAAAACCAATTATTCACAAAAATAAAATCCTAACCGCACTTTCGCAGGGAACGCGATTGCACAGAGCGCGTGCAACAAGCCGTTAAACCTCTAGGTGTCCCTAGTAGGAGGAGTGTTGTCTCCTGAGGGTTTTCAGCGGATACTGCCCACAAAATCCGGTCAAGTTGGTTTGTAAAATGACTAAGATTCAAACCCTAAAGTTTTGTTTTAGAAAATAACAATTCTATAATCCTAAGTCTAGACCATCGAACCTTTATTTTTCACACCTCGCTTCTTATTTAACTACAGATTTTATATGTCTTTACGTGCAGTGCAAATACTGTCGTTAAGTTCCAGAAGGATCGATTAAAGTCATCATGTCGCACAATAAAGCCCAGATAACAATTTTAAAAGGATCACATAAGTTTTATAAAGAGTTAAGCATTTTTCAAGTTTCGTTTTCCAGTAAGGTTTCAACTTCAGAATTTCTATCTTCCTTAACAGGAAACTAGGTCTTATTTTTCACTCCACCTTTTCCTTGTTTTCATTTTATACACACCTCTGTGAACGTGCAATAGTCTTTATCATAGAATTAAACCTTCATATCTCCGCTTAAATTTTTATAAAAGCCTGTCTTTTATCAAGATTATTCTCTCACAAAGAACCGTTAGGAATTTTAACTCGGAGAGAACACTTGCTTGACTTTGTTTTAATCTGGACTTTCTAGGCTTCTTAGCGAGCTTTGGGCCAATGCACCCAAACCAGTTGGTTTTAGGGCATTAGGTGTAAAAACACCCCAGCGGACTTAATTACTCAAGTTACCTAGCTCCAAAAACAAAAGACAGTTTGGCGTGAAAATCTTGATGATTCAATGCGAACGGAGATATAACCGGCAGTTCAATTATTTTTTTGGATAAAAGAAGTGTTTAGTGGATTCGGTGTGTAATCATTCCAATCAAGTTTCAGATGAGTTATTTTTCAGACTTAGTTCCAATTAGGGCATCAATAACATTCCTACATATTCACTTCACTTCATAAACTATTCTTGATATTACTTATTTCAGAACAAACCTATTTGATCCTAAGAAAATCATTGATCCATTTAAAAGTTTTTTTTAGACATAAAAGACTTGTCTTCTACTTTCCACAACTCACGACACGTGTAGTGTAATGTAAAGACGTATAACAGCCATAGTTAACTTCAAAGGAGAGTTATCTTTCAGGTTTTTAAAATCTAAAAGTAAGATTTAGTTATTCTTATTTTATCAAACAAAACCGTCGAGATGCTGAATCAGAGTACTTCCACTAGCTAACTTGACAACAAAGTTTTTATATTTTTTTGGAAAATTTTTCGATTTTTGTGGGTTTTTAAATAAGGTATGCAAATGCAAAATATACAAATGAATTGCGAAGGAAGAAAGCTTACCGAGCACACCCCCAAACTTAAACTTGACAGTGCCCTCACTGTCAGGTCACACCAAGAGGGTCAAAATTGTCGGCGCTCCCTAGAAACAAATTATATACAAAACAAAAAGGAAAACAAAAAAAATATATACAGAAAAGAGTCCCCCCCCCCAACTTAAGTAAAACAGTGTTTCCACTGTTAAGCGTTGAAGTTCAGGATTAGGGGGAAAGAACAGTATCAAGCTATACAAGGCCTTACACAGGCCAAAAGTTAACACCAACCATTCAAAGATCTTATCGTGATATAGCAGTGGCTGGTGAAAGAAGGCGTAGAGAAAAGAGATGGAGAATACGCGAGACCATATGGAAATAGAAGAGGTATACGGTCTCGGTATATGAGAAGAAGAAGAATGGCGGAAGGGAAAAAGAAGTGGAATACGAACTTGAGGGTGCAAATGGAGTAAATAAATTAGCACAATTTGTGATGACCGATTTGTGAAAAGCGATTGTGCTAATATATTTACCCGTCGAGAAATGGGGTCAAATCCCTCAAGATTCGTGAGAAACCATGGGTACGCCGAACTTGGTAAACCAGACATACGAAATGAAAGTGAGACGGTTTCTTGCATGGTCGGAACGATGGAAAGAATGGAGGGAAGTGGTTGAGGAAGGTTATCGGTTAAAGGTTCAGGAGGGTGTACACAGTCAGTGGAAGGGATAGGATGAATTGGAAAATCCGACTCATCAATTATAACTGGTTCATCCTCAAAACTATCCTCAGAATTCTCCTCAAAGTTAAGCTCATCCATGCCTTCATCATCAATATCAAGACGCATATGAAGTTCGGGAAAAACATTTAATGACTCGGGATGATGAGTTGGAGAGAAAAATTCAGCTAAGTCTATGGGTTCATCATCCAAAATATTCCCGGCGTCAATATCCTTAATCAAGTGAAAGTCAATTTTCTCAGACACCTCATCAAAAGCATGGATTTCAATTGATTCAGGTTCTAAGATGGAGGTGTAGAGGTCAAAAGGATTGGGTGTGGTTTCACTTGGCAAGGTCCCTTCACAATCTGGCAAATCAAACACTACAAAGTCGCACAACTCATTAAACACTCTATCATCAACTGATAATTCATTTGGGACACTTGATAGACTTTCAACACAGGAGTTGTGGGATTCAAATTGGACCGGGTAGGCTTGATTCGGAAGGGGGTACAGCTCACTCTCTCCACTCAAATTCACAGCCTGTCCTACCGCCTCATCATACATTGGAAAATTTGGAGCTAGCTGGAAACTAGCTACCGGGTCAGTAGGTTGTATGAGAGCGGCCATGGACGCATTCAAATCCATCATCTGTTGGCTTGACGCTACCCTAAAGTCTTCCAAGGACTGTTCTAGACTAGACATTGGTTGTGAAGGGGTTTCAGTAAAAGATGCAAAGTTGTTTGGATACTGAAAACTCCCAAATGGCGGTTCTGATGCAATGTCTAAGGAAGGTGCAAAAGTAGGGTAGGATTGGTAGGAATTGAATGGCTGGATAGGAGCAGGATCAACATTTGGATAGGAAGGTGAATGGAATTGTTGATCCCAAGAATATGAAGTGGTGAAAGGAGTGAAAGATCGGCTATGGGATTGTTCTATACGTTCTGCAATAGACATAGGTCTTGGAGTTGCAACATGACTCGAGGAAGGGGTATCAACGTAAGAAGGGGTGAATGTTTGAAATGGTTGATACGAAGTGGATTGCGGAGTCAAATTGTTTGTCCTAGACGCGTCCATCCGATCTTTCAAAGAGATTTTGGGCATGGAGGGATCGTTCGATGTTCGGCCAAAGCAAGAACCGTAAGAAGTAATGTCTGGTTGTGGGTACCAAAGTTCGGCAAGAGTTTTGCGAGGTGGAGTACCCATGATATGAAGAGAGAAAGAAAGGAATGTAGAGAAAAGGAGGGGGGAAAATGTGATTTTTTTTTTAAATTTTTTTTTTTTTAGATATTAACAAAAGAATGAAATATACACACAAAAAGAATCTGGACAAAAACAATCACGACACAAAAATACCACACACCTAATCGTTCTAGGTTTTACCTAGGTCAACTAGACCTGCTCCAGAACTTGATTGTCGAAGTAAAACTGTGTCGAGAAACGGGCTCAAGATACACTGATCACGAGGCCAGGTAAGTGCAGAGATAAGGGGAGGTTTTCCAACGCTTTCGCGAAGTTCCTTAATTAAATAACCCTTTCTCTTTTGGCGGTTTCGCCGTTCACACTTTCCTAGACACCCCGTAAACAATATACCGTTAAGCAAGGTTCTAAACACAGTTAACTTCTCCTAGTGAGCGCGAAGTCCTTAAGGCTTAAAGTCTAATTTCTTTTAAAATTTGTGTGGGTAAACGTTATGCTCAAGTTCGTGATTTGTGGGCCACGGAAAAGGTGATGAAATCCTTTACCGTATGTTGTGGGGTTCGCTTGCCCTTAAGTCCGTATTAATGTATGCAATGCGCAATTCAAAAATTCTATAAAGAATCAAACAATCGTTTTTTAGTTTAAGCACGGCGCTGCAACAAATACGGGTTAGTCAATTTTTAGCGTTTGCTAGCGAACTTGCAAAGAATCCTGCAAAGAATAGTATATTGGAAGCGTCGGATTTGAGAAGAAGGTGTTAGTAAAGTACGTACCGTTAAGTTTTGGGTTAGGAAACCCCCGTTGAATCAAATCCGGTAAGTTTGGAAAGTTCGCTTGCGCGGGTCAAACTACCCGGATCTTTGGCACTGTACTTCGTAATCACCTTAACTTTGAACGTACACTTTGCTCCCACAATCGCAGTTTGCAAATACGCAAAAATCTGCACACTTGCCCACAAAAATGATAAAAAAAAAACAAAAAGAATTTTTTTTATTGTTTTTTTATATATATATACAAAAAGAATATTAACCCGAATAACAAGAAAGAAAATACGCTACCGTCTCCCCGGCAACGGCGCCATTTGATTGGAAGAATTAAAGTTAACCGCAATCAAGATGGTGTCGCTATGCAGCTAGCCGGTTGAGCACGGGTCGATCCACAGGGAGATGGTTGTATGTTCTTTCTTGTTTTAGACGAGTCAATAAAGAATCTGTGTATGTTTTGTTCGATTCTATCCTACGTGTATTGTTTGCAAGTATAAAGTTGTTAAGAAAACGATACGAGATTATAAGCTAATGAAATCCGTACTCAAAACCTTTGAGCCGAATCTTGACCAATTGAAGCTAGAGCAATCGGCAACAACGTGGATTAGGGGATTTAAGCGCGGTATTCATGAAATACGGCTTATTTACCCTTGTCCTTCCGTTCTTGTCTCTTGCTTTCGCCTCCGGCCAAACCGAACGCAACCGGTCGCGGTTAGGAATCACCGTTACCTTGTCAGGGTACGGTGCCTAACGGAGCGCTTGCGTATGGTTTGGGCGGAGTTCAATGGAAAATACGGGAAAAGGAAATGGGCAAAGAAACATTAACTTATAATACCGTATTTTTCTCTTAACAAAGATAATTACATTCATTCACAAAAGAGAACCAAAAAGAGAGAACAAAAAGAAAAGAACAAAGAAAAGAAAAGATTACAAGTAATTAAGTGCATGAATTAAATTGCAAGAAAGTAAAGCAAGATAATAATAAGCAAGAAATAAAAAGCGATAAAAAGAACAAGAAACTAGAACTCAAGACAAGCATGTGATCAATAGCCAACCCTTAAACTTGCAAGCTCAATCAAGAGGTTGCAAGATCAAGGGAAGGGTAGAGAACGCATGTGAAATGAAGCGCTAATTCCATAAGAAAATACGACCCTTGAGATCAATAACTAACCCTTAACCATTCAAGCTCAATGAGGAGGTTGAATGATTAAGAGAAAGCAAGAATCTCAAGGGGAAGAAGAAACAAAAGAGAATGATACAAAAAGCTCTCATCTTCATTAATCTCCCACTCAAAAAGCTCTCACTACAATTTTCATGGAAAAAGAATGAAGAAGAAGAAGAAGAAAACTAAATCCTAAAAAGAAAGAAGAACAAAGAATGAACACCAAATTAGACCCTTGGCTTGGCTCAGATCTGCTGTATTTATAGGCAGGGAAATGAAACCCTAGGGGCAAATTCTGACATAAAATGAAGTACCCAAAGTGCCCATGAAAAACGACAGAATGAAGACCCCACATGGCCGCGGATCCGCGGCCAATACCCCCTATTGGCCGCGGATCCGCGGCCCTTTAGTGGTGTTGGGATGTGGGCTTTGGTCGGGATCCCTGGTTTGTTGTCCTCTTCAGTGTGGTATATGACTTTTCTCAGAATCTCTTCACAATATTTCCAGAATTCTAGCACAACAAAAAGATGATGTGATGTGGATCTTTTGCCATGATTGTCTGGAGCTCCGCGTAGATTTCTTGGATCTTGTGTTGCCATTGAGCCTTGTGCATGAAAATGACATTGATTTGCCATTTTTGTCTTCTTAAACCGGTATGTGGCAACACACGGATAGAGAGCGGAGACCGTGTTTATCAGTTGTTGGCAGTAATCCGGAATTTGTTGTACTTTTCATGGATATTCACTGTTCAGAGCGAGAACCTGTATTCTGCAATTATGTAGCAAACACTGATCAAAAGTACCTACCTATAAACACACGAGCGTAAGAATGAGCGGTATAAAATGCAATATTCTGGTATGAACAGATATCCGCCGAGCCCAAATACTATCACCGGCAGGTAGTGGTCCCTCTGCCAGGCTCACCGTCTGTATACACAGCATCCCTTTCTTGCCCCGGGGTACCATACCGGGCCCCACCATGTACCCACACACGGCTCACGACTCCTCCTCGCATGGGGTATATATATACATCAGAACCGATAAAACTCATGGTGGGTGCACTGAAATATCATATCAAGGGTAACCGGGTTTTTAAAACAATACATACTCTCTTTTGAAATACCCACGGTTCCTAAATCCAGAAATATGATGGAAACAACATATCTCAATGCGTATAATCATAAAGCATGATGTATGCGACATTTAAAAGAAACGTATGCATATCAGTATATCATGCAACATGGAATAGTAATATTCACATATTGAGGGAAACCGCTCTTTTAAAATGAACACAATTTTAAGATATATATTGTGGTTCCCAAATTTCTAATCAAGCCAGAATCACCTACGTATGTGCAGATACTTATGTATGCAAGTATGGGTGTACAATATGTATGTACACAACAGTCCTACAGTATAGTGACATGGCAATTATCGATGATGAAGTGTGTGAGCCGGCAAGCAGGTGTACGTGAAAGATATGCATCATCGATAATGGTGCTGGTGTCCTAACAACATGGTTTTAACATAACAATAAACATATTTAAAAATGCAATGCGATGCGAACAGCAAGAATATGCGACAAATGAATAATAAACACAACAGTGCAGAATCTACATCAATGTATCTATGTCATACTGTTTTGCCATTTGAAAGAAGACAAATCGGGGTTTAGGAAAATAAGGGCTACGGTGTTTTTAAGAAAAGATACGTCTTTTGAAAATATCCGTAGAATCCCTTTGCCTGCCTTTAAAAATATTCCCGATTCGTTAGCTTTGAAATAGGTATGTCATCGGTCTAGCCTAATATCTACTAAGAAAACTACAGATCTAACTAACAAGCCAATCGGGAGGGGTATGCAAACCACCTAAATCTGAGTCGATATATATATATATATATATATATATATATATATATATATATAATAGTCGGTGATCCCGCCTCAATAATATCACGTACGATACAATACATCAATTGACATCCTCGAGTCATGAGTGCGGATCTATCATCAATATAAAGCTCGTACGGTACATCCATCGTACGGCTTCCCAAATCTGCGTACATGTCAATATCACAATCTTCTCATCAACTATCTGGTATCCTTATCGTCATATCTCATGTTCTGGAGTACTGATCTAAGTCTAGTACAAACCGATACAATCTATATAGATATAAGGGCGTGTGTGAAACACACGTCCAAAGGCCTGCTAAAATCTCATGTCGTATCCCAAATACGAATCACATCATATCACCGATATCATGGCACTATGCCCAATCTCATCGACTCATCTCCAAATATCATCCACTATCCTCATCATCCAGGTATAAGTATAACAAGCAAGCATGTGTGTGTGTGGGTGTAAACCTATTCTAGGGTTCGCAACTGGGAAACTATACTATTTGACTTCTAAACCTTAATCTAACCATAATACACCTAATCACATCTAGAATATCCATATCACACTTAACGTTATCATACATATACATATAGTATAAATATTATACTAAATATCGAACTGCGGAGGTGTTATACGTCATCCACCAAACTTCCCCTGTAGATATAATCTACTCACCTTGCATCCTGCGTGTCGGTGTCGACGTCGCCTTCATCTTCTTCATCGCATGGAATCCACATGAAGGTACCTACATAGATAACATAATCGGAATGCGTATTAAAATCACATCGGGAATACCAAAACGACACGCTGAGGACTATAGGTTAGAACTTATAGACTACGCTTTCAAAACCATCAAACAACTCTCGATATCGTCGTACAAACGTCAAGTGATCGAGGTAAAACACAAATACGCAAATCCAGAATTAAAAATACGAGAAACGGGACTCCGAATCAAAACAGCAACTCAGGAAAAAGGTCCCAGATTCTACCCTAGGCCTAATAAGACAATTTTGCATATACCAAGGGTCTATTTTATTAATGAGGGGACCACAGAACCAACACGAACCAATTCTACCCTGGTCTGGCCGTAATTTGCGGCCAGAAAGATTAAGTTTGCGGCCATGGTTGACGGTTAGGGGATAGTGCTTTGGTGATAGCTTCCTAGGTGCCTGCATGTATCACTGTCCTTGCAAAATAATTTTCAGAGTCTCGGGGTGATAGCAGATTCCATTTTACATCCACAGAATTCAGAATTTTCCGATATCGGCTTTTCTAAATCCGTATTCCGCGGTTCTAGTCTCTGGTTTAGGTCTTAATTCTAGCACTAAACGGTTTGTGAGGCCTCTACTGAGCTCAATTGCTCATCACAACTCTCAATTTCCAATACCCTAACTAGAATTCTTCTAGGTCCACAAAACCACTCGATATCGGTTCTAATCTAACATGGGGGTAAAAGTAATGGAAACACTAAGCTTATGGTTCAGAAAATACCTCGTTTGGCAACTCAAGAAAATTCTTGAGTTGCCCCAAGTTGGCCAAAATCCTTGCTTTCTTGGTCCAATGTGCTTCCCTTGAGCTTGTGCATCTTTTTAAAGAAAAGGGCAATGGGTCTTGAGGTGTTTTTCATGGAGTTTAAGAGGGTTGAAGAGGAGGAGGGGGCTAGGGTAGCAGCAGCAAGGTGAGGAGAGGGGAGAGGAGTGAGTGAAGAATGAAGAGGAATGGCCAAGTCAAAACACCCTCACATTTCTCTCTCTCACCCATACCCATTATTCTAATGTTTTCTTTTTCTTTTTCTTTTCTATTTTCCTTCTCTCCTTAATAGTAAACCCAAAGCAAAGAATGAAAATGATGATAAAGCCATGTAGGAAAGTGTAACATAAGCGTGAAATGATATAGTGCATGTTTTGCACAAAACACGCTTAAAGCTCGATTAGCGATTTTTAATCGCGATTAGCACAAAATTAGCACATAATTATTGATAAAAACTTAAAATTTGAATAATTCACATAAACACCATCTTTTTAGTAATTTCTATAATTTTCCAAAAAATTTCCCAATTTATCGGTATTTAATTATACCGCCTTATTAAAATATTCAATATTTTATTATTAAAGTATAAAAAGTCCCCAAAAATAATATTTTATTTTTTTGAAATGTTACAAGAGTAGACTAGTGTACACGGATCGAGACCCTGACGAGGGGCGATGGCCGGTCTCACAAGCCATTGGTGTCAGTTGGTTCACCTAAGACGTATACAGGTGCTCATTGGGTTATGAGTACACCGGACCGGACTCGCTGGGAACATGCTAGTTGGTATTATACCTGTCGTCAGATAGCAGTTCACTGGTGACATATGTACAGGTTAGTCTATCGACCTGAGATTGTCATTTGTCTCGTGTGAGTTCCCACTGTGCTTTGATCAGGTTTTATTTGGGTGCAGTCCCGAGCCACATGGAGGCAGTGAGCGGATCGGCAGGGGATTCGTCTCTCCCGGTATTAGGGGTGAGATCGCGCTGTGTCTTGAGAGCCATTACACAAAGTCCCTAGCCAGGGCAAGCGAGATTTACTGGTAGGTATTCCAGTAGTTTCTCAGGGTGTTCTGGGCTACACTTCGACACGACTTATGCCGCTATTGGGGGTCTGACATTTACCAGCCACCTTGGCCTGATATGCGATACTCATAGACGAACGGACCGGATTGTACGGGTATTGTCACTGACAGGCTCGGTAGTGTTTCAGGATGAGTTCGCTCATCGGCCTCCCTTTTGCTCAATATCTTGGCAGCCGTTACGTACAGCTAGTACCACTGACGTTCTTGTGGTTAAATCCACTGCCAGCGTATTGACGAGTCTTTAGAGTCCCCCACTGAAAGTTTTCCAAGTTCGGGCGAGACATTGTAGAAGCCATATAGTTTTATGGCAGGGTTCGATCATATACATGCACTCGTGCACGGATCACTATCGGACGGATCATACTAGTGGGCTTTGGTTTAGGCCGGATCCTAGTATTAAATTTGTTTGATTACTTTAGTCTCGTTGTATTCGTATTCAGTCGGAATGCGGATGCAGGTATGTATATACAGATGAGGAGTATTTTTGTGATCCGTCACGAGTTTACTTTAGAAGATTCCATTCTATTTATTGATTTAAACTTTTGTTTTAAAGTTTAATAGGTGGAAATTGTGAGTGCAAGTCATAATGAAGAGTATTAAATGTGGCATGTGCATGTTTGGTGCCTCATGGTGTTATTTTTTTTTGTCATGACCATTTTATTTATTGTTTTTGGCTATGAGATATTTTGTGGAGAGAAAGGGGGCAGCCATATATGGCTTTGGTTTGGTCTTGAGAAAAAGATAGAGCTCACACAAAAGATCTCACACACTAAACAAGCTCTTCTTCTTCACTAGTTTTCTTCTTGTGCTCACAACTTCCATTAATGGATTCTTCTTCAACCTCCATCCATTCCATCTCATGTGTTGAGAATCCATGGATGTTATGAGACAAAGTATTCACACACATTCTCTACTTCACCTTGGACATGTCGGCTGGCAAACTTCAAGTCCGAGTTGCTTCGGTTTTGAACCGGGAGCCCGTAAAAAGATTCAGTGATGTGGTGCCACTTCGACGAGGAGACCGGAGATCGAGCGAGATCGGAGATGCCGCGAGGAGCTAATGATGGTGGCCAAAGACCAAAGGACACGGATCGATCGGTATATCCATTCTAACTTCTTTGTAGTTAGCTAGTTTAGGGTTAATGGTACGATCCGGGTAAAAGTCTGCGTTAGCGCCAGTTTATAAAAGTTTTTTTCTACATTTGGCTTCAGATTGATGGCCGAGGCGCTACCGAAGACTTACATGATATCAGAGCCACGCCATTAACCCCTACTAGCTTGTTCTAACATGTTTAAAGTATCGATCGACCGAATTTTCTAAAACCACATTTCCATATTTCAAGTTTCTGCTGAATTTTTTAAGTTGTCTAAAAATTATTTTGGGTATGTCAGGAAATCGTGCAGGATTTTTTTAAGACCCTGGGAGAAATTTGATAGCACGTTCTTACCATCGCACCGCGGAACCGCGGCCAAACCATCATGCTTACCGCGGTTGTGCGGCGGAATGGTGGACACAGTGCACCATTTTTCTTCTGGGTGTCTTTTAAATGGAATTGTGGTTTCTGGAATATTTTGTTTTGGCACAGATTTATTTTGAGTGTTGGATTTGCACTTGGGCCCCACTTAGAGAAGTTTTGTCGATCGAAACTTTAAATACGTTAGTTTATAGTACATACATTTCTATCTGCGACCGTGAATGTCATTTGATCGGTACAACTTGTTTAATAGCTGTATTCCTTTTAGACGGGTTTGTGAAAGGGACATTCACGTTGATAATCTGTGTTGTGCTATGATTTTGCGGATTGTTGTGGTGGATAGCTTGGTTGCAATGTTAGTACTGTTTATTTTTATTTGTACATTTGATATCGCGGGGCGATTGTCCGACATGTGGACTGCCGTCACTTCCTGTTTGTATATTACTCTTTTGGGGCACGACCGGGTTGAGGTCGATGTACCCGTTGTACATATTTTCTTTTCTGTACTGGGATTACCCCGCGATGGACTGCACGGATAGCCGGGTTCTAGAGCGTAACGAGCCCGCATCTCATGGTTTTGAGACGGAGGGGCCTTCCTCTAGAATTGGCGGGCTATTCGCCGCACTTGTAGGGGGTACAGGTTGACCCAAGGAGGGGTGCTCAAGTTACCAGATTACGTGAAGTGCTAGGTGGTCCATTCACTTTGTTGAAGGGGGCTGCCTTGCTTCAGGTTGTTTGTTATATGTATGCCCTGGAGGCCATTACTATACATATGATGTATATTGTAGTGGATGCTTGGACATATATAGGGAGGACTTTCATACTCGACATGATAGTACGCTATCTTGTTGCTTTTTATCTTAATATGTACTCTGATTGTCTCTATGTTACATGTTGATAAAGCCCTTAGGATAAGTACTTGACTACCAGGACTATGATTCAGATCATACTAGTGGGGACAAGGTAGTCGCCAAGTACATCCTTCAAACGTTCCTAGTCGTGGGAGTACCGAGACAGGGAATCGATACTCCAGAGTAGACTAGCGTATGCGCTTCTTGACCTATATGATGGACGATGGATGATCCCATATCTATTGGTGTTTGACATCAGAGAAGGTATACGGGTGCTCAGTAGAGACTGGGTACACTGGACGGACTCGCCGAGAACTCCCAGATGGTATTATACCTCACGTCAGATGGCAGTTCTCTGGTGACACTGGTACAAGTTAGTCTGTAGACCCGAGATCTTCATAGAGTCTTTTGTGATTCCCACTGTGCTTTGATTTCCATCATACCACGTCCAATGGGGCGTGCAAAACGGTGGCTTTTTGGTACAGTCCCGAATCACATGGAGACAATGAGCGATAGGAGGGGATTCGTCTCTCCCGGTATAGGGAGTTGATGTTGTGCTGTTTTCGATTGGCTATAACTGGAATTCCCTGGCCAGAGCTGATATAAAGATTTACTGGTAAGTGTTACTAGTAGTTTCTCGACCTGTTATGATCCTCACATCGACACGACTTATCGGTTACTGGGGTCTGACGTATACCACCCTAGACTAGATATACAACATATCAGACGAAGAGACCGGACTGTACGAGAGTGTTACTGATTGGATTCGCTGGAGAAAGTACATGCTTGCTTGTTGATCTTCTGATCGCTCAATCCCCAGGTGGCCGTTACGTTTAGCAGACCGCTTGCGGCTTGTGGGTGTTTGATATGATCATCACCTACTGCCGGCGTATTGACGAGTCTTTAGAGTCCTACATAGAGGTTTCCTGGCTCAAGCGAAACGGAGTAGGAGTGCATATGTGATATGTGAGGGAACGATATTAATACGAGTATGTGATACCGCATTATATTCTCGTGATGTGTGACATGATTGGTTATATGTGATATAGCCGAGTTATCGAATCGAGCGTTGATTCGATAAGATGTTGCATTTGATATTAGTCGGTTATATGTGATATAGCCGGATTATTAAATCAAGAGTTGATTTCATAATTTAACGTATAATTATATATTTGATATATTATAATACATTAACTAATATTTATCTCACTATTGATTTCTTTTTCTCACACAATGTGCACATTGTATATATATACGCGATATGTACATTTGTGTACATGGATTGTGTCATGTTTGATGATACATGAAAGATGGGTGTATGAGATTAACACAATGCTAGGGTTAAGTTAGGGTTTCAATTTATGTTAAGTTAATTCAAAATTGATTGAGTTTGTTATGCTAAAGCTTGCACAAAAGCTTATGGATAAGCTTTGACAAAGTCAACCCTTTTGTCTAGTTTAAGATATTTATCAAACCCAACCTTTAACCATAACCATGAGTTAATTCTCTACATGAGTTAGCCATGAGGGCTTAACTCAACCAAGGGTGCAATAATTCATTTGGATGAATTATTCACAAGTCTTCTTCTTCTTCTTCTTCTTCTTCAAGCTCCATGAAAAAGCTTGCTAGCTCTAATGGAGTTTTGAGATAAAGTGTGAGAAAATCAATTCTAAAGTGAGCCCACCTCCTACTTCTTCATCCTCTACTACTTGCCATGTAGTAGAGTGTGTTCTCTTCACAAAGTTCATGACCTAGTGAAGGAATAGCTTGATTCAGTGTCTCCTTGACGTAGATCATCTTCAGCCTCGAAGTCATCGAAGCAAGCACGTTCGTTTCTTCGCGGGAGCCTCTCTAGAGTCCGGACGATCGTGATCGCAGCGAAGGGACCACTACACGAAGCTATTGAAGTGAAGGACTGGACTACAAAGGTTGTAATCCCAAACTCTTAGATGTTAAAGTGTTTAACATGCTTAGTTTTCGCATAATCTCTAGTATACGATCTTGGTTAGGGTTGTTCGGCAAGTCTAAATTTTGAATCGTGCATGGTTGATGCCTTAAAGAACCTTGTGAGAGTGCCAAGTAACCCTACAGTGGTATCAGAGCCAAGCTAGAGTTTTAGGCGAAGTCTAGGCGAAGTTTAAATTCCGATCGAACTCCGGATACCCCTAAATCCCAAGTTTCTGGAAAAATTTTCAAAAGTTGATTTTTTTCATATTAAAAATGCTCAGAAATTTCAGCTGGTAATTTTATGGAACTGTGTGAAAAACGACAAAGAAATTCTTCCAAGGCGCCGCGGAACCGCGGCATAAGCATGGGTCGCGCGGCGGTTCCGCGGCCGTACAGTGACATCATTATTTTCTTTTTGCACAGTAAAGCCCCTATGAATTTCCTGATGTTTCTGGGTATTTTTAATTATGCTCAAGTGTTGAGTTTTCTGGAATGTATTGGGGACTCGTTGATTCGATCGGATAATTTAACTTCGTTTAAGTTTTTGAGGATAATTTTAGAAACTGTTAAAAAGTTCAAACGGATATCAATAACTCACTTTTTCCCCTGTCGGAAATTTTTTCGAAAGTTGGATTTTTTCTCGAGTTTGAAACTTTCGGAAAATCATGCAAGTAACGTGGTGGGCCCTCTAGAAGACAATAAACCTTAACTCGATTATGTGGCCGTCTGAACCGCATCTAAACCTTAGGGTTTGTGGCAGTACGGCGTTGCCACATATGAGGCGTTGGCTTGACCCTTCTATGGCTGGACCATTGGTACTGTGGCATGTGATGGATACCTTTTAAACTCCACTCAAGTGTTGAGCTATTTGGCAAATCTTGGGCGATTGTTTATTCGATCGGAAAGTTTAACACTGTCTATTTATCTGGAATGTGATACAATATTTGGAATCCACAAGTAGTTATGAGATAACTAATTTGAATGTTATAAATCTAGCAGTTTAGTCTCATTTGATCGGTTGCCACAGGATTTTGATGCGATCAAAAGTCCGTCGCAATCATGTAGCTTACGCGGATACTCGCCGGGTAAACATTGTTAGTTATATGTATGCCCTAGAGGCCATTACTGTACATACGATGTATATTGTAATGTATGCTTGGACATATATAGGGAGGACTTTCTTGCTCGACATGATAGTATGCTATCTGGTTGTACTTTATCTTAACATGTACTCTGATTGTCTCTATGTTACATGTTGATAAAGCCCTTAGGATATGTACTCGACTACTGGGATTATGATGAGATCATACTAGTAGGGCCACGGTAGTCGACGAGTACATCCTATAACTGTTCCTAGTCGAGGGTGTATCGAGATAGAGCATCGATACGCTAGAGTAGACTAGCGTATACGCATCTTGACCCATATGATGGGCGATGGATGATCCCATATCCATCGGTGTTTGACATCAAGGATGGAGTACGGGTGCTCAGTAGAGACTGGTTACACTGGACGGACTCGCCGAGAACTCCCAGATGGTATTATACCTCACGTCTGATGGCAGTTCACCGGTGACACTGGTACAGAGTAGTCTGTTGACCCGATATCGTCATAGAGTCTTGTGTGATTCCCACTATGCTTTGATTTCCATCATACCACGTACAAGAGGGCATGCAAAAAGGTGGCTTTTGGGTAGAGTCCCGAATCACATGGAGGCAATGAGCGATAGGAGGGGATTCGTCTTTCCCGGTATAAGGAGTTAATGTTGCGCTGTGTTCGATTGGCTATAACTGGAAATCCCTGGCCAGGGTTGCTGAGATTTACTGGTAAGTGTTATGAGTAGTTTCTCGAACTGTTATGGACCTCATATCGACACGATTTATCGAGCTACTGGGGTCTGACGTTTACCACCCCTAGGCGAGATATGCGACATATCATACGACGAGACCGGACTGTACGGGAGTGTTACTGATTAGATTCACAGGAGAATGTACAGACTTGCTTGTTGATCTTCTGAGAGCTCAATACCTGGGTGGCTGTTACGTTTAGCTGACCGCTTGCAGCTTGTAGGTGTTTGATATGATCATCACCTACTGCCGGCGTATTGACGATTCTTTAGAGTCCTACATAGAGGTTTCTTGACTCAAGCAAAATGGAGTAGGAGCACATATGTGATATGTGCTGGACCGAGGATAATGCGGTATCTGATACCGTATTGGATTCTCGCGATATAAGATATCGGCCGGGTATATGTGATATAGCCGGGTCATCGTATTAGTCGGTTATTTGTGAAATAGCCGGATTATCGGATCAAGTGTTGATTCGATAATTTAATGTATAATAATATATATGATATAATAATTACATTAACTAATATTAGCTCACTAAAAGATTCATTTTCTCACGGGATAATACATTGATATATATGCGATATATGTTAATTGTATTATTTTCTATTGTTACAAAATATATTGTATATGTGATATATAATATCGTAACATGTTAGGGTTACAAATTTAACAGTGGTTTATGGTTTAAACTTGGTTAGGGTTTGGATTAGGGTTAGCTTTTGCATGAAGCTTCATGGAACTTTGACTTTGTGTTTTGCTTGATATTTTGTGAAGATATTATGTTAACCCAATCCAAACCATTAACTCTAGTTAATTCTCTACAAGGGTTAACTCCTTCATGCTTAACCCTTGGTTAGATTTGTAACCACTACAACAATTCATTATTCATCACAAAAGGATTTAGCACTTCTTCTTGCTTCTTCCTCCTTGATGAAAAGCATCACTAGCTTTTTCATAAGTGATGTTTATATGTGAGAATATGAAAACAAAAGAGAGAAAAAAATCCTACTTCATCATCCTCATCTATCCTTGCCATTTAGATGAGGGTGTTCACTTCTTTTAGAGAGTGAGAGCTTATGTTAACGAAACTTCAAGGTAGATCATCTTTGTTATCGAAGATCGGAATCAAGCTTGCACCTTTCTCTTCGCGGAGCCTCTCGAGAGTTCGGAACACGATGATCGCAGCGAAGGGACTTCAACACGGAGCTTAAGAAGTGAAGGACCAGATCTACAAAGATTGTAATCCCTCTCACTTAGTGTTAAAGAGTTTAACATGCTTGTTTTCACCTAAACTCTAGTTTAAAGATCCGGCTTTAGGTTGTTCGGCACGGCTAAATTTTTAATCGTGCATGGTTGATGCCTCATAGAACCTTGTGAGCGTGCCCAGCAACCCTACAGTGGTATCAGAGCCATGCTAGAGCTTCAGGCGAAGTCTAGACGAAGTTTAAAGTTCGATCGAACACCGAAACCCTAATTTGAAACCCTCTCTGGATATTTTTCAAAAATGTGATTTTTTATGAATTAAAAATGCTCAGAAAATTAAGCAGGAAAAACTAAGAATTACTGTGAAGTATGGACTTGTAATTCGCTGATTTGACCGCGGAACCGCGGCCAAACCAAGGTTTCCGCGGCCAAAATTTTGAATTAGTCCCTGGAACTTCATATATTTATTCTTAGGTCGTTTCTTGTCATTTTTTTCTGGGAATTTTTTAATTCTACTCAAGTGTTGAGTTTTCTTGGGTTGTATTGGGGACTAGTTGATTCGATCGGATAATTTAACTTTGTTTAGTTTGTCCGGGTAATTTTTATAACGTGTTAAAAAGTTCGAACGGATATCAATAACCCACTTTTTCCCCTGCCTGAAAATTTCCAAGCATTGGATTTTTTCGTAGTTTAGGAACGTTCTATGTCATGCAAGTAATGCGGTGGACCCTCTAGAAGACAACAAAGCTTAACTCGATTATGTGACCGTATTGAACCACCTCTAAATCTTAGGGTTTGTGGCAGTACGGCGTGCCACATGTGAGGCGTTGTCTTGACCCTTCTACGGCTGGACCATTGGTACTGTGGCATGTGATGGATGTTTTTAAACTAATTTCAAGTGTTGAGAATTATTTGGGAAAACTTGGATGTTTGATTATTCGATCGGAAAGTTTAACATTGTCTATTTATCTGGAATGTGATACAATATTTGGAATCCACAAGTAGTTATGAGATAACTAATTTGAATGTTATAAATCTAGCAGTTCAGTCTCATATGATCGGTTGCCATGAATTTTGATGCGATCAAAAGTCCGTCGCAATCGCGTAGCGTACGCGGATACTCGCCGGGTAAACTTAACAGACAACCACGCCCCATAGCCCCGACCAAGTGACTGTAGGAGAACCCCGTCGCCAAAAGCATCCGTTCGGGTGCTCACGGCAGCGGTGTTCCTCCTTAGTGCACTTCGTTGACGTCATCGGGGGTGCGGCCGTCTACTAAAGTTTGCGATGAGCATCCGATCAGGATGTCGGGAATCTTGTTGAATTGCCCGACTTGATATTGAAAAGTGTTTTCGATAATGAGACTAAAATGCGGGGTTTATAATTGTTAGGCTTGAGATGTCTAAGGAATTCATTTGGTTAGGCATGCGATGTCTAAGAAGGTTGCGGATTCCAACTGTTGTAGTTTTACACTTTCTTTTCTGCGACCGTAAGTGTAGTATGTAGTTGTATCTCCTGTTTTCGTTGCTATACATCGACGACAATCGGTGTATGCATACTTATTTACGTTGATGATATGAGATGTTATGTGTTGTTGTGATATGTTATATTGGATCGTCGTGTTCTGAATAGCCGGGGGTTTTATGTGAGATGAGAGTTTTTCATTTTCATTCATGTAAAATTCATTTATATGTAATATTCTTTTATTGGGGCACTTCTGGGCTGAGGATGATGTCACCATTGTATATTATTTACTTTTCCTCATTAGGTAGACCCAAGGCGGGGAGCACAAGTAACCGGGTTCTAGGGTACAGTGGGAGGCCATATCGAGGAGTCGAGACCGGGTCTTGTAACCCTAGAATTGGCAGTGTTGCTTGCCGCTCTCATAGGGGTCTAGGGATGTGGGCTTGGCTATTCATCGCGACCGTGGAATCCGTGTTTTATACAGGCTCGTATTAAAAACACGGACGTCCTAGTATATCCAATATTTCATATATGTTCTTCTGCTGCAATGTTCTGTGATGAGATCATATTACTGTCTGAGACGAATGTTTATATTATATATATGAGATATATATTATATATTGTTTATTTCGTTTCATATCTGTTGCTTGTGAAGCATAATAAAATGGGACTTCATTAATTAGATTAATGAAATAAAAGAAACCTAAAGATGTTGTAGAAACTTGTTTAAAAACTGGTAGCTCTAGTTCTTGCTTTGCATAGCGGTGTTCCTTGTAGAACATCCAATATCTTATTCGATAAGGAAAGAGCCGAGATCCCTTCACCGGAAGTGACCTCTTTAGTGAAACTAGCAGATGCTACAAACTCGGTTTGTCTTTTTATTGCTTCTATAGTTCTTGCTTTGCATAGTGATATTTGTGAAATATCCTGCACCTTATTCGATGAGGAAAGGGCCGACGATCCCTTCACCGGGAGTGACCCCTTTAGCAAAACTAGAAAAGCCTCAAAAACACTCCATTTAAAAATCACTCGATTCTACAACGATATCAAGTTCATTACGCAAAGGGTTTTCTTAAAAACCTGTCGTAGCCCTCCGTCATTTCAGATAAGTACTAATTAGTATTCGTGCTGCGGTAGTTTGGCCTCCGTCAAGGCGTAGTGTACGGTAGCTAACTAATGCTTATCTGCTAGCATATGATGCGATTAGATTAGGGTATTCGTACGGCGTAGTTTAGCCTCCATCAAGGGTCGTGCGGATGGGTTTAATTCAATCAGGAAATGACGGGTTGAACTTGACTAGCGGACTATGGGTAGTTTGGCCTCCGTCAAGGTCATAGGACGCTAGGGGTAAAATATTATCGGGAATTTCAAGTGTTGAAATTTGCAACGAGATTGCATACCTTCTATGAGATAGTTGGATCACGATACCCACTGCGAGTAAGAGTTACTCTTGGGAGAGTTTTACACATTACAATTAGCCGATCAAGTAGGTGTTTAGAAAGGTGTCAACGGGGTTACGCCCCTGGGAAACCGAGGTTTACTTTAATTAGGTTCGTGCGAAAGCACGGGGGACCTCCCTCAAAGTACCGGCACTGGCCTGGCTGAAAGATTGGTGAACTTGTACCGTGTAATTAATCCCGGCTAGTTTTGAAGGAAGATTTGACTAAAACAATGGGAGATATCCTGATTAGATATATTAGATAACCAATCTAATCTTGCAAGAGCATACGCTGAGTGTTTTCTTCTCTCTCTCCAGGTAGCGACCATATCACGCCTTAATCAAGATAATAATACGGATGTATTGACCGAACCCGCTTGTTATACTGAGCTGGGGAACGTTGGTCCTGCTCCAACTTATAAATGTTATAAGACAGAGCAGGAAATTAGGGATTACTAGAATTCCCGTGCCGCCCAAACGAAGAAAGTGCATACTGATGCATCATCTTCGGGTGTGTTCATTACAGATAACCGTTTCTCAGTATCCTTTACATCCTGGGTATGTGATATCGGATCAGGATCCCGCATATGTAATCTGTTACATGGGCTACAGATAGGTAGAGGACTGAGAACGGGTGATAGGTTTCATGAGATAGAAACGGTGCAAGAGTTGTAATCAAGTCTGTTGGTCACTATCACCCTGTATTACCAGAATACATTGATTCTGAACGAATGTTATTAGATACCGAACCTGATGTACAACATCATATCAGTCTCTTTATTAGTAAAGAAAGGATATAATTTTGTATTGTTGGATAATGTTTTGAACATTTCCTATATCAAGAGTTGATCGGTTCAGGCACGTTATCTAATAGCATTGACGTTCTAAATCAAACTACAGTTCTTAGTATACAGAACACATACGAGAGGAAGAGTTCAGAACTGAACGAATCCTTCTTGAGGCATTGTAGACTAGGTCATATCAATGCGACCCGACTAGCTGAAGTTACATTAAGATGCATATTTAAATTTGTTTGAATTTACATCTTGTGATACCTGCCGGTCATGTCACAAAGATAAGATGACCATAGCTCTGTTTATTTGAAACAGAGAAAGAGTTAGTGAACTCTTGGGATTGATACATGCTGATGTATGAAGGTCCCCTGTCTACACATGTCAAGACCGGTTCTTTGTACTTCATTACATTTCTCTGATGATCTCTCAAGATTCAGACATATGTTCCTGTTGAAACACAAGTCCGAAGCTTTTGAGATATTCACAGAATATAAGTTAGAAGTAGAGAACCAAAATACGGGTATAAGTATTATGTCCTTTGATGAGATCAAGGAGGAGAATACTTGAGTACGGAATTCCTGGACTATTCTAAAGGAGAATGAGATTCTCTCTCAGCATTACTCCTCCGTATACACCATAGCACGATGGTATATCGGGTCGGAGCAATAACACTCTATGTGATATGGTGTGCTCTATGATGAGTCCTACTGAGTTTCCTATTTCCTTTTGGGAGTTATGCACTTGAGAAGCCGCATACCTATTGAATAGGGTTCAAATCAAATCAGTTGCCTACCACGTCATATGTGATATGGAAAGGGAAGAGCCCATATCTTAAGTTTGTTAAGATTTGGGGTTGTCCGGCCTATGTCTAAAATCAAAATCCGGACAAGCTCGAAGCAAGGTCAGCTCTGTAAAATTGGAAGTAGTTCCAGCTATACAAACTGCAGCTGATTATTTGGTAGAACCAAAGGATTCAGTAGTTTTCAACGAACCTCAGCCTCTCCGCCGA
Source organism: Agapanthus africanus (assembly GCA_030015575.1). NCBI lineage: Eukaryota > Viridiplantae > Streptophyta > Magnoliopsida > Asparagales > Amaryllidaceae > Agapanthus > Agapanthus africanus. Next base: position 274,256 of record JASDDO010000136.1, read on the forward strand.
TCTAGTAGGGTTCTTCACCCACCAGAGAGATACTTCGGTTTCTATATGACAGTGGGAGCGAGGATTGTATAATGAGATGGTGACCCAACTACTTTCGAGCTGGCCATCAGGAGTGGGACTCTGTAAGAATGGCTGGATGCTTAGCGATCTGAGATGGAATCCTTATACACCAACAAAGTATGGACTTTGGTTGCTTTATCTGAAGGGTTAAATCCCCATCAGGAGCAAGTATATCTTGAGAAGATTACTTGGTATACATGGAAAAGTTGAGACTTTCAAAGCTATGCTTAAGTCCATCCAGATCTTACTTGCCACTGCTACATACCATGACTACGATATCTGGTGGTTGGGTGTCTTGACTGCTTTTCTAAATGATGTTTTGGAAGAGAGCGTCTATAACTACACAGCCAGAGGGCTTCGTAGACAGTGGGAGAAGCGGAAACGTGTAAAAGATGTTTTATGTGATGAAGCAGGCATCGCGGAGTTGGAACGTCTATTTTAATGTGTTAGTCAAAGAGTTTGACATCATCAAAATGGTAGATGATCCTTGTATAAACAAAAGGGTAGTAGGGAGTATGGTGATGATCCTCGCAGAGTACGTGGATGACATACTCTTGATAGGGAAGGAGTTTCCTATGCTACGCTCGGTCAATCTCCGCTTATCACAATGATTCTCCATATAGGATCAAAATGATACCTCTTAAATCCTGGGTTTTGGATCTATGAGATAGTTCTAATTGGATGTTAGGATACTCACTAGTTGTTGTGAGATGGTATCAATCGATCCAGGGGAGAATCACTAGTAAGGTTCCAGGGTGATAAGGACGACTGAATGTCAGTCGCAGGCATTGTCTTTACCCTCAGTGGAGGGACGGTATGTTGGAAGAGTTCCAAGCTAGATACCGTGACATACTAGACGATTAAAGGCAAGATACATCGTTACTAAGGATGCTACCAAAGAGGCAGTCTGGATATATATAGGTTCATGAGGTGAACTTCGTTCTTACCATTGTGTGACAATGGAGTTGTGACTTATGCCAAGGTACTACCGTCCCATCAGAAATCCAGATATAATTCTTAGGCAGTATCACCTGATCATGGAGATGGTTGATCTCTAGGGAGATCGAGGTTAGGAGAGTAGACATAGAGGACAACAGCGCGGATCCACTCACAAAGGCCTTTTTCCCAGTAGAGACTTTTATGGGATGGTTGAGTATGAGAGACATCAACCACAGCTAATTGTTGGGTATGTGATACCACAACAGATGGCCCTACTGCAAATGGGAGATTGTTAGTTATATGTATGCCCTAGAGGCCATTACTGTACATACGATGTATATTGTAATGGATGCTTGGACATATATAGGAAGGACTTTCTTGCTCGACATGATAGTATGCTATCTGGTTGTACTTTATCTTAACATGTACTCTGATTGTCTCTATGTTACATGTTGATAAAGCCCTTAGGATATGTACTCGTCTACTGGGACTATCATGAGATCATACTAGTGGGGCCATGGTAGTCGACGAGTATATCCTATAACTGTTCCTAGTCGAGGGTGTATCGAGACAGGGCATCGATACACCAGAGTAGACTAGTGTATACACATCTTGACCCATATGATAGGCGATGGATGATCCCATATCCATCAGTGTTTGATATCAAGGATGGTGTATGGGTGCACAGTAGAGACTGGGTACACTGGACGGACTCGCCGAGAACTCCCAGATTGTATTATACCTCACGTCAGATGGCAGTTCTCCGGTGACACTATTACAGAGTAGTCTGTTGACCCGAGATCGTCATAGAGTCTTGTGTGATTCCCACTGTGCTTTGATTTCCATCATACCACGTCCAAGAGGGCGTGCAAAAAGGTGGCTTTTGGGTAGAGTCCTAAATCACATAGAGGCAATGAGCGATAGGAGGGGATTCGTCTCTCCCGGTATAAGGAGTTGATGTTGTGCTGTGTTCGATTGGCTATAACCGGAAATCCCCGGCCAGGGTTGCTGAGATTTACTGGTAAGTGTTATGAGTAGTTTCTCAAACTGTTATGGACCTCATATCGACACGATTTATCGAGCTACTGGGGTCTGACGTTTACCACCCCTAGGCGAGATATGCGACATATCAGACGACGAGACCGGACTGTACGGGAGTGTTACTGATTGGATTCACAGGAGAATGTACAGACTTGCTTGTTGATCTTCTGAGCGCTCAATACCTGAGTGGCTGTTACGTTTAGCTGACCGCTTGCAGCTTGTGGGTGTTTGATATGATCATCACTTACTGCCGACGTATTGACGATTCTTTAGAGTCCTACATAGAGGTTTCTTGACTCAGACAAAACGGAGTAGGAGCACATATGTGATATGTGCGGGACCGAGGATAATGCGGTATGTGATACCGTATTGGATTCTCGCGATATAAGATATCGGCCGGGTATATGTGATATAGCCGGGTCATCGTATTAGTCGGTTATTTGTGAAATAGCCGGATTATCGGATCAAGTGTTGATTCGATAATTTAATGTATAATAATATATATGATATATTAAATTACATTAAATAATATTAGCTCACTAAAAGATTCATTTTCTCACGGGATAATACATTGATATATATGCTATATATGTTAATTGTATTATTTTCTATTGTTACAAAATATATTGTATATGTGATATATAATATTGTAACATGTTAGGGTTACAAATTTAACAATGGTTTAGGGTTTAAACTTGGTTAGGGTTTGGATTAGGGATAGCTTTTGCATGAAGCTTCTTCATGAAGCTTTGACTTTGTGTTTTGCTTGATATTTCGTGAAGATATTATGTTAACCCAATCCAAACCATTAACTCTAGTTAATTCTCTACAAGGGTTAACTCCTTCATGCTTAACCCTTGGTTAGATTTGTAACCACTACAACAATTAATTATTCATCACAAAAGGATTTAGTTCTTCATCTTGCTTCTTCCTCCTTGATGAAAAGCTTCACTAGCTTTTTCATAAGTGATGTTTATATGTGAGAATTTGAAAACAAAAGAAAGCAAAAAAAATCCTACTTCATCATCCTCATCAAACCTTGCCATTTAGATGAGGGTGTTCACTTCTTTTAGAGAGTGAGAGCTTGTGTTAACGAAACTTCAAGGTAGATCATCTTTGTTATCGAAGATCGGAATCAAGCTTGCACCTTTCTCTTCGCGGAGCCTCTCGAGAGTTCGGAACACGATGATCGCAGCGAAGGGACTTTAACACGGAGCTTAAGAAGTGAAGGACCGGATCTACAAAGGTTGTAATCCCTCTTACTTAGTGTTAAAGAGTTTTACATGCTTGTTTTCACCTAAACTCTAGTTTAAAGATCCGGCTTTGGGTTTTTCGACACGGCTAAATTTTTAATCAGGCATGGTTGATGCCTCATAGAACCTTGTGAGCGTGCCCAGTAACCTTACAAACTTAATAGGAAGCCATGCCCCATAGCCCCGACCGAGTGACTGCAGGAGAACCCCGTCGCCAAAAGCATCCGTTCGGGTGCTTGAGGCAGCGGTGTTCCGCCTTAGTGCACTTCATCGATGGCATACGGGGGTGCGGCCGTCTACTAAAGTTTGCGACGAGCATTCGTTCAAGATGTCGGGAATCTTGTTGAATTGCCCGACTAGATATTGAAAAGTGTTTTCGAGATCGAGACTAAAATGCGGGGTTTGTAACTGTTAGGCATGCGATGTCTAAGGAATTCATTTGATTAGGCATGCGTTGTCTAAGGAGGTTGCGGATTCCAACTATTGTAGTTTTACATTTTCTTTTCTGTGACCGTAAGCGTAGTATGTGGTGTATCGCTGGCTTCGTTGCTATACATCAACGACAATCAGGATACGCATACTTGCTTACGTTGATGATATAAGATATTATGTGTTGCTGTGATATGTTATATTGGATCGTCGTGTTTGAATAGCCGTGGGTTTTATGTAAGATGAGAGTTTTTCTTTTTCATTCATGTAAAATTAATTTGTATGCAATATTCTTTTATTGGGGCACTTCCGGGCTGGGGATGATGTCACCATTGTATATTATTTATTTTTCCGCATTAGGTAGACCTAAGGCAGGGAGCACATGTAACCGGGTTCTAGGGTTCAGTGGGAGACCATCTCGAGGAGTCGAGACCGGGTCTCCTAACCCTAGAATTAGCAGTGTTGCTTGCCGCTCTCGTAGGGGTCTAGGGATGTGGGTTTGGCTATTCATTGCGACCGTGGAATCCGTGTTTTATGCAGGCTCGTATTAAAACACGGACGTCCTAGTATATCGAATATTTCATATATGTTCTTCTGCTGCAATGTTCTGTGCTGAGATCATATTACTGCCTGAGACGAATGTTTATATTGTATATATGAGATATATGTTATATTATAGATTTCATTTCAAATGTGATGCTTGTGAAGCATAATTAAAATGGGACTTCATTAATGAGATTAATGAAAGTAAAAGAAACCTAAAGATGTTGTAGAAACTTGTCTTAAAAACTGGTAGCTCTAGTTCTTGCTTTGCATAGTAGTGTTCCTTGTGGAACATTCAGCACCTTATTCGATAAGGAAAGAGCTGAGATCCCTTCACCGGGAGTGAGCTCTTTAGTGAAACTAGCAGATGCTACAAACTCGTTTTGTCTTTTGATTGCTTCTATAGTTCTTGTTTTGCATAGTGATATTTGTGAAATATCCAGCACCTTATTCGATGAGGAAAGAGCCGACGATCCCTTCACCGGAACTGACCTCTTTAGCAAAACTAGAAAAGGCCTAACAAACATTCCATTCAAAATCACTCGATTCTACAACGATATCAAGTTCATTACGCAAAGGGTTTTCTTAGAAACCTGTCGTAGCCCTCCGTCATTTTAGGAAGTAGAGTACTTAGTATTCGTGCTGCGTATGTCGACTTTAGTTGAGGCGTAGTGTACGATAGCTATGTGATGTCTTCCTACACAGCATATGATGCGATTAGTTAGGACATTCATATGATTATGTCGACCATAGTTGAGGGTCATTTAGGGTGGGTCTGATTAATCAAAAAATGACGGGTAGAACTTGACTAGTGCTTATGATATGTTGACCTTAGTTAAGGTCATAAGTGCTAGGGGTAAAATATTATCGGGAATTTCAAGTGTTGAAATTTGCAATGAGATTGCATACCTTCTATGAGATAGTTGGATCCCGATACCACTGTGAGTAAGAGTTACTCCTGGGAGAGTTTTGCACATTACAATTAGCCGATCAAGTAGGTGTCTAGAAAGGTATCAACGGGGTTACGCCCCTGGGAAAACGAGGTTTACTTTAATTAGGTCCGTGCGAAAGCACGGGGAACCTCCCTCAAAGTACCGGCACTGGCCTGGCTGAAAGATTGGAGAACATGTACGGTGTAATTAATTCCAGCTAGTCTTTCCTTTTAGGGTTTGAAGGAAGATTTGACTAAAACAGTGGGAGACATCCTGATTAGATAAATTGATAACCAATCTAATCTTGTAAAAGCGCACGGTGAGTGTTTTCTTCTCTCTCTCTCCAGGTAGAGACCATATCACGCCTTAATCAAGATAATAATACAGATGTATTGACCGAACCCGCTTATTATACTGAGCTAGGGAATGTTGGTCCTGCTCCAACTTATAATTGTTATAAGCCCGAGCGGGAAATAGGGGGTTACCAGAATTCCCGTGCCGCCCAAACGAAGAAAGTGCATGCTGATGCATCTTCTTCGGGTGTGTTCATTACACAGAACTGTTTCTCAGTATACTTTATGTCCTGGGTATGAGATACCGGATCAGGATCCCGCAAATGTAATTTGTTACATGGGCTACAGAGAGGTAGAGAACTGAGAACGGGTAATAAGATTCATGAGATAGAAAACGGTGCAATTATTGCAGCCAAGTCTGTTGGTAATTATCACCCTGTATTACCAGAATACATTGATTCTGAACAAATGTTATTAGATACCGAACCTGATATACAACATCATATCAGTCTCTTTATTTATTAAAGAAGGATATAATTTTGTATTGTTGGATAATGTTTTAAACATTTCCTATATCAAGAGTTGATCAGTTCAGGTACGTTATCTAAAAGCATATACGTTCTAAATCAAACCGCAGTTCTTAATGTACAGAACACACACAAGTGGAAGAGTTCAGAAATGAACAAATCCTACTTGAGGTATTGTGGACTAGGTCATGTCAATGTGACCCGACTAGCTGAAGTTACATTAAGATGCATAGTTAAATCTGTTTGAATTTACATCTTGTGAAACTTGCCAGTCATGTCACAAAGATAAAATGACCATAGCTCTATTTATAGGAAACAGAGAAAGAGTTAGTAAACTCTTAGGATTGATACATGATGATGTATGTAAGTCCCCTGTCTACATATGCCAGGACTGGTTCTTTGTACTTCATTACATTCACTGATTATCTCTCAAGATTCGGACATATGTTCCTGTTGAAACATATGTCTGAACCTTTTGAGAAATTCAATGAATATAACTCAGAAGTAGAGAACCAAAAACGGGTATAAGTATTATGTCCTTTGATGAGATCAAGGAGAAGAATACTTGAGCACGGGATTCCTGGACTATTCTAAAGGAGAATGAGATTCTCTCTAAGGATTACTCCTCCGTATACACCACGGCACCTCGGTGTATCGGGGCGGAGCGATCACACCCTATTTGATATGGTGCGCTCTATGATGAGTACTACTGAGTTTCCTATTTCCTTTTGGGAATTATGCACTTGTGAAGCTGCATACCTATTGAATAGGGTTCCAATCAAATCAGAAGCCTACCACTCCATATATGATATGGTATGGGAAGAGCCCATCTCTTAAGGATATTAAGATTTGGGGTTTTCCGGCCTATGTCTAAAGGCAAAATCCGGACAAAGCTCGAGGCAAGGTTAGTTCTGTAGAACTGGAAAAAGTTCCAACTATACAAACTGCAGCTGATAATTTGGTAAACCCGAAAGATTCAATAGTTTCCAACGAACCTCAGCCTCTCCGCCGATCTAGTAGGGTTCCTCACCCACCTGAGAGATACTTCGGTTTTCTCTATGACAGTGGGAGCGAGGATTGCATCATGAGATGATGACCCAACTAGTTTCGAGCTGGCCATCAGGAGTGGGACTCTGTAATAATGGCTCGATGCTTAGCGATCTGAGATGGAATCCTTATACGCCAACAAAGTATGGACTTTGGTTGCTTTATCTGAAGGGTTAAATCCCCATCAGGAGCAAGTATATCTTGAGAAGATTACTTGGTGTACATAGAAATGTTGAGACTTTCAAAGCTATGCTTAAGTCCATCCAGATCCTACTTGCCACGGCTACATACCATGACTACGATATCTGGCGGTTGAGTGTCATGACAGCTTTTATAAATGATGATTTGGAAGAGAGCGTCTATAAGTACACAGCCAGAGGGCTTCGTAGACAGTGGGAGCAGCAGAAATGTCAGTAAGATGTTTTATGTGATAACTCAGGCATCGCGGAGTTGGAACGTCTGTTTTGATGTGGTAGTCAAAGAGTTTGACTTCATCAAAATGGTAGATGAACCTTGTATAAAAAAAAAGGTAGTAGAGAGTATGGTGATGATCCTCGTATAGTACGTGGATGACATACTCTTGATAGGGAAGGATTTTCCTATGCTACGCTCGGTCAATCTCCGCTTATCACAACGATTCTCCATATAGGATCAAGGTGATACCTCCTAAATCCTGGATTATGGATCTTTGAGATAGATCTAGATGGATGTTAGGATTCTCACTAGTTGTAGTGGGACGGTATCAATCGATCCTGGGGAGAATCACTGAAATGGTTCCAGTATGATAAGGATGACTGAATGTCTGTCGCAGGCATTGTCTTTACCCTCAGTGGAGGGAAGGTATGGTGGAAGAGTTCCAAGCTAGATACCGTGAATTACTAGACGATTAAATGTAAGATACATCGTTACTAAGGATGATACCAAAGAGGCTGTCTGGATATACATAAGTTCATGAGATGAACTTCGTTCCTACCATTGTATGATAATGGAGTTCTAGCTTTTGCCAAGGAACCCCCGTCCCATCAGAGATCCAGACATAAGATCGAGGTTAGGAGAGTAGACACAGAGGAAAACAGCGCGGATCCACTCACAAAGGCCTATTTCCAAGTAGAGACTTTTATGGGATGGTTGATTATGAGATACTTCAACCACTGCTGATTGTTGGGTATGCGATACCACAACAAATGGCCCTAGTGCAAGTGGGAGATTGTTAGTTATATGATTGCCCTAGAGTCCATTACTGTACATATGATGTATATTGTAGTGGATGCTTGGAGATATATAGGGAGGACTTTCTTGCTCGACATGATAGTACGCTATCTGGTTGCTTTTTATCTTAACATGTACTCTGATTGTCTCTATGTTACATGTTGATAAAGCCCTTAGGATAAGTACTTGACTACCAGGACTATGATGCAGATCATACTAGTGGGGACAAGGTAGTCGCCAAGTACATCCTTCAAACGTTCCTAGTCGTGGGAGTACCGGGACAGGGCATCGATATTCCAGAGTAGACTAGCGTATGCGCTTCTTGACTTATATGATGAGCGATGGATGATCCCATATCCATTGGTGTTTGACATCAGAGAAGGTATACGGGTGCTCAGTAGAGACTGGGTACACTGGACGGACTCGCCCCAGATGGTATTATACCTCACGTCAGATGGCAATTCTTTGGTGACACTGGTACATGTTAGTCTGTAGACCCAAGATCGTCATAGAGTCTTGTGTGATTCCCACTGTGCTTTGATTTCCATCATACCACGTCCAATGGGGTGTGCAAAACGGTGGCTTTTGGGTACAGTCCCGAATCACATGGAGGCAATGAGCGATAGGAGGGGATTCGTCTCTTTCGGTATAGGGAGTTGATGTTGTGCTGTGTTCTATTGGCTATAACTGGAAGTCCCAGGCCAGGGCTGATATAGAAATTTACTGGTAAGTGTTACCAGTAGTTACTCGACCTGTTATGAGCCTCACATCGACACGACTTATCGGTTACTGGGGTCTGACGTATACCACCCCTAGACTAGATATACAACATATCAGACGAAGTGACCGGACTGTACGGGAGTGTTACTGATTGGATTCGCTGGAGAAAGTATCTTCTTATTGTTCAATACCCAGGTGGCCGTTACGTTTAGCAGACTGCTTGCGGCTTGTGGGTGTTTGATATGATCATCACCTACTGCCGGCGTATTGACGAGTCTTTAGAGTCCTACACAGAGGTTTCCTGGCTCAAGCGAAACGGAGTAGGAGCGCATATGTGATATGTGCAGGAGCGAGATTAATATGAGTATGTGATAACGCATTATATTCTCGTGATGTGTGACATGATTGGTTATATGTGATATAGCCAAGTTATCGGATCGAGCGTTGATTCGATAAGATGTTGCATTTGATATTAGTCGATTATATGTGATATAGCCGTATTATTAAATCAAGAGTTGATTTGATAATTTAATGTATAATTATATATTTGATATATTAAAATACATTAACTAATATTTATCTCACTATTGATTTCTTTTTCTCACACAATGTGCTCATTGTATATATACGCGATATGTACATTTGTGTACATGGATTGTATCATGTTTGATGATACATGAAAGATGGGTGTATGAGATTAACACAATGCTAGGGTTAAGTTAGGGTTTATATTTATGTTAAGCTAATTCAAAAGAGATTGAGTTTGTTATGCTAAAGCTTGCACAAAAGCTTATGGATAAGCTTATGGATATGCTTTGAAAAAGTCAACCCTTTTGTCTAGTTTAAGATATTAATCAAACCCAACCTTTAACCATAACCATGAGTTAATTCTCTACATGAGTTAGCCATGAGGGCTTAACTCAACTAAGGGTGCAATAATTCATTTGGATGAATTATTCACAAGTCTTCTTCTTCTTCTTCTTCAAGCTCCATGAAAAAGCTTGCTAGCCCTAATGGAGTTTTGAGATAAAGTGTGAGAAAATCAATTCTAAAGTGAGCCCACCTCCTACTTCTTCATCCTCTACTACTTGCCATGTAGTAGAGTGTGTTCTCTTCACAAAGTTCATGACCTAGTGAAGGAATAGCTTGATTCAGTGTCTCCTCGACGTAGATCATCTTCGGCCTCGAAGTCATCGAAGCAAGCACGTTCGTTTCTTCGCGGGAGCCTCTCTAGAGTCCGGACGATCGTGATCGCAGCGAAGGGACCACTACACAGAGCTATTGAAGTGAAGGACCGGACTACAATGGTTGTAATCCTAAACTCTTTGATGTTAAAGTGTTTAACATGCTTAGTTTTCGCATAATCTCTAGTATACGATCTTGGTTATGGTTGTTCCGCATGTCTAAATTTTGAATCGGGCATGGTTGATGCCTTGTAGAACCTTATGAGAGTGCCAAGTAACCCTACACAGGTTTTGGCGGGTAAAATGCCGCACTCGTAGGGGTCTAGGTTTCATTGCACAGGCTATCCATACGACCAGGGGAACGTCGGGATTCACTTGCGGCTCAAAAGAAACCCGAGGCTCCCAGATTATCTGTATTGTTCTATGATGCTTATTACTTTTCTGTGATGTTGCATTTATCATGCTTGGAGCGATTATTGTATATTGATATATATACTAGTAGATGTTGTATATGTTTTTCACCCGCGCTAGTCCAGTCCCCGCTCTGTCGTTTGTTAAGTAACCTAACGGGTGATGACGGGACCCAATGGCGAATGCGGATGGCATATACGTACATTTTATTTTCGTTCTTTTCTGGTGTGTTTAATTGATGAGACTGCATTGATTCTGATCAATGCATGGAATACAAACCTATTCAATGTTGTTGGAACAATTTTCAAAAAGCTGTTATTACAAGGACGTTTTCATTTGTATTGCACAGTGGTATTCTGTTTTGAATATCCAACACCTCATTCGACAAGGCAAGGGCCGAGATCCCTTCATCGGTAGTGACCCCTTGGGCAGAAGTTTGCATCAGGGTTATAACTTGACTATAGTCGATTACTTTTTGCTTTGCATCGCGGTATTCAGTTTCGAATATCCTGCAACTCATTCTACGGGCAAAGAGCCGAGATTCCTTCACCGGGAGTGACCTCTTAAGCAAAGGTTTTCGCTACTATATTTTTGTAAAAGGCTATCAGGTTACTTCAAGGATATCAAGTTCATTACGTTAAAGGTTTTTCGCCAAAAACCATTCATAGCCCTCCGTCATTTCAGACGGGTAGCACTTAGTATTCATGCTATGTTTGTTGACCTTCATCAAGATGTAGTGTATGGTAGCTGTTTGTTACCTTTCTGTTGCATAGATAGATGCGTTGATTTGGGACAGTCGTACAGCCTTGTTGACCTTCATCAAGGCGAGTAAGGGTGGGTTCAAATTAACCTGGACAATGACGGGTAGAACTTGACATGTGAGTTATGATTTGTTGACCTTCGTCAAGGTCATACGAGCATGGGGTAAAAATCATATCCGGAGTTTCAAACATACAGGAAACTTGCCAGGCATGCACATACCTTCTGGAGTGTGATAATGTGAGTGGATTCCATTACGTTATCATGCGATGATAGTTGGATCCTGATTCCCACTTATGAGTTGGTTTACTCCTCCGGTGATCCCGAGTAATTCTTCTTTTAGGTTTGGAGGAGAATTTTAGGTTACAGCGGGAGAAATCCTTATTAGATAAAGTGATTAACCATTCTAATTTAGGTTAGAGTGCACGCAGGGTATTTCTTTTCACTCTCTTTGGCAGCGACCATGGCCCGACCGTAGACTATGACTCAGTGACCAAGTTAACCGAACTTTCTTAAAATACTGGCTTTTGGATTGTCTGAGTTGCATACATCATTGCCACTCCTTCTTCTACCCTTTGCATTTCTCCAGAATACCCCATATCACTACGAACATCCACTTCCATTGGATAAATCCATCATATAGTTACATATGAACTCGAAGGAACTTGTTCCAGATTCGAGGATGGATTCTGGTTCTGGAGAGATTGAATAGGACTATTCAGTTTTCTTTTCCTTTTACCTTCTCACAAGTTATGAGGGCTCCTAGGATTATGAGAGAGTACACCTATTACGCTTATTGGATAATCATCTTCCAAACTATAGGCAGGTGCCGAAAGGTAGGGAATGAAGAAAACCAATTAGCCTAAGTGTGGTGTACAAAAGGTAATAAGTAAAGACAAATAAAGGGATTCGAAAGAGGGCAAAGTAAATTGCGACTGCTATCATTCATGACCAAACCACATATTTCATCGCCACTCCTACTTCACCTTTGTATTTCTCCAGAACACCCCGTATCCCTACGAACATCAACTTCCATTAGATAAATCCATCGTATGGTTATATATGAACCTGAAGGAACTTGTTCCAGTTCGGGGATGGATTCTTGTTCAGGAGAAATAGAATAAGGTTTATTCAGTTGTCTTTTGTCTTTACCTTCTCTCAGGTTGAGAGTACTCCTAGGATTAGGAGAGTACACCTATTATGCTCATTGTATAGTCTTCTTCCAAACCATAGGCTGGTGCCGAACGGTAGGGAAGGTGTAAGTGTATATGCCTTAGAGGCCATTACTGTATCATACTAGTTTGTATATTACTTAATGGAAGCTTGGGATATTCACCTTGTATAGACAATCTTGCTCAATATAGTAGTATGCTACTTGGTTTGTTTCTACTTCAATGTGTATATGTGTTTATTTTAGTATATCACCTATACACATTAGTGGAGCCCTTAGGATCTTTGCTTGATTACCAGCGTTGTGGTGGCAGTCACACTAGTGGGGGCTGGGTAATCTATAACCACATCCTTATGCAGGACCCTAGTCGCAGGAGTATTGAGACAGGGCATCGATACTCCGGAGTAGACTAGCGTATGCGCTTCTCATCCCAGTGTGGGAGACGGTCTGTCCCACAGCCGTCAGTACGTCGTACTTAAGATAGTATGCGGGTGCTCGTTAGGTTATGAGTACACTGGACAGGACTCGTCGGGAACCGTTGGTTGGTACTATACCTATCGTCAGTTATCAGTTCCCAGGTGACATGAGTACAGCTTAGTCCGCTGACTTAACACTGTCACTTCGCCTCGAGTGTGTTCCCACTGTACTTAGATTACTACCCTACCACGGCTCAAAGGAGTCGTGCAAACAGGTAGTAGTTGGGTGCAGTCCCGAAGCACTTGGAGGCAGTGACGGTTAGACAGGATTCGTCTCTCCCGGTATTGGGGGTTGACATCGCGCTGTGTCTAGGAGAGCCATTAGACGAGTAGTCCCTGGCCAGGGCAAGCGAGATATACTGGTAGGTTTCCAGTGCTATCTCAGGGTGTTCTGGGCTACACTCCGACACGACTTGTACCGCTATTAGGGGACTGACGTTTACCGTCCCTAGGCCCGCCATGCGATGTATCAGACGAACAGACCGGATTGTACAGAGATTGTCACATTCAGACTCAGTAGGAGTTCAGATGGGTTTCACCTCGTCAGTCTTCTTGTCGGCATCTACCTAGGGACCGTTACGCACAGCTAGTGCCGCTTGCGGTCTGTGGTCAAACCCACTGCCAGCGTAGTGTCGAGTCTTTAGAGTCCCACACAGAAAGCTATTCGCCTTTAGACAAAAGAGTAGAGGTCACATGGTTTTGTGACAGGTCGCATGGTTTTGCGACAGGGTTCGGTCACATCCGTGCACTTGTGCACGTTTGGTGTCCGGATAGTTAACACTAGCGGGCTTTGGTTTAAGCCAGATCCTAGTGTACATTTTGGGATTGGTTTTATCTCGTTTGTATTCGTGTTCCTCGGAACGCGGATGCGGGTGTGTATGCACAGTTGACAGAGAGACAGAGGCAGGGGATTCTCATTGGGGTTATTGACTGTTGACTGTTCACTGTTGACCATTGACTTTTGCTAAACCCTAATGAGAATAAGAAATATGATTAATGATAATATTAATTAAGTATTATTGTGTCATGGTTGATATGAGGGGTTGACATTGTTGACTTGTTGACTTTATTGACCGGTTGACTAGGTTGGACTAGTTGACCATCATCATTGCAATGGCTATCATTTCATGGCAAAGACTTTTGCTTGCTTGTTTGTTTTTGCAAAATGAGTGCATGAAATGATATGGCCATTTTGACTTGAACCAACACAAAATACCGTTCACACCATAATATTGCATTATTATATTCCCCATTCTTATTTGTTTTATAAATAAACAGGTGCTTTTGACGCATGTCTGCTACATATTACAGGATACAGGTTCTTTGAGTGAAAACAGTGAAAAAGGCAAAAGATGATACAAAAGAGGGACTTTTGACCAACTAGTAGAAGGATCCTAGTCAAGCCTAGACAAAGAACAATTCACAATTGTACAAGGCAACGCATGGTCCAAAATGTCAAAGGAAACAGTTACAAGACCACTACAAGTTTTACTGAAAGATCTGGAGAAAACACAGAAGCCAAATGAAGAAAAGAACTATAGAAATAGAAAGCCCAAAGCATCAAGATCAAGCCCACAAAAATTGAGCAAATGATCCCACTAAAGGGCCGCGGAACCGCGGCCCTACCCCCACATTTGCCGCGGTTCCGCGGCCATCTGACGTACGTGTCGGTGCAAATTTCTTCTGACGGTGCGTCGGTGCGTAGGTTGGGATTTTTCGTGGGCATATCTATAATAGCACATGCGCGAGAATTTGTAACCCTAGTTTTCCTATTTCCTTATAAATATGTAATCAAAATACTGTAATAGGTATGCTTCTTTTTAATGAAATAAAATTCAGATTCAATTCAGAGGGAAGAGCATCATTTCTTGTAAGTAATTTAATTTTTCTGCCCTAGTTTACAATTCATTCTTTGCCCTACCTCTATAATTTAAATTCTTGCCTTAGATAAATCATTCATTTGCCTTAGTTAATTTTAGTATAGAATCTCTTAAAACTGCAGTAGGAAATTAATCCAATAGATTTAATAATGAACCTCAAATTGATGTTGTTAATAAATCCCCTAATGAGCGAGTAATTTCCTCGCTTGTTAGGGTTAGGAATAACGGAGGGAATGAGAGATGAAGATCTCTCATCTCTTTCGTGCCCGTTTATTTTTTAACTAGAACTTCATGCATACATGCATGATCCGCTCCCTACGGCACCCTACCCACGAGGTAACGGTGAAACCGTAGTATAAAGGACCGGACATGCATGTCTTCCATGAAGGTTAAAGCAAATATTAGAAAAGGACGGAAAAGGATCTAGAGGAAGAAACTTCGTTTCTTCCCAATCATCCTAATCCCTTTTTCTAATAGTTGCTATAACTTCTAAAAGATCTCATTTAGGGCATTGAAAATGGTGTGTCATCAAATCTTACCAAACCCCACCTTTAACCTAATCCTAGCAAGTGTCTTTATCCTCATATAACTTAGTTTTAGATTCAATTAAAACAAAACCAAACAACCATCGGAATCAACTCGTAATAACACTTAGGAAAATTACACATCCCTGTGGACCGACCCGTATTCACCGGCTAGTTTCATGCGACGCCATTCTTGATTGCGGTAAAAAATATTTTTGATCTTAAAAACTTACACTAATCAAATGGCGCCGTTGCCGGGGATGGCGTAAAAATTTCCTTTTTGTGATTTCGGGTTGATATAAATTTTAAAAATCATAAAAATCTGAAAATATAAAAAGTAAAAAAAAATTCAATTTTTGTTATTGTTTGAAGGGTTTATTGTTTGAATCTTGCAGGAACAGCGAAGAATCTCGGATCTGGAAATTTACAGAAGGAGAAACAGAAAAGGGTACATCAGAACAGAGGGATATTGCCACAACAGAGCCGTACAATTTTTTTCAGGAGCCGATCCCGCAGCCCAACCGTGAAACCGCGGCCTTGACACGCTTAAAACAGCGGAACCGCGGTCGTTTTGGGTCTTCAGCGCGCGAAATTTTGTGGTTTGTTTCCTCATTCTCCCCTCTGCCAACCTCCATATATCTTTTGTGAATTTTTCTGCAGGATTTCTTTGCGCTAAAAAATCTTCTTCCCCCTTCTAAATAACAGATTTTCTGCAGGTTTTTTTGCGCCGCGCTAAAAATATTTGATTGCAAGTGAATTTAATGTTTTGCATATTTTAATCGGACTTTAACGGGCTATTGACCAAACGAAGATTGGGTGGGGATTTCATTACCCTTCCCAGGACCCCAGAAAGCACTTAAAGCATTTGCATCGACCACTTTTAATTAAAAAATACTAGACTCAGCCCTAAGGACTTCGAGCTCAATAGGACAAAGGACTAGACATAGGCATCGACCGTTTATCCTAACTGACTTTGCGGTGTCTAGGCAAGTGTGTCAAGTCAAGTGGTTACTTAATTAGGACCGCTACTTGTAGCGGGGAGCCTCCCACTTACCTGTCACTTACCTGGCCGCAATTGACAGTGAAGAGGCAGTTTGAGGTCCTATTTCTAGCCCTAGTTAGGAGCTGTCTAACTGACCTAGGTGACCCTAGATCTAGGCCTGATTGTGCATGTGTGGTTGATCGCGTTTGCGTCTCAAGTCTCTTTTCAAAAACCTCTTTGCAAAACTCACACACAAAAAAAAGAAAAATCTTTTCAAAACTTGCAACTTGTCGCTAAAGAAAAACTTGCACCTCATTTACACCACTTCCTTTCATTGACGTTTTCTTCCCTCCACATTCTGTCTTTCATTTTTTTTTCTGACTACACTACCCCTTTAGTGTATGTCACTTTGGACTAGGGACACTAACGCCCAATTAGTCCGTGTTTCGTTGGTACCAACCGACGAACCTTTCGACACCGAAGTCGAAATTCCGTCCACTTTCTTACCTCCACCTTCAAATTCTTCCTCCGAAGGCATGTCGGGATTCAACCCCAACGATAACTTACCGATGGGAATGATTCTACCAGCGTTAGGTGCGGATAACCCGAATCAACCGCCTGTTGAAGCGTCCGCACGAGTTGCGCTCCAGGATCTCTTCTACCCTATCCGCACTTCTTTATCTACCTGTCTTTCACCCCCACTGGCAAATGGGGACAATTTTGAAATAAAACCACATTTCATCAATATGCTGCCAAAATTTCATGGTTTGGAATCAGAAGATGCATATATTTTTATTAATAAATTCCAAAACGTTTGCGCTATGATGAAAACTACCCAATCAAGTGATGACGCTATAAGGCTAAGGGTCATTCCTTTCACCTTATGTGACCTAGCCGAGAAGTGGCTATACAGCACCGCATCACATTCAATTAGAAATTGGGACGAGTTTGTGAAAGCTTTTCTTAAAAAGTTCTATCCTCACCACAAAACTGCTAGAATCCGTAACGAGATTATACAATTCTCACAGGTTCCTTCCGAACCATTTTGGAAGTGTTTTGAAAGATTCAAAGACCTACTCGTTCAATGCCCTCATCATGGGATCGAAAGTTGGCAACTTTGCCAAACATTATACGAGGGATTGAACTCGGCAATGAAGCAGTTTCTAGAAACCATCTGTCAAGGTCACTTTCTCTCCAAATCTAGTGAGGAAGCGAGGCAGTTTCTTGAGGATCTTAGTGAACAAACAATTCAGTGGGAGAGCACCAAGACCATATCATCTTCTTCTAGTGGTCAATCTAGGGCAGGCATACATCAAGTAGAGATGTCGATTTCCATGAAGGCCGAGATGGCCGCTGTTACGAAAAAGCTCGAAGCGATTGAGACCAAAATCTCATCGTCTTCTCCTGCCCCTGTTGTGCCTCCACGAACTGTTTGTGCTTGTTGTTCGGCTCCATCACATCTCACCGAAGAGTGTCCTTACAATGCATCTACTCAAGGACAGGATCAAGTCAATGCTGCCTCTCAGCAACGACAGAGAAACGATCCATACTCTTCGACATATATTCCGTGGTGGAGGAGTCACCCAAATTTCGCTTGGAACCAAAATCAACAATTCCAAGGAAATAACAATTTTCAAGGGCCTCCTCCACAACAACAACAAGCACCCCCACAAACTCAATTTCAACAACCTTTCCAACAGCAACCTTACCCTAATCAAGTGAACAATTTTGTGCCGAATAATTCTTACGCGCCAAACAATTTTGTTCAACCTAACAATGACAAGGTTAGCTCGCTCGAAAGAAGTCTAGATGCGTTCCTAAAGCAATCTACACAGTCTACAGCAAGACTAGAGACTTCTATTCAATCTCTGGTGCAAAGCAGTGCCTCACACGATCAAAGCATCAAATCTATTGAGGCACAAATTGCACAACTCAATGCAGCATTGAGCGAGCGAGAGAAAGGAAAGCTCCCATCTCAACCACTGCCCAATCCCGGTCACACACATGCTGCACATCAACAGCATACTCATAACGTAAACGCTGTGACCACGTTGAGATCAGGGAAAATGTTGCAAAACAATGTGGGTATTCATAATGACACCCCTGCCGGTGGTTCTTCTTCACCTTCTTCTTCTTCGTTAGAGCCTGTTCTCCATCATTCACAAGGCTCTACTGCTTCTAGCTCGAACGGACCCACTTCTCACAACACGAACAAATCTACACGGGGTTCTGTTCCAACTCAACAATCTGATCAGCAAAAATTGGACTCAACAACATTTCAAAATGCTCCTTTTCCAAACCGGTTGAGATCAAATAAACCAACTCCATAAATGGAGAAGATTGTCGAGTTGTTCAAACAGGTGAGCATAAATATCCCTCTTTTGGATGCAATCCAACAAGTTCCTTCATATGCAAAAATCTTAAAGGACTTATGCACCAAAAAGAGGAAGTCACAAGTACCAAAGAAAGTTTTCGTGGCCAGTGCTGTTAGCGATGCTCTTGTCCAATCTTTACCCCAAAAGCACAAGGACCCCGGTTGTCCTACTATTTCGATAACAATTGGGGACAAGAACATCAATAGAGCACTACTAGATCTTGGTGCTAGTGTCAATTTGCTACCTTATTTTGTGTACAAGCAATTAGGCATTGGAGAGCTTAAGCCCACTCATTGTACTCTCCAAATGGCTGATCGATCAATCGCCCATCCAAGGGGTGAGCTAGAGGATGTGTTGATCAAAGTTGGGGAGTTCATATTCCCAGTTGATTTTATTGTTATGGACACACAACCTGTTGCTAACTCACGGAACCAAATTCCGGTGATCCTCGGTCGACCATTTTTGGCCACTTCCAACGCCGTAATAAACTGTCGCAATGGCTCCACGATTCTATCCTTCGGGAAGACGTCTAGTGAGTTCAATATTTACAAGTTAGGAAGTCTACCCCCCTTGTCTAATACTAGTACACGAGAAGTTTGCTCTATCCATGAAATCACGCAGGAGGACTGCGAGTTTGAAAGTTTCTTGTTTGATGAGAACAGTTTTGACGCCACTAGTGCGTCCCTCCTTAAGCCTACCACAGTTGACACAACCGATATTGATTATGAATGTTTCACTTTTTCGGATGATGAAGACTGACAGCCCGAATATGAGTCTTTTGAATTTTTGGATGAGTTGGTTGAACCATCCGAATCGGTTGTTTGCAGTGATTTCGAACCTGTGCTAGAGTCCTTCGAGTTCGAGGTAGATTCCCCAATTTTACCTATGATTCCTTCGCCTCCGAAACTCAAGCTCATGCCCTTGCCGTCTCACCTTAAATATGCTTACATAGGTGAGAAAGAGACATTTCCCATTATAATATCAGCCTGTTTAGCCTTTGAGCAAGAGAACGCTATTTTAAAAGTCTTACAAGATAGGGGGCAAGTTTTCGGTTGGACTATGGTGGACATCGAGGAGATTAGTTTCCTCATAATTGAATATCATATGCATATGATGGGTGATGCCAAGTCAATAACGGATCCACAGAAACATCTTGGGGATATTGTGGTTAGTCAACCTCCTCCTTTAGAAGTTGAACCACAGACACCAACCTCCTTTAGAAGTTGATCCACAGAAAATATTTTTGATCTTAAAAACTTACGCTAATCAAATACTCAATTACTATTATGAGTAATCATGGTTTTGGATTATGAGAGCTTGGATGGCAAAAGAGTTACTCATTCTCTCATTTCATTTCTCTCTCTTGCTTTAGCTCTCCCTCTTGCTCTCTCTCTAGCTCAAGGCAACACCCTCTCATGAGTTGAGAAACATTTCCTTAGAGATAAAAGAAAACCCAAATCATTTCTCTACTCATCCTAGTTCACAAGGTTTAGCAAACCAAGTGTTCTAGTTTCTTCAAGTTCGAAGAAGAAGCCAAAGGTAGAAGCTTTCAGGTGGATCCATCTTCGGCGCAAGGAGACGACGAGGTGAGGCCGATCCGTTCACCTGAAAGAGTTGAAGACGAAGGAGTTTAAGAAAGGTATAGCCCCATAACCGAGTAGGTAAAACTCTAGTTAGGTTGGTAGTTAGTTGTTTAACAAAGATCCGTATTTTGAGTCCATGTTACCACCTCTTGAAAAATCGTTTTTCATCATTTCCGCAAGCCCGTAAGTACCGGGAGAGGTAACGTGGACTTATGGTGGTATCAGAGCTTAGTTAAACACTATCTAACATGTTAGCAAAGTAAGTAGAAGTTCGATCGGAGAAAAAGACGCGAAACACGCCCGTAAAATCAAGTTTCTGCCGATTCTGTTTTCTGTGCAAAAATTAATAAATCTGACTTTAAAAATCGGCTCAGGCTTTTCTAAACCCACACAAGAAATTTGGTCCATCGACTCGGTCAAAGCGCCACGGAAACGCGGCGGGAGCATGCTCTCGCCGCGGTTCCGCGGCCGAGTTCACTCGGTCGTGGAAAAGGTTTCTTGCAGTGTTTTTCTGGGGCTGTTTTGGGGATTTTGGGATATGTTTTTTCTGCCCAGATTTTACAGAAAGAAAAATTTGTTTATGGGGTCTGAAAATTCGTATTTTGATCGAACTTCTAAAGACTTAAGCTGACGGGTATATATCTGTGATGTGTTATATGTATCGAACGTCCGCTAACCGCTATACGTCGATTAGTAGGGGTTATACATATCTGTGATCTGTAATGTTGATGGTATGTGTATATGAATTCATTGGATTGTCGCGGATGAATAGCCGGGGGTTGTGAGATGAGAGTTTTTCCTTTTATCTTTCAATTCATGTAATATGTAAATTGATGTAATATTATTTTTGGCCGCACAACTGGGTCGGGGTTGTAGCCGTCATTGTATAATTTTTTTTTACTGTTTTTGCTCCTAGGATAGACCCAAGGTGGGGTGCACAAACTACCGGGTATCTCGAAGTGCCGAGTGGCCTACTCACGTCGTTGAGGGAGGTTGCTCCGCTTCGGATATTTGGCAGGTAGTTTGCCGCACCCGTAGGGGTCTAGGGTGGGGTATTGGCTATTCATCGCGACCGTGTAATCCGCTTTTCGTTACAGGCTCGTACGAATTGAGGATTCCTAGTATATCAAATGTGTTCATCTGTGATCTGAAATAGCTATCATTGCAATATATCTATGTATGATATTATTTAGGCATTGCTTATGTTTTGCATCCGCGCTAGTCCAGACCCCTCTCTGTCGTTAGTTAAGTAACCTAACGGGTAATGACGGGGCCCCGTGGCGAATGCGGATGGCATAAGCATACGTCATATTTTGGTTGTTTTCTGCAATGGTAGGATTAAATGATGGGACGCATTGGAATTAATGCAAGAAAAACAAACCAAGTAAAAGTCGTTGGAACACTTTCAAAAACCACTCGGTTTCTTTTCAAAAGTAACTTTTAAACGCGGAGCTTAAGCCACTCCTTTTAAAAGCTATCTCGTTCCTTCGATTATATCAAGTTCACTACGTTCACGGTTTCGCCAAAACCATTCGTAGCCCTCCGTCGTTTCACATGAATGGTCAATAAGTATTCAAGCTATGTTTGTTGGCCAAAGTCAAGGTATAGTGATTGGTAGCTATTAGGTATTCATGTGCAGCATAGATAGATGTGTTGGTTTGGGGTAGTCGTTCTACCTTGTTGGCCAAAGTCAAGGGTATGTGCGGGTGGGCTCAAATTAACCTGGAGAATGACGGATTGAACTTGACATGTGACTTATGATTTGTTGGCCAAAGTCAAGGTCATAAGTGCATGGGGCAAAAATCCACATCGGGGGTTTTAAAAAAACTGAAACTTGCTAGCGCTGCATACCATTTGGAGTGTGATGATTCTGGTAGGATTCCTTCAGTTTTGTCACACAATGATATTTGATCCCGATCCTACTGTGAGTATATGCTACTCCTCGGGAAATTTCTCACTTAACGATCAATGCTATAAACCAAGTAGGTGTCTAGAAAGGTGTTAGCGGGGCTACGCCCCAAGGGAAAAGAGGTTATTTAATTAAGGAACTTCACGAAAGCGTTGGAAAACCTCCCTCGAAGTACCGACACCAGCCTGGCCGAACGGTTAAGCAAGTATTGTATGGTGAGATTGATCCTGACTAATTCTTCCTTTTTGGTTTAAGGAGGGATTCAAGAGACAGTGGGAGCCATCCTGTTTAGACAAATTAAAAGCCACTCTAAACTTGCAAGAGCATCATGGTAAAGTGTTTCTTCTCTCTCTCCTAATTGCAGCGACCAAACATCATGACCGGACTTAAGTTACTACTAGATAAAAACATACTGACAGGGCCAAACTACAAAGATTGGCTCAGGAATGTCAAAATGGCAATCACTTATGACAAGTTGGGGTATCTCCTTACCACCAAAGCTCCCCCTGTCCCAGGTCCCAAAACCAGCGTCGCAGATAGGGAAATCCATTAGACCTGGGAAATCGATTGCGCGAAGGCCAAGTGCCTCGTGCTTGCCTCTATGGACAATGAACATCAAAGGAGGCACGAGAATATGGACCTCGAATCCATATTTCTCCATACAAAAGAACTGTATGGAGAGCAATTTCGTATCGCAAGATACGAAGTGTCGAAAAAGCAGTTTTCGGCAAGGTTGGCCGTCGGATCATCGGTAGCGGAACACGTGCTTAAGATGATTGGCTTCATTGAGGAGCTCGCGGACCTTGGGACCACGTTAGAGAACGAGCTCTATACGGACTTGATTCTCCAGTCCCTTCCTTCCACTTACGCCCAGTTTATCCTGAACTTCAACTTGCAAGAAAAAGAAATTGAACTTTCAGAACTCCTCAACATGCTGAGGAGTGCAGAGGGCACCCTACAGAAAGGTAGGGAAACATCCACTTTGTGTGTAGGAGGATCTTCCTCTTCTAGGTCCAAGGCAAAAGCCAAGGAAAAGAAGAAGAAAGCCCCCGCCAAACCAAGGGGCGGTGTTAGTAAAGTGGATACGAAGGGAAAGGAAAAAGCAACAAAGATAGCGGGGAAGCTTATAGGGAAGGAAGAGTGCATTTTTTGTCATAAGAGTGGGCACTGGAAGAAAGATTGTAGGGCTTGGAAAGCCAGAACACAGGATCTGAATCAAGTTGCGGCTTCAGCTTCAGGTGTGTATGTTATTGAAAACTGTCTATCAATAAACTCTACTTCCTGGGTATTGGATACCGGATCAGGATCTCATATCTGTAATTCTTTGCAGGCGTTGAGAAACCGTAGGTTTTTGAAGGCAGGTAACATTGTTAGTTATATGTATGCCCGAGAGGCCATTACTGTACATAGGATGTATATTGTAGTGGATGCTGGGACATATATAGGGAGGACTTTCTTGCTCGATATGATAGTATGCTATCTGGTTACTCTTTACCTTAACGTGTACACTGATTGTCTCTCTGTTACATGTTGGTAAACCCTTTAGGATGTGTACTTGACTACCTGGACTATGATGCGGATCATACTAGTGGGGACATGGTAGTCTATAAGTACATCCTTCAAGGTCCCTAGTCGTGGGTGTATCGAGATGGGGCATCGATATACCAGAGTAGACTGGAGTATACCTTCTCGACCCATACAGATGTAAGTCGATGTAGTACACCCCAGTACTTGTGGGGAGGCGGAATTTTCTAAAACGATCAAGTTTAAAGAACGAACATCGACTAACCGCTTAAATCGAAGCTAAACAACTAATAACCGAACACATAGTTATACTAAACTAAAGTGTTAAAGGATTATACCTATCGATACTAGTCCTTCGTCTTTACGGTCTCCTTGTTCTCCTCGGCCTTCTCTAGGTAGTAGACGATCCACCCGAGAGCAAAACTCCAAGCTAAACCTCAAACTTGAGGTAACTAATCAACTTTGATTGCTAATCAAAGATGAAAGGATGATAAAGAGTGATGGTTATGGATTGTTTAGTCTAACTAATCCTTTGATCTCAACTCATGAGGTGTAAGGATTAGGGCTTGAAGATGAGAGCTTGAGGAGAGAGAATGTGAATGAGATAATGAGAGAAGAGAGAGAGTGTATCATAATATATCATGAAGCATTTCTTTTTAAGAAAAATGAATAAAGGAAATGAATAAGCATGCTTCATGAAATATCTAGTGGTGATTCATTAGCATGAGTCATTAAGTAATAAATGTGCATTAATGAAATGAATGAATCACCACCATGACTCACTTTCTTATCCAAAAGAAACCTCCTTAGTCACATCTTCTAGAAGCTTCTCGTACAATTACGAGAACGCCCCTCCAATCCGTAAAAATACGGAAAAACTTTAGACTGTAAAAATCCAATAACCGGATACCAGCAACTGGCTTAAACCAAAGCCGACTGGTAAAAACTGTCCGAAAGTCATACGTGCGTAAACGCACGTATGCGTCCGAACCCTTTGTCGCAAAACCATGCAACCTCTATATCGTTTCGCCTGGAGTAGGAAACTCTCTGTGTGGGACTCTAGAGACTCGACTACTACGCTGGCAGTGGGTTTAACCACAGACCGTAAGCGGCACTAGCTGTACGTAACGGTCCCCAGGTAGTTGTCGATAAGAAGGCCGATGAGTAAACCCATCCGAACTCCTACTGAGTCTGATGTGACAATCTCCATACAGTCCGGTCCGTTCGTCCAAGACTATCGCATATCGGGCCTAGGGGGGCGGCAAGCGTCAGTCCCCTAATAGCGGTATAAGTCGTGTCGGAGTGAAGCCCATTACACCCTGAGAAACTACTGGAACCTACCAGTAAATCTCGCTTGCCCTGGCCAGGGACTTTGCGTAATGGCTCTCTGACACAGCACGATATCTACTCCCAATACCGGGAGGGACGAATCCTGTCTAACCGCCACTGCCTCCAAGTGCTCGGGACTGCACCCAACTGCTACCTGTTTGCACGACTCCTTTGAGCCGTGGTAGGGTAGCAATCTAAGAACAGTGGGACACACTCGAGGCGAAGTAGCAGTGTCAAGTCTGCGGACTACGCTGTACTCATGTCACCTGGGAACTGTTCACTGACGACTGGTATCAAACCAACCAACAGTTCCCTGTGAGTCCTGTCCGGTGTACCCGTAACCTAACGAGCACCTGCATACTATCTCCAGTACGACGTACTGACGGCTGTGGGACAGACCATCTCCCCAACTGGGATGAGAAGCGTACACACCAGTCTACTCCGGAGTATCGATGCTCTGTCTCGATAATCCAACGACTAGGGACCTGAATAAGGATGTGCTTGTAGACTACCCAGCCCCCACTAGTGTGACTGCCATCACAACGCTGGTAGACAAGCAAGATCCTAAGAGCTCTATCAATACGTACACTAACATATTAAGATAGAAAAACCAAGTAGCATACTACCATGTTTAGCAAGACTGTTATATACATGTGAATATCCCAAGCTTCCATTAAGTAATATACAAGCTAGTATGATACAATAATGGCCTTCTAGGGCATAAACACTAACAATCTCCCACTTGCACTAGGGCCATGTACTGGCATATCGTAGACCAATGATCTCGAGCAGCCTCTCGAACTGAATCTGAGGAAGGGCCTTCGTGAATGGATCAGCAATGTTCTCTTCTGAAGCAACTCTCCGAACCTCGATCTCCTGACGATCAATGATCTCCCTGATCAGGTGATACCGCCTCAAGATGTGTCTGGACTTCTGATGGGACCTTGGTTCCTTCGCTAAAGCTATAGCTCCGTTGTTGTCGCAATACAGAGGTATTGGATCAACTATGGTAGGAACAACCTGAAGTTCTGTTAGGAACTTCTTCATCCAGACTGCTTCTTTTGCGGCATCGCAAGCAGCTATATACTCCGCTTCCATCGTCGAGTCAGCAACGGTGTCCTGCTTGGAGCTCCTCCAGCACACCGCCCCTCCATTGAGGGTAAAGACATAACCCGACATGGACTTGGAATCGTCCTTATCACTCTGGAAGCCGGAATCAGCAAAGGCCTCCAACCTGAGGTCTTTAGCGCCGTAAACCAAGAACATCTCCTTAGTCCTCCTCAGGTACTTGAGAATGTTCTTTACTGCTATCCAGTGTTTCTCCCCTGGGTCTGACTGATACCGGCTTACCACGCTCAGTGCGTAAGCTACATCTGGTCTGGTACACAACATCGCATACATTATAGAGCCTACCGCAGAAGCGTAGGGTATAATAGACATGCGTTCCCTTTCCAAATCAGTCTTGGGAGACATCTCTTTGGAGAGGGTGATTCCGTGACAAGCCGGTAGATTACCGCGCTTAGAATCTTCCATACTGAATCTTTTCAGTACAGTGTCGATATACCTGGACTGCGAAAGTCCCAACATCCTCTTGGATCTATCACGATAGATCCGGATCCCCAGAATGTAAGAGGCATCACCCAGGTCTTTCATGGAGAACCTTTGTGACAAGAATCCTTTGACAGATTGTAGCATAGGAATGTCATTTCCTATCAATAGAATGTCATCCACGTACAAGACGAGGAATACGACACTTCTGGCCACAGCTTTACTATATATGCACGGTTCATCTGGATTTTTGATAAAGTCATATTCTTTGACTGTCTCATCAAAACAGATGTTCCAACTCCGCGATGCCTGCTTTAGTCCATAAATAGACTTAAGCAGCTTGCATACTTTCCCGCTGCTCCCACTCTGATTGAAACCCTCTGGCTGATCCATATAGACGCTCTCTTCTAAATTTCCATTCAGAAAAGCCGTCTTTACGTCCATCTGCCAGATTTCATAATCATGGAAGGCAGCAATAGCAAGAAGGACCCGAATGGATTTGAGCATAGCCACTGGAGAAAAAGTTTCGTCATAGTCCAAACCAGGTCTTTGACGAAAACCCTTTGCAACAAGTCTAGCCTTATAGGTTTCCACCTGTCCATCTACACCAATCTTTTTCTTGAAGATCCATTTGCATCCTATGGGTTTTACCCCATCTGGAGCAAAGTCCAAAGTCCATACTTTGTTGGTGTACATGGACTCCATCTCGGTCCGCATTGCATCTAGCCATCGTACCGAGTCGCCGCTCTGGATGGCCTGCTGGAAGTCAGTAGGTTCATCATCATCTATGATGCAATCCTCTCTATCCCCGTCTATGAGAAAACCGTAGTATCTCTCAGGCGGATGAGACGGCCTACTACTCCTGCGGAGGGGTGCGGGAATGTTCTGTTCTTCTTGAACCTCTGGTTCTACCAAACTTTCAGTAACAGCTTGTGGTTCTGGAATTTCTTCCAGTTCTACTTCGCTCCCACTCTTCTGATTTTCTAAAAATTCAGTTTCTAAGAAGTGGGCATGACGAGAAACAAAAACCTTTTGTTCCTCTGCGTAATAGAAATAATATCCCTTGGAGTTCTTTGGATATCCCACAAGCTTACACAGTACTGAGCGTGCCTCGAGCTTGTCCACATGCTGCTTTTTTACAAAAGCTGGACACCCCCATGTCCTAAAATGTTTTAGACAGGGTTTCTTCCCACTCCACATCTGATATGGTGTGGTAGGCACAGTCTTGGTTGGAACCTGGTTCAAAAGATATGCTGCTGATTCTAGCGCATAACCCCAGAAAGATCGCGGTAACTCAGCATTACTCATCATGGATCGTACCATATCCAATAGGGTTCGATTCCGTCTCTCCGATACACCGTTATGCTGTGGAGTGTATGGAGGAGTAAGTTGAGAGAGAATTCCTTTCTCTTTTAGGTAACCTAGGAACTCGGCACTTAAGTATTCTCCACCTCGATCAGATCTTAGTGTCTTAATACTTTTGCCTGTTTGGTTTTCCGCTTCACTCTTATATTCCTTGAATTTCTCAAAGGCTTCGGATTTATGCTTCATCAAGAAGACATGTCCAAACCTAGAGAAATCATCTGTAAAAGTAATGAAGTAGGAATAACCACCTCTGGCATGTGTAGACATTGGACCGCATACATCACTGTGTATGAGTCCTAAGAGCTCGCTCGCTCTTACTCCTTGTCCAGTAAATGGAGTTTTTGTCATCTTTCCTTTGAGACAAGATTGACAAGTGTCATAAGATTGATATTCGAACGTGTCTAAATATCCTTCTCTATGCAACTTAGTCAACCTTCTCTCATTGATGTGACCCAGTCTACAATGCCATAAGAAAGCTTTATTTAAATCTGGAGACTTTCTTTTTAGTGTGTTCTGGACATTGAAAATTTGGAGTTGGTTTAACACATATATGCCGTTATTTAGAGTACCGGACCCAATCAAACCATGATTAAGGTGGATGTTAACAACATCTCTTACAAACGTGAAATCATAACCTTTATTTGATAACAAGGAAACTGATATGATATTACACGTTAAGCTTGGTACAAAATAACAGTTATGCAAAACCAAAATATGTCCACTCGTCAATCCTAGGTGATAATCCCCGACGGACGCAGCTCCCACGCTAGCTCCGTTAGCAACCCTGAGGATCATATCACCTTCCTTCAGCACCCTACGGTTTCTCAGTGCCTGCAATGAATTGCAAATATGAGATCCTGATCCGGTATCCAATACCCAGGAAGTAGAGTTGATTGACAGACAATTCTCAATTACAAACACACCTGAAGTCGAAGCCACAGCTTGCTTCGGTTCCTGGTTCTTGGCGATCCACGCCTTGCAATCTTTCTTCCAGTGCCCTTTCCTGTGACAATGGAAGCACTCATCCTGGCCAACTATCGGTACTGCTATCTTTTTCTTTCCCTTCTTTCCCACCTTACTAACACCTCCTCTAGGTTTGGGTGCGGCCTTCTTCTTCCTTCCTTTGGCCCTAGCCTTGGACCCTGAAGAAGATGAACCGCCAACAAACATAGCGGGTGTTTCCCTTGCCTTCTGCAAGGTGCCCTCCGCACTCCTTAACATGTTCAGGAGTTCCGCAAGTTCAACTTCTTTTCCTTGAAGATTGAAGTTGAGGATAAACTGGGCGTAGGTGGGAGGAAGGGACTGGAGAATAAGGTCTGTATAGAGCTCATTATCCAAAGTCGTCCCAAGGTCTGCGAGCTCCTCAATATAGCCGATCATCTGTAGGACATGTTCACCTACCGATGACCCGACAGCCAACCTCGCTCGAAATAATTTCTTCGAGGTCTCGTATCTTGCAATACGAGATTGCTCTCCATAAAGTTCCTTTGTATGGAGAAATATGCCATCTAGGGACATATCCTCGTGCCTCCTCTGATGTTCATTGTTCATCGATGCACTTGGCTCTCGCGCAATCTAAATCCCAGGTTTTGCGGATTTCCTTATCCGCATTGCTGGATTTGGGACCAGGGACAGCAGGTGCCGTAGCGGTGAGGACGTACCCCAATTTGTCATAGGTCAAGGCCATCTTGACATTCCGCAGCCAATCTTTATAGTTTGGCCCCGTCAGTATATTCTTTTCTAAAAGTAACTTAAGTCCAGTCATTTTCAGGGTCGCTGCAATTAGGAGAGAGAGAAGAAAACACTTTAGCATGATGCTCTTGCAAGTTTAGAGTGGTTTTTAGTTTATCTAAACTGGATGGCTCCCACTGTTTTTCGAATCCTTCCTCAAACCATAAAAGAAGAATTAGCCAGGACTATTCTCACCGTACAATACTTGCTTAACCGTTCAGCCAGGCTGGTGTCGGTACTTCGAGGGAGGTTTTCCAACGCTTTCGCGAAGTTCCTTAATTAAATAACCTCTTTTCTCTGGGGGCGTAACCCCGCTGACACTTTTCTGGACACCTACTAGGTTTATAGCATTGATCGTTAAGTGACGAATATCCTGATAAGTAGCATATACTCACAGTAGGATCGGGATCCAAATATCATCGTATGAAAATGTTGAAGGAATCCTACCAACATTCATCAAACTCCAAATGGTATGCATCTCTTTGCAAATTTCAGTTTCTTTAGAAATTCCCGATATATATTTTTGCCCCATGTTCTTATGATCTTGACTAAGGGCCAACAAATCATAAGTTACATGTCAAGTTCTGCCCATCATTATCCTGTTGATTTGAACCCATCCGTATATACTCTTGACTAAGGGCCAAACAAAGTAATACGACTGTCCCAAACCAACACATCTATCTATGTAAAAAATGAATACCCCAGCAGCTACCAATCACTATGTCTTGACTAAGGGCCAAACAAACATAGCTTGAATACTACTGACCATTCATAAGAAATGACGGAGGGCTACGACTGGTTTTGGCGAAACCGTGAACGTAGTGAACTTGATATAACCGAAGGAACCTGATAGCTTTTAAAAGGAGTGGTTAAAGCTCCGCATTTAAAAATATCTGTTTTAAAAATAACCGAGTGGTTTTCTTTTAAATTGTTCCAACGATTTAAACCTGGTTTATTTTCTTTGCATTATAGATAATGCGTCCCATCATTAACCTATCATTGCAGAAAACAACGAAAATATGACGTCCTCTTATGCCATCCGCATTCGCCACGGGGTCCCGTCATCACTCGTTAGGTTACTTAACTAACGACAGAGCGGGGGCTGGGCTAGCGCGGGTGTAAAACATAAGTGACGTCTAAATAGCTAAAATATATATAGATATTTTACATTCGTCAGACGCAATGATATTCATTCCAGAACACAGATAAACAATATTAGATTTGCAAGCAATCTGTATTTCTTTTGAGCCTGCAAGAAAAGACAGATTACACAGTTGTGATGAATAGCCGTTACCCCACCCTCGACCCCTACGGGTACGGCAAACTACCCGCCCGGCAGTCTGTGTACCCCATCTTGGGTCAGTCCTAGGAGCAAAAAACAGTAAAATGAAATAATACAACGGTGGCTACAACCGCAACCTGGAAGTGCCCCGCAAAAATAATATTACAACAAATTACATTTACAACAAATGAATTAATCAATAACCCATTGCAAACCCCGGCTATACACCACAACAGTCCAATACAGTTTA
Source organism: Agapanthus africanus (assembly GCA_030015575.1). Classification (NCBI taxonomy): domain Eukaryota; kingdom Viridiplantae; phylum Streptophyta; class Magnoliopsida; order Asparagales; family Amaryllidaceae; genus Agapanthus; species Agapanthus africanus. Next base: position 305,532 of record JASDDO010000136.1, read on the forward strand.
TATGCACAAACAGATATAACCATTTCAGAAATGTGCAACCCCCTGCCAACCGACATACTAGCAGTTGGGGGAGGTTTACGAACACATCAAACAATCACAGATATAATCCAATACGCAAATACTGTACAATTCGATCGAATAAACAACATCAATATTGCTCCAAAATCTGCTCTGTTAAACAGTAACCTGAGCAATAATTAAATATTCCAGAAAACCCTAAATTTCACAGAGAAGCAACAGAAGAAAAATCGGTCGCTGACTCGCCAACTCGGCGGCGGAAGCGCGGCGACTCAGTAGGCTGAGGCCGCGCTTCCGCGGCGAGATGGTCGATTCAGTCGACTGTTTTTCTTGGGTGTTCTTCTGGTGTCATGTAAAGCTCTCTGAACTCACCTGAAAAATTTTCTGACATCGTTTTAAATTCGACAGAAACATGACAGAATTAGGGTTTTTCGGCTTCGTTTTTCCGTTCGAAATTCGTACAAATTTGCAATTAAGTTATTTAGTGTTTAGCGAGGCTCTGATACCACTGTAAGTCGATGTAGTACACCCCAGTACTTGTGGGGAGGCGGAATTTTCTAAAACGATCAAGTTTAAAGAACGAACATCGACTAACCGCTTAAATCGAAGCTAAACAACTAATAACCGAACACATAGTTATACTAAACTAAAGTGTTAAAGGATTATACCTATCGATACTAGTCCTTCGTCTTTACGGTCTCCTTGTTCTCCTCGGCCTTCTCTAGGTAGTAGACGATCCACCCGAGAGCAAAACTCCAAGCTAAACCTCAAACTTGAGGTAACTAATCAACTTTGATTGCTAATCAAAGATGAAAGGATGATAAAGAGTGATGGTTATGGATTGTTTAGTCTAACTAATCCTTTGATCTCAACTCATGAGGTGTAAGGATTAGGGCTTGAAGATGAGAGCTTGAGGAGAGAGAATGTGAATGAGATAATGAGAGAAGAGAGAGAGTGTATCATAATATATCATGAAGCATTTCTTTTTAAGAAAAATGAATAAAGGAAATGAATAAGCATGCTTCATGAAATATCTAGTGGTGATTCATTAGCATGAGTCATTAAGCAATAAATGTGCATTAATGAAATGAATGAATCACCACCATGACTCACTTTCTTATCCAAAAGAAACCTCCTTAGTCACATCTTCTAGAAGCTTCTCGTACAATTACGAGAACGCCCCTCCAATCCGTAAAAATACGGAAAAACTTTAGACTGTAAAAATCCAATAACCGGATACCAGCAACTGGCTTAAACCAAAGCCGACTGGTAAAAACTGTCCGAAAGTCATACGTGCGTAAACGCACGTATGCGTCCGAACCCTTTGTCGCAAAACCATGCAACCTCTATATCGTTTCGCCTGGAGTAGGAAACTCTCTGTGTGGGACTCTAGAGACTCGACTACTACGCTGGCAGTGGGTTTAACCACAGACCGTAAGCGGCACTAGCTGTACGTAACGGTCCCCAGGTAGTTGTCGATAAGAAGGCCGATGAGTAAACCCATCCGAACTCCTACTGAGTCTGATGTGACAATCTCCATACAGTCCGGTCCGTTCGTCCAAGACTATCGCATATCGGGCCTAGGGGGGCGGCAAGCGTCAGTCCCCTAATAGCGGTATAAGTCGTGTCGGAGTGAAGCCCATTACACCCTGAGAAACTACTGGAACCTACCAGTAAATCTCGCTTGCCCTGGCCAGGGACTTTGCGTAATGGCTCTCTGACACAGCACGATATCTACTCCCAATACCGGGAGGGACGAATCCTGTCTAACCGCCACTGCCTCCAAGTGCTCGGGACTGCACCCAACTGCTACCTGTTTGCACGACTCCTTTGAGCCGTGGTAGGGTAGCAATCTAAGAACAGTGGGACACACTCGAGGCGAAGTAGCAGTGTCAAGTCTGCGGACTACGCTGTACTCATGTCACCTGGGAACTGTTCGCTGACGACTGGTATCAAACCAACCAACAGTTCCCTGTGAGTCCTGTCCGGTGTACCCGTAACCTAACGAGCACCTGCATACTATCTCCAGTACGACGTACTGACGGCTGTGGGACAGACCATCTCCCCAACTGGGATGAGAAGCGTACACACCAGTCTACTCCGGAGTATCGATGCTCTGTCTCGATAATCCAACGACTAGGGACCTGAATAAGGATGTGCTTGTAGACTACCCAGCCCCCACTAGTGTGACTGCCATCACAACGCTGGTAGACAAGCAAGATCCTAAGAGCTCTATCAATACGTACACTAACATATTAAGATAGAAAAACCAAGTAGCATACTACCATGTTTAGCAAGACTGTTATATACATGTGAATATCCCAAGCTTCCATTAAGTAATATACAAGCTAGTATGATACAATAATGGCCTTCTAGGGCATAAACACTAACAACAGATGGGCGATGGATGATCCCATATCCATTGGTGTTTGACATCAGAGATGATATATGGGTGCTCAGTGGAGACTGGGTACACTGGACGTACTCGCCGAGAACTCCCAGATGGTATTATACCTTACGCCAGATGGCAGTTCTCTGGTGACACTGGTACAGGTTAGTCTATAAACCCAAGATCGTCATAGAGTCTTGTGTGATTCCCACTGTGCTTTGATTTCCACCTTACCACGTCCAAGAGGGCGTGCAAAACGGTGGTTTTTGGGTACAGTCCAGAATCACATGGAGGCAATGAGCGATAGGAGGGGATTCGTCTCTCCCGGTATAGGGAGTTGATGTTGCGCTGTGTTCGATTGGCTATAATCGGAAATCCCTGGCCAGGGTTGCTGAGATTTAATGGTAAGTATTATCAGTAGTATCTCGAACGGTTATAGACCTCATATGGACATGTCTTATCGAGCTACTGGGGTCTGACGTTTACCACCCCTAGGTGAGATATGCGACATATCAGACGATCAGACCGGACTGTACGGTAAGTGTTACTGGTTGGATTCACAGGAGTGTGAGTGGGCTTGCGCGTTGATCTTTTGATCGCTCAATACCTGGGTGGCCGTTACGTTTAGCAGACCGCTTGCGGCTTGTGGGTGTTTGATATAATCATCACTTACTGCCAGAGTATTGACGAGTTTTTAGAGTCCTATACAGAGGTTTCCTGGCTCAAGCGAAACGAAATAGGAGCGCATATGAGATATGTGCGGGACCGAGAATAATGCGTGTATGTGATACCGTATTCTATTCTCGCGATGAATGTGTCGATTGGTTGTATGCGATATAACCTAATTATCGAATCGAGGATTGATTCGATAAGTCGATACATTGGATATTAGTTGGTCATATGCGATATGACCGGATCGTTAAATCAAGTGTTGATTTAATGATTTAATGTATAATTATATATTTGATATATTACTTTACATTAACTAGTATTGGTTCACTTAAGATTGATTATCTCACTTGAATATGCACATTGTATATATGATATATTTTATTGTGCACTTGATTGTATCATATTTGATGATACATGCAAACTTGGGTGTATGCTTGCTTTAAACCATCTTTAGGTTAATGGTTAGGTTTTAATTTGATTTATTTATTTTGTTTATTCATTTTAGTTAAAATGAAATGGTGGCTTGCTTTGTATTTTTGTTGAAGTTTCATGAAGCTTTGATAAAGTAACCATTTTGTTTTATCTTTTAAACCTAACCATTACCTAAACTAGGGTTTGCTCTCTACAAGAGTTAGCCTCACCCATGGTTGCATTATGATAACCATCACTTCATTTTTCTTTTTGGAATTAATTCATTATTCTTTTTCTTCTTCTTCATCTTCTTCTTCAAGTGAAGAAAAGAAAAGCTTTCTAGAAAAATGTCAAGTGATGAAATCAAGTGAGAAATCCAAATCCAAAGTGAACCCACTTCCTATTTCTTCATCCTCTACCACTTGCCATGTACTATAGGGTGTTTTCTTCATAAGTTTCATGACTTGGTGAAGATGGAGCTCGAGTTAGAGTTGCCTCGACGTAGATCATCTTCGGCATCGAAGTCAACGACCTAGCCCGATCTTTTCTCCGATGAAACCACCGCGAGAGTCCAGGATTCCGATGGTTGCAGCGGAGGGACGTCATCATGGAGCCAAGGAAGTGGAGGACTGGATCTACAAAGGTTGTATTTCCATTCACTTAGCAATAAAGTTGTTTACTTGCATGTTTCGCCTTTGCCTCTAGTTAACGATCTAGCATTAGGGTTTCTCGGCACAAGAAAAATTTGATTTTGGCATGGTTGATGCCTTGTGGAACCTCAGTTGAGTGCCTAGGAACCCTACCGTAGTATCAGAGCCTAGCTACAGCTTTAGGCGATGTATAGACGATGTTAGAAGTCTGATCGAACCCGAAACCCTAATACAAAATCACTCTCTGGAAATTTTCTGGAATTTTGGATTTTTGTGAATCAAAAATTGCCAAAAAATTCAGCAGGGAATTGTAGGAGTTACTGTGAAGCACGTGACGCTAATTCGACCAATACGCCGCGGAACCGCGGCCCTACCCTTGCTTGCGCGGCGGTTCCGCGGCCATATTGGTGAGTTAGGCCACGTGGTTTGCACAGTAATTCTTTTCTTAAAGTGCTGTGTCTTCCGGGAATTTTTAAATTTTATTCAACAGTTGAATTTTCTGGGTTGTTTTGGGGATTCGATTGGTTTATTTAATTTCATCTATGTGTTTTTCCGAGTAATTTTAGAATATGTTAAAAATTTCGACCGGATATAAATACCCATTTTTTCCCCTGCCGGGAAATTTCCAATTGTTGGATTTTTCCGTAGTTTAATGACGTTCTAAGTAGTGCAAGTAACGCGATGGTCCCTCTAGAAGACAACAAACCTTAACACGATTATGTGACCGTCTTGAACTGTCCTTTGAACCTTAGGGTTTGGGGCAGTACGGCGTGCCACATGTGAGGCGTTGGCTTAACCCTTCTACGGTTGGACCGTTGGTACTGAGGCATGAAGTGAATGTTTTTAAACTTATTTCATGTGTTGAGCCGTTTCGGGAAAACTTGGGTGTTTGACTGTTCGATCGGAAAGTTTGACATTTTCTATTTATCTGGAATGTGATACAATATTTGGAATCCACAAGTAGTTATGAGATAACCGATTTGAATGTTATAAACATAGCACTTTAGTCTCACTTGATCGGTTGCCACGGAATTTTGATGTGATCAAAAGTCCGTCGCAATCACGTAGCATACGTGGATACTCGCCGGTAAACTTAATAGGCAGCCACGCCCCATAGCCCCGACCAAGTGACTGTAGGAGAACCCCGTCGCCAAAAGCATCCGTTCGGGTGCTCGCGGCAGCGGTGTTCCGCCTTAGTGCACTTCATCGACGGTATCGGGGGTGCGGCCGTCTACTAAAGTTTGCGACGAGCATTCGTTCAGGATGTCGGGAATCTTGTTGAATTGCCCGACTTGATATTGAAAAGAGTTTCGATAATGAGACTAAAATGCGGGGTTTATAATTGTTAGGCATGCGATGTCTAAGGAATTCATTTGATTAGGCATGCGATGTCTAAGGAATTCATTTGATTAGGCATGCGATGTCTAAGGAGGTTGCGGATTCCAACTGTTGTAGTTTTATACTTTCTTTTCTGCGACCGTAAGTGTAATATGTGATATCTCCGGTTTCGTTGCTATATGTCAACGACAATTGGGATACGCATGTTTACTTACGTTGATGACATGTGATGTTATGTGTTGTTGGATATGTTATATTGGATCGTCGTGTTTGAATAGCCGGGGTTTTTTTTTATGTGAGATGAGTGTTTTTCATTCATGTAAAAACTTGTATGTAATATTCTTTTATTGGGGCACTTCCAGATTGCGGAAGATGTCACCATTGTATATTATTTACTTTTCCGCACTAGGATAGACCCAAGGAGGAGGGCACAAGTAACCGGGTTCTGGAGTCCAGTGGGAGACCAACTCGAGGAGTCGAGTTTGGGTCTCCTAACTCTAGAATTGGTAGGGTTGCTTGCCGCTCTCGTAGGGGTCTTGGGGTGTGGGTTTGGCTATTCATCGCGACCGTGGAATCCGTGTTTTATACTGGCTCGTATTGAAAACACGGACGACCTAGTATATCCAATGTTTCATATGTTTCTTCTGCTGCGATATCTGTGATGTGATCATTTGATATGCTGTAATGGATACTGTATATAGTATATATGATATATTATATAGACATTACTTATGTTTTACACCCGCGTTAGCCCTGCCCCGCTCTGTCGTTAGTTACCTAACCTAACGGTACACGAGGGGACATCGAGGCGAATGCGGATGGTATAAGTGTACGTCGTATTTATCTGTGATGTTTAGGTGATTTAAATGATGGGACTTCATTAATGTGATTAATGAAAGAAAAGAAACCTAAGATGTTGTGGAATCGAATTTTCAAAAACAGATAGCTACAGTTCTTGCTTTGCATCGCGGTGTTCCTTGTAGAACATCCTGCACCTTATTCGATAAGGAAAGGGCCGAGATCCATTCACCGGGAGTGACCCCTTTAGCAATAACTGGCAGATGCTACAACCCTCGGTTTGTCTTTTGATTGCTTCTATAGTTTTTGCTTTGCACAGCGGTATATATGATATATCCTGCACCTTATTCGATGAGGAAAGGGCCGACGATCCCTTCATCGGGAGTGACCCCTTTAGCAAAACTAGAAAAGCCTAAAAAACACTCCATTTCAAAATTCATTCGATCCTACAACAATATCAAGTTCATTACGCAATAGCTTTTCTGAAAAACCTGTCGTAGCCCTCCGTCATTTCAGATAAGTCCTACTTAGTATTCGTGCTACGTTTGTTGACCTCCGTCAAGGCGTAGTGTGCGGTAGCTAACTAGTATTTATCTGCTTATGCATATGATGCAGATTGGATTAGGGTAGTCGTACGGCCTTGTTGACCTCCGTCAAGGGTCGTGCGGGTGGGTTTGATTCAATCAAGAAATGACGGGTTGAACTTGACTAGTAGCCTATGGTTTGTTGACCTCTGTCAAGGTCATAGGGTGCTAGGGGCAAAATTATCGAGAATTTCAAATGTTGAAATTTGCACTGAGATTGCATACCTTCTATGAGATAGTTGGATCCCGATACCCGCTGCGAGTAATTGTTACTCCTGGGAGAGTTTTACACATTACAATTAGCCGATCAAGTAGGTGTCTAGAAAGGTGTCAACGGGGTTACGCCTATGGGAAAACGAGGTTTACTGTAATTTGGTCCGTGCGAAAGCACGGAGAACCTCCCTCAAAGTACCGACACTGGCCTGGCTGAAAGATTGGCGAACTTGTAGCGTGTAATTAATCCCGGCTAGTCTTTCCTTTTAGGGTTGAAGGAAGATTTGATAAAAACAGTGGGAGCCATTCTGATTAGATAAAATAATAACCAATCTGATCTTGCAAGAGCGCACGCAGAGTGTTTTCTTCTCTCTCTCTCCAGGTAGCGACCATATCACGCCTTAATCAAGATAATAAAACGGATATATTGACCGAACCCGCTTGTTATACTGAGCTGGGGAACGTTGGTCCCGCTCCAACTTATAATTGTTATAAGACAGAGCAGGAAATAGAGGAATACCAGAATTCCTATGCCGTCCAAACGAAGAAAGTGCATATGATGCATCTCCTTCGGGTGTGTTCATTACAAAGAACTGTTTCTCTGTATCCTCTACGTCCTGGGTATTTGATACCGGATCAGGATCCCAGATATGTAATCTGTTATATAGGGCTACAAAAGGTAGAGAACTGAGAACGGGTGATAAGTTTCATGACGCAGAAAACGGTGCAAGTGTTGCAGCCAAGTCTGTTCGTCACTGTCACCCTGTATTTCCAAATACATTGATTCTGAACAAATGCTATTAGATACCGAACCTGATATACAAAATCATATCAGTCTCTTTATTTATTAAAGAAGGATATAATTTTGTATTGATGGATAATGTTTTGAACATTTCCTATATCAAAAGTTGATCGGTTCAGGCACGTTATCTAAAAGCATTGACGTTCTAAATCAAACTACAGTTCCTAGTATACAGAACACACACAAGAGGAAGAGTTCAGAAATGAACGAATCCTTCTTAAGGCATTGTAGACTAGGTCATATCAATGCTACCCGACTGGCTGAAGTTACATTTAGATGCATATTTAAATTAGTATGAATTTACATTTTGTGAAACTTGCCAGTCATATCACAAAGATTAGATGACCATAGCTCTGTTTACTGGAAACAGAGAAAGAGTTAGTGAACTCTTGGGATTGATACATGTTGATGTATGTAAGGTCCCCTGTCTACACATGCCAAGACTGGTTCTTAGTACTTCATTACATTCTCTGATGATCTCTCAAGATTCAGACATATGTTCCTGTTGAAACACAAGTCCGAAGCTTTTGAGATATTCACAGAATATAAGTTAGAAGTAGAGAACCAAAAATACAGGTATAAGTATTATGTCCTTTGATGTGATCGAGAAGGAGAATACTTGAGCACGGAAATCCTGGACTATTCTAAAGGAGAATGAGATTCTCTCTCAGCATTACTCCTCCGTATACACCATAGCACGATGGTATATCGGGGCGGAGCAATAGCACCCTATGTGATATGGTGTGCTCTATGATGAGTACTGCTGAGTTTCCTATTTCCTTTTGGGAATTATGCGCTTGAGAAGCTGCATACTTATTGAATAGGGTTCAAATCAAAACAGTTGCCTACCGCTTCATATGTGATATGGAAAGGGAAGAGCCCATATATTAAGTTTGTTGAGATTTGGGGTTGTCCGGCCTATGTCTAAAAAGAAAAATCCGGACAAGCTCGAGGCAAGGTCTGTTATGTAGAACTGGAAATGTTCCAGCTATACAAACTGCAACTGATGATTTGGTAAGAACAAAAGGATTCAATTGTTTCCAACGAACCTCAGCCTCTCCGCCGATCTAGTAGGGTTCCTCACCCACCTGAGAGATACTTCTGTTTCTCTATGACAGTGGGAGCGAGGAATGCATCATGAGATGATGACCCAACTAGTTTTGAACTGGCCATCAGGAGTGGGACTCTATAAGAATGGCTGGATGATTAGCGATCTGAGATGGAATCCTTATACACCAACAAAGTATGGACTTTAGTTGCTTTATCTGAAGGGTTAAATCCCCATCAGGAGCAAGTATATCTTGAGAAGATTACTTGGTGTACATGGAAAAGTTGAGACTTTCAAAGCTAGACTTGTTAAAAGTTTGCATCATTGACCAGGTATGGATTATGATGAAACATTTTAAGTAGCTAAGCTTAAGTCCATCCAGATCCTACTTGCCACGGCTACATACCATGACTACCATATCTGGCGGTTGGGTGCCATGACTGCTTTTCTAAGTGATGTTTTAGAAGAGTGCGTCTATAAGTACACAGCCATAGGGCCTCGTAGACAGTGGGAGCAGCGGAAACGCGAGCAAGATGTTTTATGAGATAAAGCAGGCATCGCGGAGTTGGAACTTCTATTTTAATGTGTTAGTCAAAGAGTTTGACATCATCAAAATGGTAGATGATCCTTGTATAAACAAAAGGGTAGTAGGGAGTATGGTGATGATCCTCGCAGAGTACGTGGATGACATACTCTTGATAAGAAAGGAGTTTCCTATGCTACGATCGGTCAATCTCCGCTTATCACAATGATTCTCCACATGGAATCAAAGTGATACCTACTAAATCCTGGATTTTGGATCTATGAGATAGATCTAATTGGATGTTAGGATACTCAGTAGATGTAGCGAGATGGTATGAATTGATCCTGGGGAGAATCACTGGAAAGGTTCCAGTGTGATAAGGACGACTGAATGTCAGTCACAGGCATTGTCTTTACCCTCAGTAAAGGGACGGTATGTTGGAAGAGTTCCAAGCTAGATACCGTGGCATACTAGACGATAAAGGCTGGATGCATCGCTACTTAAGATGCTACCAAAGAGGCAGTATGGATGTATATTTGTTCATGAGATGAACTTAGTTCCTCCCATTGTATGACAATGGAGTTATGGCTTATGCCAAGGAACGTCCGTCCCATCAGTGATCCAGACATATTCTAAGGCAGTATCACCTGATCATGGAGATGGTTGATCTCCAAAGAGATCGAGGTTAGGAGAGTAGACTCAGAGGACAACATGGCGGATTCACTCACAATGGCCTTTTCCCAGAGAGGGACTTTTATGGGATGGTTGAGTATGAGATGCTGCAACCACTGCTACAGATGGCCCTAGTGCAAGTGGGAGATTATTAGTTATATGTATGCCCTAGAGGCCATTACTGTACATAGGATGTATATTGTAGTGGATGCTGGGACATATATAGGGTGGACTTTCTTGCTCGACATGATAGTATGCTATCTGGTTACTCTTTACCTTAACGTGTATACTGATTGTCTCTCTGTTACATGTTGGTAAAGCCCTTAGGATGTGTACTTGACTACCTGGACTATGATGCGGATGATACTAGTGGGGACATGGTAGTCTATAAGTACATCCTTCAAGGTCCCTAGTCGTGGGTGTATCAAGACGGGGCATCGATATACCAGAGTAGACTAGCGTATACCTTCTCGACCCATACAGATGGGCGATGGATGATCCCATATCCATTGGTGTTTGACATCAGAGATGATATACGGGTGCTCAGTGGAGACTGGGTACACTGGACGGACTCGCCGAGAACTCCCAGATGGTATTATACCTTACGTCAGATGGCAGTTCTCTGGTGACACTGGTACAGGTTAGTTTGTAGACCCGAGATCGTCATAGAGTCTTGTGTGATTCCCACTGTGCTTTGATTTCCACCTTACCACGTCCAAGAGGGCGTGCAAAACGGTGGTTTTTGGGTACAGTCCCGAATCACATGGAGGCAATGAGCGATAGGAGGGGATTCGTCTCTCCCGGTATAGGGAGTTGATGTTGCGCTGTGTGCGATTGGCTATAACCGGAAATCCCTGGCCAGGGTTGCTGAGATTTACTGGTAAGTGTTATCAGTATTATCTCGAACTGTTATGGAACTCATATCGACACGACTTATCGAGCTACTGGGGTCTGACGTATACCACCCCTAGGCGAGATATGCGACATATCAGACGATCAGACCGGACTGTACGGTAAGTGTTACTGGTTGGATTCATAGGAGTGTGAGCGGGATTGCTCGTTGATCTTCTGATCGCTCAATACCCGGGTAGCCGTTACGTTTAGCAGACCGCTTGCGGCTTGTGGGTGTTTGATATGATCATCACCTACTGCCGGAGTATTGACGAGTCTTTAGAGTCCTACACAGAGCTTTCTTGGCTCAAGCGAAACGAAATAGGAGCGCATATGAGATATATGCGGGACCAAGAATAATGCGTGTATGTGATACCGTATTCTATTCTCGCGATGAATGTATCGATTGGTTGTATGCGATATAACCTAATTATTGAATCGAGGATTGATTCGATAAGTCGATACATTGAATATTAGTCGGTCATATGCGATATGACCGGATCGTTAAATTAAGTGTTGATTTAATGATTTAATGTATGATTATATATTTGATATATTACTTTACATTAACTAGTATTGGTTCACTTAAGATTGATTATCTCACTTGAATGTGCACATTGTATATATGATATATTTTATTGTGCACTTGATTGTATCATACTTGATGATACATGCAAACTTGGGTGTATGCTTGCTTTAAACCATCTTTAGGTTAATGGTTAGGTTTTAATTTGATTTATTTATTTTCTTTATTCATTTTAGTTAAAATTAAATGGTGGCTTGCTTTGTATTTTTGTTGAACCTTCATGAAGCTTTGATAAAGTAACCATTTTGTTTTATCTTTTAAACCTAACCATTACCTAAACTAGGGTTTGCTCTCTACAAGAGTTAGCCTCACCCATGGTTGCATTATGATAACCATCACTACATTTTTCTTTTTGGAATTAATTCATTATTCTTTTTCTTCTTCTTCATCTTCTTCTTCAAGTGAAGAAAAGAAGAGCTTTCTAGAAAAATGTCAAGTGATGAAATCAAGTGAGAATTCCAAATCCAAAGTGAACCCACTTCCTATTTCTTCATCCTCTACCACTTGCCATGTAGTATAGGGTGTTTTCTTCACAAGTTTCATGACTTGGTGAAGATGGAGCTCGAGTTAGAGTTGCCTCGACGTAGATCATCTTCGGCATCGAAGTCAACGACCTAGCCCGATCTTTTCTCCGATGAAACCACCACGAGAGTCCAGGATTCTGATGGTTGCAGCGGAGGGACATCATCACGGAGCCAAGGAAGTGGAGGACCGGATCTACAAAGGTTGTATTTCCATTCACTTAGCAATAAAGTTGTTTACTTGCATGTTTCGCCTTTGCCTCTAGTTAACGATCTAGCATTAAGGTTTCTTGGCACAAGAAAAATTTGATTTTGGCATGGTTGATGCCTTGTGGAACCTCAGTTGAGTGCCTAGGAACCCTACAGACATGACCCTCAAAGTTGCAAACGGAGCTAGCATGGATGCTAAGGCCGTGGGGGACTATCACCTGGGAATGTCAGATGGACATGTTTTGGTTTTACGTAATTGCGTTTTTGTACCTAACGCAACTTGTAATATCATTTCTGTATCTTTGATTTCTAACGAAGGTTATGAATTTGCGTTTGTAAGTAATGTTGTAAACATTCACCTTAATCAAGTCCTGATTGGGTCAGGTACATTAAAAAATGGTATATACGTACTAAACCAACCACAGATTTTCAATGTCCAGAATACACACAAAAGAAAGTCTCCGGAAATAAATCAGAATTTCTTATGGCATTGTAGACCGGGTCACATCAATGAGAGAAGGTTGAAGAAGTTACATACAGAAGGATATTTGGATCCGTTCGAATATCAAACGTATGCCACTTGTCAATCCTGTCTCAAAGGAAAGATGACAAAGACTCCGTTCACTGGACACGGAGTATGAGCGAGCGAGCTCTTGGGAATCGTACACAGCGACGTGTGCGGTCCAGTGTCTACACATGTGCGAAGCGGTTATTCTTACTTCATTACTTTTACGGATGACTTTTCAAGGTACGGTTATGTCTTCTTAATGAAACATAAATCCGAAGCCTTTGGAAAATTCCAGGAATATAAGAATGAAGTAGAAAAACAAACTGGCAAAAGTATCAAGACACTGAGATCGGATCGAGGTGGTGAATACTTGAGTGCCAAGTTCCTGGATTACTTAAAAGAGAATTGAATTCTCTCTCAACTTACTCCTCCATACACTCCGCAACATAACGGTGTATCGGAGAGACGGAACCGAACCCTATTAGATGTGGTACAGTCCATGATGAGTAACGCTGAGTTACCACGATCTTTCTGGGGATATGCACTAGAATTAGCTGCATACCTTTTGAACCAAGTTCTAACTAAGACTGTGCCAACCACACCATATCAGATGTTGTGTGGGAAGAGACCCTATCATAATCACATTAAGACATGGGGATGTCCAGCTTTTGTCAAAAACAAGCATGCGGACAAACTCGAGGCACGCTCAGTACAGTGCAAGTTTGTGGGATATCCAAAGAACTCCAACGGATATTTCTTCTATTGCGAAGAGGAACAAAAGATTTATGTTTCTCGTCATGCCCAATTCTTGGAAACTGAGTTTTTGGAAAATCAGATAAGTGGGAGCGCAATAGAACTGGAAGAAATTGCAGAACCACGAGCTATTACTGAAAGCTTAGTAGAACCAGAGGATTCGAAAGATCATGACATTCCTGCGCCGCTCCGCAGGAGTAGTAAGTAGTCTCATCCGCCTGAGAGATACTACGGTTTTCTCATAGACGGGGATAGAGAGGATTGAATCATTGATTATGATGAGCCGACTAGCTTCCAGCAGGCCATTCAGAGCGTTGACTCGGTAAAATGGCTGGATGCAATACGGACCGAAATGGAGTCCATGTACACCAACAAAGTATGGACGTTGGACGTTGCTCCAGATGGGGTAAAACCCGTAGGATGCAAGTGGATCTTCAAAAGGAAGATTGGTGTAGATGGACAGGTTGAGACCTATAAAGCTAGACTGGTTGCAAAGGGTTTTCGTCAAAGACCTGGTTTGGACTATGACGAGACCTTTTCTCCAGTAGCTATGCTGAAATCCATTCGGATCCTTCTTGCCATTGCTGCCTTCCACGATTATGAGATTTGGCAGATGGACGTAAAGACCGCTTTTCTAAATGGAAATTTAGAGGAGTGTGTTTATATGGACCGGCCAGAGGGTTTCATTCAGAGTGGGAGCAGCGAAAAGGTGTGCAAGTTGCTTAAGTCCATCTATGGACTAAAGCAGGCATCGCGGAGTTGGAACATCTGTTTTGATGAGACGGTCAAAGAATTTGGTTTTATCAAAAATCCAGATGAACCATGCATCTATAGTAGATTTGTAGCGAGAACTATAGTATTCCTCGTTTTATACGTGGATGACATTCTCTTAATAGGAAATGACATTCCTATGCTATAATCTGTCAAAGGGTTCTTGTCAGACAGGTTCTCCATGAAAGACCTGGGTGATGCCTCATACATTCTGGGGATCCGGATCTATCGTGACAGATCCAAGAGGATACTGGGACTCTCACAGTCCAGGTACATCGACACCATACTGAAAAGATACAGTATGGAAGATTCCAATCGCGGTAATCTACCGGCTTGTCACGGGATCACCCTTTCCAAAGAGATGTCTCCCAAGACTGATTTGGAAAGGGATCGCATGTCTATTATACCCTACGCTTTTGCGGTAGGCTCTATAATGTATGCGATGTTGTGCACCAGACCAGATATAGCTTATGCACTGAGTGTGGTAAGCCTGTATCAGTCAAACCCTGGGGAGAAACACTGGATAGAAGTAAAGAACATTCTCAAGTACCTGAGAAGGACTAAGGAGATGTTCTTGGTGTATGGCGGAAAAGACTTCCAGATCGAGGCCTTTGCTGACTCCAGCTTCCAGAGTGACAAGGATGATTCCAAGTCCATGTCGGGTTATGTCTTTACCCTCAATGGAGGGGCGGTGTGTTGGAAGAGTTCCAAACAGGAAACCGTTGCTGACTCGACGATGGAAGCGGAATATATCGCTGCTTGCGATGCCGCAAAAGAAGCCGTCTGGATAAGGAAGTTCTTAACGGAACTTCAGGTGGTTCCATCCATTGTTGATCCAATACCTCTGTATTGCGACAACAACGGGGATATAGCTTTAGCAAAGGAACCCAGGTCCCATCAGAAGTCCGACACATCTTGAGGCGGTATCACCTGATCAGGGAGATCGTGGGTCGCCAGGAGATCGAGGTTCGGAGAGTTTCTACGAAAGATAACACTGCCGATCCACTCACAAAGGCCTTACCCCAGACTCAGTTTGAGCGGCTGATCGAGATGATAGGTCTTCGATACGCCAGTACATGGCCTTAGTGCAAGTTGGAGATTGTTAGTGTATATGCCCTAGAGGCCATTACTGTATCATACTAGTTTGTATATTACTTAATGGAAGCTTGGGATATTCACCTTGTATAGACAATCTTGCTCAATATAGTAGTATGCTACTTGGTTTGTTTCTACTTCAATGTGTACATGTGTTTATTTTAGTATATCACCTATACACATTAGTGGAGCCCTTAGGATCTTTGCTTGATTACCAGTGTTGTGATGGCGGTCACACTAGTGGGGGCTGGGTAATCTATAAGCACATCCTTATGCAGGTCCCTAGTCGCAGGACTATCGAGACAGGGCATCGATACTCCGGAGTAGACTAGCGTATGCGCTTCTCATCCCAGTATGGGAGACGGTCTTTCCCACAGCCGTCAGTACATCGTACTTGAGATAGTATGCGGGTGCTCGTTAGGTTACGAGTATACTGGACAGGACTCGTCGGGAACTGTTGGTTGGTACTATACCTATCGTCAGTTATTAGTTCCCAGGTGACATGAGTACAGCTTAGTCCGCTGACTTGACACTGTCACATCGCCTCGAGTGTGTTCCCACTGTACTTAGATTACTATCCTACCACGGCTCAAAGGAGTCGTGCAAACAGGTAGTAGTTGGGTGCAGTCCCGAAGCACTTGGAGGCAGTGACGGTTAGACAGGATTCATCTCTCCCGGTATTAGGGGTTGACATCGCCCTGTGTCTAGGAGAGCCATTACACGAGTAGTCCCTGGCCATGGCAAGCGACATATACTGGTAGGTTTCCAGTGCTATCTGAGGGTGTTCTGGGCTACACTCCGACACGACTTGTACCGCTATTAGGGGACTGGCGTTTACCGCCCCCTAGGCCCGCCATGCGATGTATCAGACAAACAGACCGGACTGTACAGAGATTGTCACATTCAGACTCAGTAGGAGTTCAGATGGGTTTCACCTCGTCAGTCTTCTTGTCGGCATCTACCTGGGGACCGTTATGCACAGCTAGTGCCGCTTGCGGTCTATGGTTAAACCCACTGCCAGCGTAGTGTCGAGTCTTTAGAGTCCCACACAGAAAGCTATTCGCCTTTAGGCAAAAGAGTAGAGGTCGCATGGTTTTGCGACAGGTCGCATGGTTTTGCGACAGGTCGCATGGTTTTGCGACAGGGTTCGGTCACATCCGTGCACTTGTGCACGTTTGGTATCCGGACAGTTAACACTAGAGGGCTTTGTTTTAAGCCAGATCCTAGTGTACATTTTGGGATTGGTTTTATCTCGTTTGTATTCGTGTTCCTCGGAACGCGGATGCGGGTGTGTATACACAGTTGACAGAGAGACAGAAGCAGAGGATTCTCATTGGGGTTATTGACCGTTGACTGTTCACTGTTGACCATTGACTTTTGCTAAACTCTAATGAGAATAAGAAATATGATTAATGATAATATTAATTAAGTATTATTGTGTCATGGTTGAGATGAGGGGTTGACTTTGTTGACTTGTTGACTTTGTTGACCGGTTGACTAGGTTGGACTAGTTGACCATCATCATTGCAATGGCTATCATTTCATGGAAAAGTCTTTTGCTTGCTTGTTTGTTTTTGCAAAATGAGTGCATGAAATGATATGGACATTTTGACTTGAACCAACACATAATACTCAATTACTATTATGAGTAATCATGGTTTTGGATTATGAGAGCTTGGATGGCAAAAGAGTTACTCATTCTCTCATTTCATTTCTCTTTCTTGCTTGAGCTCTCCCTCTTGCTCTTCCTCTTGCTCTCTCTCTAGCTCAAGGCAACACCCTCTCATGAGTTGAGAAACATTGCCTTAGAGATAAAAGAAAACCCAAATCACTTCTCTACTCATCGTAGTTCACAAGGTTTAGCAAACCAAGTGTTCTAGTTTCTTCAAGTTCGAAGAAGAAGCCAAAGGTAGAAGCTTTCAGGTGGATCCATCTTCGGCGCAAGGAGACGACGAGGTGAGGCCGATCCGTACACCGGAAAGAGTTGAAAACGAAGGAGTTCAAGAAAGGTATAGCCCCCTAACCGAGTAGGTAAAACTCTAGTTAGGTTGTTAGTTAGTTGTTTAACAAAGATCCATATTTTGAGTCCATGTTACCACCTCTTGAAAAATCGTTTTTCATCATTTCCGTAAGCCCGTAAGTACCGGGAGAGGTAACGTGGACTTATAGAAGGTAGAAAACCATTTAGCCTAACGATGGTGTACAGAAGGTAATGACTCAAGACAAATAAAGGGATTTGGAGAGATAGCAAAGGAAATATACAGTTATAGTCATGAATCTGGATAATGGAAGAGTCATTAGTAGGAATACCCGGATACCCCTTCGAAACAAATTCATATTTCAGTTTCACAGTGCATTGTTAATAGGAAACTGATTTCCCAATTAGACCTTTCCCCAGGGTATGTATTTACCAGGTTAGATTCTCACATCTGTATGGTTTTACAGACGATGAGTGGGAGTAAGTTATTGAGAATTAGGTGATCATCCTCATTATATCGGAATTCGTTGTAATTGGTGATATTTGAGGAAATCGCCTGGGATTTTGCCGGACGACAAATATTTGGTTTTGAATATCCGTTGTTATGCACCAATTTCAAACTGATATATCTGTACGTTTATTTTATAAAGTGAGATATAACTTTTTTAAATTATGTCCATGACATTTACCTATATCAGTTGACGGTTAGGTAAGGAGCATTAAACAGCGGTGTAATTCTTCTTAACCATTGTACAGTTTTAAACCTACGACACACAGGGTTTGAGTTATTAAACTCAGGGGACTTATACAATGTTGTGCAGTATCCATTAGGACAGAGGGGTTGGTCCTCGTACTATATTCTGTTTACTTTAGACTTCTCAAGTTTTAGACACGTGTTTCGAAGAAATACATGGTCCATGTTTTGAGAAGTTATAGGTATAAGAGTAAAGTAGAGAACCACGTGTCACAAGTATCGGGATTTTTCAAGGTGATCGAAGTTGTAGATACTTGTGTGAGGTATTCAGTTGATAGTAATGGTTTTGAGAACTAGCTTCTCTTTCAGGTTACTCATAATTGGATGAACTCCTAAGTTGAGTAATGCTGATCGACCTCTCTCCATTTAGTTGACATGCACTGGAGACAGCTGCATGATTTGAATCTGGTTCCAATTAAATTAGTGCCTCTGTTTCTATATTGTATATAGAATGGATCATATCTTAACGGTGTTAAGGTATATGGAGTTGTCCGGCTTATGCTTGAAACCAGACACTGGATAACTCAAGGCACGTTTCTGTAATGGCAGTTTGCGGGTTAACCCGGGCTTTGACGAGGGTTAATTTTCTACTATCTGGAAGATCAATAGTGATATTGTTCATGACTCGCCACAGTTTTAGTAAAATGGACTTTTTCAGAAAACGGTAGTGGGAGTATGGTAGAACTGGAAGTGATTCCAGAACCATATACGATTACTGAAAATTTAATAGAACCTAAAGATTCAATATGGATAGACATTCCATTAGCCACTCCGTAGATATGGTGGGTAACCTCAGGTACCCGAGAGGTATTCCGGTATCCTCAAGGACGGTGACAGGGAGGTTCTTGTTTGCCCAGACTTGCCATTACTGTTGTTCTAGACTATGAGACCCGGTAGAAGGATGAGTATAGCATCATTCTAAACTAGCTTTAGAAGTGCACGCGTATATGATTCTGCCAGAGTGTTGTTGTAGTCAGTGGGAGCAGCGGAAGCAAAGTGGACAAGTAGCTTGTGTCTATTTATAGACTAAAGCAGATGTAGCGGAGATATATCATCTATTTTTTATGTCACGGCCATAGGTTTTGACTTCATCAGAATAGGGGATGGATCTTTTAAGAAAGTAGTAGGGTGTGATGTCCTGCTATTTGGATGGCATAGACATAGTAGGAAGTGAAATTCCTATACTACGATCGATTATACTGTGGTTGTCACACAGTGGTTTCTCCACATAGGATATGGATATAAAATCCGGCATTCCGAATACTAGATCTATGGTTTTAGATCAAGAATTCGGAAGTGTCCCAATCTGGGCACTTAGATAGTATTCTAAAGGTGTTTTAGAATGGACGACTCCTGGCATTGTGGTGTACCTGCAGGTGATGGAGTCACCCTCTCTAAAGGTGTCTTACAGACTAAAGGGGAGAGGGCTGCGCATGATTGGCATATCACTTACTTAGGCAATTGAGTTGATCATGAGATATCAAGTACTACACCAGATATTGTTTTTGCACTAGATGCAATAAGTTGATATTAATCCAATCCGGGAGAAATGTTCGGAAGCAGTTTTTGAACATAAGTGGTTGTTCTAGGGATTTAATAACGACAGTCTCCTTCGGGGGACAGTTATCACTCCAGGCTTCCATGGTGACCTGGATGACAGAGTGACTGTCAGAGTTATAGTTTTCCCTCTTGACGGGGGGCAGTAGTTTGGAAAGATGGTTCAAGCAGATACTGAGGGAGGCATAGTGCAGGATACTGATTAAATTCAGTTGACGATACAGTTTAAGAAGTTCGCTGGATTTGGAGTTCATTTGTGAACTAGGTCCCATCAGATATCCAGACATATTCAAAGACAAGTATTACTCAATTAGGGAGATGGCTTTCTCCGCGAACTTGAGATAAAGAGAGACATAGAAAGAAACATCAGGGCGGATCCACACACAGAGCTATTTCTCGAACGTAATAGTTTTACAAACGAGCTTTGTGAAACTGATTAGTAGAAGAGTTGGGTGTTCGATATCACACGGGATGTGAGTATGCAACACCGCAATAATTAGCCTTTAGTGCAAGTGGGAGATTGTTGGATATAGTGCCCTCAAAGTCAATTATTGTATTGCAGGCACGTGATTGCAATGATTGAGAGAGTACCTATACCGGTAGGACAGTCTTACTCGAGATGATAGTATTCTATCTGGTTTGTCTTCATCATCATGTACATGTTTTAGGTGATATTATAGATCACTATTACACGTTGATAGAGCCCTTAGGATTCTTGCTTGACTACCAGCAGTATGATGGCTATCATATACGTGAGAGTTGGGTAGTCTATAAGCACATCCTTAAAGTGTCTTTAGTCATGGGAGTTTCGAGACTGGGCATCGATACTCCGAGAGTAGAGTAGTGTATATGGATTGAGACCCCGACGAGTGGCGATGGCCGGTCTCACAAGCCATTGGTGTCAGTTGGTTCACCTAAGACGTATACATGTGCTCATTGGGTTATGAGTACACCAAACATGACTCGCCGGGAACATGCTAGTTGGTATTATACCTGTCGTTAGATAGCAGTTCCCTGGTGACATGTGTACATGTTAGTCTATCAACCTGAGATCGTCATTTGTCTCTTGTGAGTTCCTACAGTGCTTTGATTACTACCCTACCATGGCTCAAAGGAGTCGTGCAAACAGGTTTTAGTTGCATACAGTCTCGAGCCATATGGAGGCAGTGAGTGGATCGGCAGGGGATTCGTCTCTCCCGGTATTGGGGGTGAGATCACGCTGTGTCTGGAGAGCTATTACACAAAGTCCCTGGCTATGGCAAGCGAGATTAACTGGTAGTTATTCAAGAAGTTTCTCAGGGTGTTCTGGGCTACACTCAGACACAACATATACCGCTATTAGGGGTCTGAGGTTTACCAGCCCCCTAGACCCGATATGCGATACTCATAAACGAACGGAACGGACTGTACGGATATTATCACTGACGGGCTCAGTAGGGTTTCCGGATGAGTTCACTCATCGGCCTCCCTTTTTCTTAGTACCTTTGCAGCCGTTACATATAGCTAGTACCACTGACGTGCTTATGGTTAAACCCACTGCCAGCGTATTGACGAGTCTTTAGAGTCCCCCACAGAAAGTTTCCCAAGTTTGGGCGAAACGTTGTAGCAGCCGTATGGTTTTATGGAAGGGTTCGATCATATACGTGCACTCATGCACGGATCATGATCGGAAGGATCATACTAGTGGGCTTTGGTTTAAGCCGGATCCTAGTATTAGATTTGTTGGATTACTTTAGTCTCGTTGTATTCGTATTCAGTCGGAATGCGGATGCAGGTATGTATATACAGATGAGGGGTATTCTTGTGATCTGTCACGAGTTTACTTTAGAAGATGCCATTCTATGTATTGATTTAAACTTTTGGTTTAAAGTTTATTAGGTGGAAATTGTGAGTGCAAGTCATGATGAAGTGTATTAAATGTGGCATGTGCATGTTTGGTGACTCATGATGTCATTTTTTGTGCCATTTTATCTATTGTTTTTGGGTGTGAGATATTTTATGGAGAGAGAGAGGGCAGCCATATATGGGTTTGGTTTGGTCTTGAGAAAAAGATAGAGCTCACACAATAAATAAGCTCTTCTTATTCTTCACTAGTTTTCTTCTTGTGCTCACAACTTCTATTAATGGCTTCTTCTTCAACCTCCATCCATACCATCTCATGTGTTGAGAATCCATGGATGTCATGAGAAAAAGTAATCACACACATTCTCTACTGAACCTTGGACATGTGCGCTGGCAAACTTCATGTCCGAGTTGCTTCGGTTTTGAAGCGGGAGCCCGTAAAAAGATTCCTTGACGTGGTGCCACTTCGACGAGAAGACCGGAGAACGAGCGAGATCGGAGATGCCGCGAGGAGCTAAGGATGGTGGCTAAAGACCGAAGGACACGTATCTATCAGTATAGCCATTCTAAATTCTTTATAGTTAGTTAGTTTAGGGTTAATGGTACGATCAGGGTAAAAGTCTGCGTCAGCGCCAGTTTATAAAAGTTTTTGTTCCGTGTTTGGCCTCAGATTGACGGCCGGGGCGCTACCGTAGACTTACAGTGGCAATGCATGACTCACATAGTAACATATTTATGTATTTTGATTATTTGAGAAAAGAAAAAAGGGAATAAAATCATGGTTCACTATTCAACTCTCTTCTGTTGAGTTGACCAAAGTCAATACCATGGTTTCATTGCCCATGGTTTTGTAGCCCATGGTTTTGCTTAACCTCAAGTCTCAAAATATCTAGATATTTTCTAACCGTAGTTAAGCATGGCATAATTCTCATTCACTTGTGATTATGTTTCATTATTCTAACTTGAGTCATGTTTAGCCATCTCTTTCTTCTTCCTCCTTCAAGCTCTCTAGAGTTTCAAAAGTGAGAGAAGAACATAAAAAGAAAAGATTTTTAAGTGAGATCCAAACCCACATCACCAATCTATATTAGTCTAGCCCATTAGTGTAGGTTGTTTGCTCCACTTCTTCATAGATCAAGTGAAGCTAGGAGCTTGAGCAAAAGGACTTCATGGTGGATCATCATGGACTTGGAAGGATTCAGGCGAACCGGTTCAAAGCCCACTCGATCCATGCAGTAACAAAAGGAGGTCTACAAAGGTTGTATTTGTCCCCACTTAGTGTTAGACATTAATTTGTATGTGATACTATATGTTGTTACTCTAATTTTCTAGTCCGATTCATGGTTGGTATTGTTTAGCACCCCCTAAAATTTTAATATAGTATGTGTGATGCAACCCAAAACCTAGGATGGTGCTATAGAATCCCTACAGTGGTATCAGAGCGAAGCTAGAAATTTAGACGATATTAGATAAATTATGAAACCGAAACAACTCCAAAATACGATATTCTGGAACCCTGAAATATTGCTCTCTGCCGTTTTTAAAATGGGCTCGAAAAATTATTTTAGCAACTGCAGAAGTTAGTATGTGATTCACTGAGAACACCGGAGAAAAATGAGGCCTATCCACCGGATTTCACCTAAGCACAATCCCCTAAAAACCGAGCAGGCCGGCCCATTATGGTCAGATTCACCTCGTTTTTCTTTTGTGCTCTGGTGTGTATGTTTTGAGGTTTCAGGTGTTGTTTGTTTAGCCCAAAATTTCATGTGATGTTAATCTTGCTTAGGGGCTAATTTGGAGTATTTCATAGTCGTAATTTTTACATTGTTTTTGGTAACATGGATGACGCTAAACAATTTGATCGAACATCACACACCACCTCATTACCCTAGCTGGAAATTTTCCAAGTGTTGGAGTTTTCCAAGTTAAAGATATTTGAATGTTCATGCAAGTAACCCTATGGAACCTCTAGAGGAACGTAACCCTAACTCGATTCTGTGACCATGGAACCGCGGCCAAACCTTAGGGTTTGCCGTAGTTCTGTGGCACAATAGGTGAGGCAAAGGTTGACCCTTCTATGGTTGGTCCATAGGCACCATGGCACGATTTTGGGTATTTTAGTTTTGGTTAAGTGTTGAGCTCTCGGGGTAATTTGTGGGTGTTTGTTGACTCGGTCGAAACGTTTAACATCGTCTAGATATTTGTGAATATGATACAATAATTGGTATCTACACTAATTAGTTTTGTGAAAAGTAATTAGTTGCATGTAAATCTAATATTCTGGCTTCGGTAGAATCGAGAATCTTGTTGAATTACCCGACTTCTTTTGAAAAGGTGTTTTCATAGTTGAAACCTAAATGTAAGATTTGCATCGTTAGGCATGAAATCCAGAATATGTGATATTCCGGGTTTATGATGTCTAAAGGCAGTGTCGATTTCAATTGTTGTAGTTTTTCACTTTCTTTTCTGCGACCGTAAGTGCAGTATGTGGTGGATCGCCGGTTTCGTTGCTATACATCAATGACAATTGGGGTACACATACTTACTTACGTTGATGATATGTGATATTATGTGTTGTTGTCACGACCCAAAATTAGTCACATGACCGGCACTTAGACTACGTAACATCAACAGGCGTAACGCAATTTAAGTAAGCCGAAAACCCAGCAATCTAAACCATTACTAGAAGTAAAGGATAGAAACACTTTAAAATCTCAAGTAAGAACTTAAAGCTTAAGTTTGTTTTCATAAAAATTCCTGCAGCACCTCCTTTGTAAAAGCTAGACCCGAAACGGGTACAAACATAAGATATAAGTATAGCATCCCCAAACGGGAGCAAATCTCGCCCAAAGGCGGAAAAAACCACCACAACAGATATACGACGCCGTAATGAAGGAAGAATATAATCAACATAAATAAAGGCCGGCTCACACGAGCACTACAACCAGAGTCATAAGAATATACAACACCGATCCTCACAAATCGTCTCTAAGTCAAACATGAAGGTAGTAGATGGAGAGTACTAGATACAAAAGATATACAATGTACATCATAGGATAACCGCAACCCACCTATAGCAAAAGAGCTCCCAGCCAACCGTAGCGGTATTCTCAAAAGTAGTGATAATAAGGCGCTCTGCTGCGAATACCCTTAGGATCAGACCTGCAAAACACTGCGGCACAACGGGGGTGACTTGCCAACTCATGAATAGTAAATAACATCATACTGTGATCGCAAGTATGCACGAACAACGATAAATCTATCACATGTAATCTGATAGCATAAGTATGGCAATATGGATATGCAACAATCATGATCAAGGTACACAACCAGGGCACTACATCTACATGAATCAAAAGCATATCAAATAAATCATGAGTGTGGGATAAATAATAAAGCTCATGCACAAATCATCAGCATAGAAAAACCCTGTTGTACATCAATGACACCCCAAATCCCAAAATCCTCGGGCGCCGCATCCTCAGATCTGCCCTCATATCCTGTAAGTCTCATGGGACCTGAGTGTCCAACATCGACACTCGAAAACATCATGAAAACATGTTTCCAACATCGACATGTAAATACTCATATCATGGCCTCCGTCTGCACGGATCGGCCCATGTCCTTCTCATAACTCCGGTCGGTATCCTCCAGATCTCCGCCGAGTCCAAATACTATCACCGGTAGGTAGTGTTGGAGATAGTGCCCTCAGAGTCAATTATTGGATCACAGGCACGTGATTGCAATGATTGAGGGAGGACCTATCCTGGTAGGACAGTCTTACTCAAGATGATAGTATGATATCTGGTTTATCTTTATCATCGTGTACTGCTTTAGGTGACCTTACAGGTCACTATTACGCATTGATAGAGCCCCTAGAATTCTTGTTTGACTGCCAGCAGTATGAGGGCGATCATATATGTGGGAGCTGGTAGTCTATAAGCACATCCTTAAAAGGTCCCTAGTCGTGGGAGTTTCGAGACAGGGCATCGATACTCCAGAGTAGACTAATGTATACAGTAGAGACCCCGACGAGGGGCGGTGGCTGGTCTCACAAGCCATTGGTGTCAGTTTGTTCACCTAAGATGTATACAGGTGCTCATTGGGTTATGAGTACACCGGACAAGACTCGTCGGGAACATGCTAGTTGGTCTTATACCTGACGTCAGATAGCAGTTCCGTGGTGACATGTGTACAGATTAGTTCATCGACCTCAGATCGTCATTTGTCTCGTGTGAGTTCCCACTGTACTTTGATTACTACCCTACCATGTTCAAAGGAGACGTGCAAACAGGTTTTAGTTGGGTACAGTCCCAAGCCACATGGAGGCAGTGAGCGGATCTGCAGGGGTTCGTCTCTCCCGATATTGGGGGTGAGGTCGCGCTGTGTCTTGGAGAGCCATTACACGAAAGTCCTTGGCCAAGACAGGAGATTTACTGGTAGGTATTCCAGTAGTATCTCAGGGTGTTCTGGGCTACACTCCGACACGACTTGTACCGCTTTTGGGGGTCTGACTTTTACCAACCCCCTAGGCCCGCCATGCGATGCTCATAGACGAACGGACCGGACTGTACGGATATTGTCACTGACTGGCTCAGTAGGGTGTCAGGATGAGTTCGCTCATTGACGTCCCTTTTGGTCAATACCTGGTAGCCCGTTATGTATAGGCTAGTGGTTAAATCCACAACCAAAGTATTGACGAGTCTTTAAAGTCCCCCACTGACCAGTTTCTCAAGTTTCGGGCGAAACGCTGTAGAGGCCGTATGAAGATATGGCAGGGTTCGATCAGATACGCGCGGTATTGCACGGATCATGATCTGACGGATAATACTAGCGGGCTTTGGTTTAAGCCGGATCCTAGTATTGTACAGTGTAGATTTGTCTCATTGCATTTGTATTCGGTAGGAATACAAATGCGGGTATGTATGTACAGTAGCGGGGTTTTCCTATAATTTATTACGGGATCATTTTTTGGAGTTGCCAGTTTGTTTTCCGGTTTCGGCCATTTTCCTTTATATCTTTCTTTGGCCGAAAAATGGTGGAGGAGGGCTTATTTGCATTTGTGCAAATAAGCATTTTGGAGGGTGGTTTTTGCAAGTAATTGCTTCATGATGGTTGCACCCTCATTTGACTTTCCTTGGATAATCATTGCTTGACTTTCTTATTCATCATGGTTTACTTTTGGTGTCATCATGCTTGATGATGATGGTTGGTTATGATGGTTGAGTGTGACTTGGTTTTGTGATGATGATTCTTCATGATAACCTACTCTCTCTCTCTTGCATTATGGGGCTCACTCTTTTTTTTTCATTCATACACTCTCCTCTCATTCTCTCCATCATGCAAGGCCGGCCACATTAGAGGGGGGGCTGAAATTTTTGTGTGGGGATTTTTGGTTCTCTTCATGTTTGCAAAATCCCCAAGTTGATCTACAAAAATTCCACATCTCATTCCTCCACTTATATGGCAACTTCTACAACCCCAAATGAGACAAAGCATTCTACAGATAACCTACAGCATCCTTGGGCACGTCGGCTCGCCAACTTCGTGCCCGAGTTGCCTCGGTTCAGAGGTGGGAGCCCGTAAAAGAAGCCGGCGACGTGGTGCCCTTCCGACGAGGAGTTGAAGACCGGAGATTCCGCGGGGAGATCGAGACGACGACGAGAAGACCGAAAGACACGGATCGCTCGGTATATCTCTCTACCCCTTCTCTAGTTAGCTAGGATTATGTTAATGGCCCGATCTGGGATTTTAGTGCGCGGTGGTGCCAGTTCAAAAGTTAAAGTAAATTATCGTTCCCGCATTTTGGCCTCGGATTGACGGCCGGGGGGCCGTCGTGCACTTACATTGGTATCAGAGCCACGCCATTAACCTGGTCTAGCTTGGTCTAACGTGTTTACAAGTTCGATCGATCGGATTTTCAAAAACCGCATTTTCAAAAGCATCAGTTTCTGTCGAAATATTTTTGGCTCGAAAATTTTTTTAGGTTGTTGCAGAAACATGTGCAGGGAAGTATAAGCACTCTGGTAAAAGTTGGTCGCATGAACCCATTATTCCACCGCGGAACCGCGGCCAAACCAATGTTTGGGCCGTGGTTCCGCCACCACCTTTAATGTTCAGTGCATCAAATTTTTTCAGAGAGTCTCTGTGTTAAAAATATGGGTTTTGGTATATTCTTTTTGGGCCTAGAATTTCTTTATGTGTTACAGTAGTGCTTGGGGCCCACATGGGTAAATTTGATCGATCGGATATTTTAAACATGTTACTTCACAGTATTTACATGATATCTGCGACCGTGAATGTCACTTGATCGGTAAATCCTGTCTAACTGCTATAGCCCGGTTAAACGGATTTGCGAACGTGACATTCACGTTGATGTTCTGTGTTGTGCTGTGATGTTGCGGATTGGTCGTAGGGGATAGCCTAGATGCAATGGTAGTACAGTTTTGGTTGTATTATGTACATTTGATATTGCGGGGTGAGCGTCCGACATGTGGACTGCCGTCACTGCCTGTTTGTATATTATTCTTTTGGGGTACGACCGGGGTGAGGTCGATGTACCCGTCGTATGTATATTTTACTTTCTGTACTAGGATTACCCCAAGGTGGGGTGCACGGATAGCCGGGTTCTAGAGGGAAACGGGCCCGCATCTCATGGCGTTGAGACGGAGGGGGCCTCGCTCTAGAATTGGAGGGCTATTCGCCGCACTCGTAGGGGGTACAGGTTGACCCAGGAGGGATGCCCAAGTTACCGGATTCCGTGAATTGCTGGGTGGTCCATTCACGTTGCTGAAGGGGGCTGCCTCGCTTCAGGTTTTGGCGGGTAACTTGCCGTGCTCGTAGGGGTCTAGGTTTTCATTGCACAGGCTATCCACACGACCAGGGGAACGTCGGGTTTCAGTAGCGGCTCTGTGAAACCCGGGGATCCCAGATATCTGTATTGATCTGTAATGCTTATTACATTTCTGTGATGTTGCATTTTATCACGCCTTGAGCGAAATATTATATATTGATATATATACTAGTAGATGTTGTATATGTTTTGCATCCGCGCTAGTCCAGTCCCCGCTCTGTCGTTAGTTAAGTAACCTAACGGGTAATGACGGGACCCAGTGGCGAATGCGGATGGCATATACGTACATCATTATTTTCGTTCTTTATTGGTGTGATCAATTGATGGGACTGCGTTGATTCGGATCAATACAATCTAAACAAACCTATTCTGATGTTGTTGGAACATTTTTCAAAAAGCTGTTATTGCAAAGACGTTCTCTTTTGTTTTGCACAGTAGTATTCAGTTGGAATATCCTGCACCTCAGTCGATGAGGGAAGGGCCGAGATCCTTTCACCGGGAGTGACCCCTTAGACAGAAGTTTGCGTCAGGGTAATAACTTCACTATAGCCGATTACTTTTGCTTTGCATCTTGTTATTCAGTTGGAATATCCTGCACCTCATTCTACGGGGAAAGAACCGAGATCCCTTCACCGGGAGTGATCTCTTTAGCAAAGGTTTTCGCTACTATATTTTTATAAAAGCTATCTGGTTCCTTCAACGATATCAAGTTCTTTACGTTAAAGGTTTTCTCCAGAAACCATTCGTAGCCCTCAGTCGTTTCATATGGATAGTCAATAAGTATTCAAGCTGTGTTTGTTGGCCAAAGTCATGGCACAGTGATTGGTAGCTATTGGGTATTCATATGCAGCATAGATAGATGCGTTGGTTTGGGGCAGTCGTATAGCCTTGTTGGCCAAAGTCAAGGGCTTGTACGGGTGGGCTCAAATTAACCTGGAGAATGACTGGTAGAACTTGACATGTGACTTATGATTTGTTGGCCAAAGTCAAGGTCATAAGAGCATGGGGCAGAAATCACATCGGGAGTTTCTAAAGAAACTGAAACTTGCCAGATATGCGCATACCTTCTGGAGTGTGATAACGTGAGCGGATTCCGTCATGTTATCATGCGATGATTGTTGGATCCCGATTCTCACTGATGAGTTGGTTTACTCCTCGGGTGATCCCGACTAATTCTCCTTTCAGGTTTGGAGGAGAATTTGACATTACAGTGGGAGGTTTCCTGATTAGATAAAGCGACAACCATTCTGATCTAGGTTAGAGTGCACGCTGAGTGTTTCTTTTCTCTCTCCCTTCGGCAGCGACCATGACCCGACCCTAAGACTATGACTCAGTGACCAAAAATTAACCGAACCTTCTTAAACACTGGCTTTTGGATTGTCAGAGTTGCAAACCTTATTGCCACTCCTACTTTACCCTTTTCTCCAGGACACCCCGTATTACTACGAACGTCCACTTCCATTGGATAAAACCATCGTATGGTTATATACGAATTCGAAGGAATTTATTCGAGGATGGTTTCCGGTTCTGGAGAAAACGAATAGGACTATTCAGTTGTCTTTTCCTTTTACCTTCTCTCAGGTTGCGAGTACTCCTTGGTTTAGGAGATCGTACACCTATTACGCAAATTGGATAGTCTTCTTCCAAACCATAGGCAGGTGCCGACCGGTAGGGAATGAAGAAAACCAATTAGCCTAACGATGGTGTACAGAAGGTATTAAGTAAAGACATATCAAGGGATTACTAAGAGGGCAAAGTAAATTGCGACTGATATTCACGACCAAACCAAGTATTTCATTACCACTCCCACTTCACCTTTGTATTTCTCCAGGACACTCCGTATCACTACGAAGATCCACGGTTATTTGGATACTCCATCGTATGGTTATATACGAACTCGAAAGGAACTTGTTCTAGTTCGGGGATGGATTCTGGTTCAGGAGAAATAGGAATAAGGTTTATTCGGTTGTCTTTTATCCTCACCTTCTCTCGCATTGCGAGTACTCCTAGGATTAGGATAGTACACCTATTATGCTTATTGGATAGTCTTCTTCCAAACCATAGGCTAGTGCCGAACGGTAGGGAAGGAAGAAAACTATTTGGCCTAAAGGGGTATGCAGAAGGTAATGACCAAAGACATATGAAGGGATGTGGAGAGATGGCATAGAAATATACGGTTATAATTGTGAATCTGGATAATGGAAGAGGCATTACTAGGAATACCAGGATACCCCTACGAAACATTTCAATGTTTCAGTTTCACTGTGTACTGTTAAAGGAAAACTGATTTCCTAATTAGACACTTGCTCCAGGGTATGTATGTAACGTTTTAGAAATCGTTATGCGAAATTGTCCGTTTTAGGGTAAGTTTGTCGGTATTTTCCGTTTTTACCCGACTGTGAACGAACGACCATATAGACTTGCCAGCACCTAGATTAGCTAAAATAAAGCTAGTGCGCAAGCTTTGGGAGTATATGGGATGTTTTGGATCAATTTGAATTTTTCCCAATTTTAATATTATTTTAATGCGGTATTCAAATTTTGGGAAAATTTCTATTAACGATCTTTTCTTTAAAATTAATTGAGTTAAAACAATCCTTCTCACTTCACTTAGGATTAATGTGTGGACTAGGATTTAAGCTAGGATTTAAAAGAAAAGAAAAGAAAAGAGATGATGTAGGTGCATGCATGTGAGTGT
Organism: Agapanthus africanus; assembly: GCA_030015575.1. NCBI lineage: Eukaryota > Viridiplantae > Streptophyta > Magnoliopsida > Asparagales > Amaryllidaceae > Agapanthus > Agapanthus africanus. The sequence goes on from JASDDO010000136.1 coordinate 336,667, forward strand.
ATGTGTGTATGAATGCATTAATGATAAGAAATTGCTAGGAAACCCTCACAAATCATTCACCTTATCCCCTTGGCCGAAATTCCCTCATTCCTACTGCCCATGCTCAATTCCTTTCTCATATTTTATCAATTCTATCACAAAAATCCTCAAAAATCCTAAATATATCACACTTTTTGCACAAAAGCCTTGTTCTTGCTTCTTTGATCACTTGGAGCTAGGGAAAGCTTGGAGTTTGTGAGCAAGTTGTTAGGTATATTTTCTCTACTGTTAAATTAGAGTTTTTATGTGGTTTTGATCTTTGGTTGTTGCGTAGAACGCTGTTTATATCGATTGAGGCGATATCGGGTTTTTAGTGTCATTTTAGTGTTTCTATACCTGCTGTGATCTGGGAATTTTAGTGTTTGAACAAACAATTTTAGAGAGATGTACTAGTGGACTTGAGACACCACCTGAGATACGGAGGTCACCCCACCGGTCGGGGCCGGCGACCCATAAGGCGAGGACCGGCGACGCCGGCTAGATAGATGAGGGTTAGGGTGGGGCTTCTGTGGGTTGTTGTCTGCTGTTGTTTTGGGGTGTTTGGTACTGTTTATTTACTTAGTAAATTCAGTATGCAAAATCTGGGATCGATTACCTTTAATCTAGTGTTTTGAGTCCGCGTGATACGTGTTGCGACACGAGTCGTGTGTTTGTGCTGCGATGTACTCAGTTTGGTATTGAGGTATCGTTGCGCGTGTTAGCCACTAGACGTGCACTCGTGAGTTGGTTTAGTGTGTTGGTGCATTTTAAATACGTAGTTTTGAATTATTTTGATCGATTCTGAGATGTTCGCACTTTTTCTTGTGTTTGTGAAATTATAGCGTCGCAAGCTGGGACTTCAGACGCTGCGAACAAAGGGAAGCAGGTGGTCGGATTTTCATAGCTGGAGACCACATGTGAGTAGATTTAACATCTACGGGGAATCGCCCGTATGGCGTTATGCGTCGGGGCGAATATGATGTGTTAGCTGCATAGTAGCTGCACATCAGTTAATTTCATATGAATGTCATTGCGTAGTATTATCTGATGTACCTGACTCGTACCTTTAGATATAACACATTACTGACGGTTCATGTTGCACGAGCACTAATTGTATGCTACACCCACATCGTCAGTAATTGCCATGACACACACAAGCACCTACTTACGTGATACAGTAGTAGATAGGGATAGTGTGGTAGTAGCCTTATTCCATTTGTGCATATGAGATATTGTTGACACTTACATACGTGACATTTCATTGAGCAGGAATAGTTAAGGTGGTAACCCTTATTCCATTTCACGTATACCTTACTATCGCTACATGTACATCAGGCACTCATATTGACATGTACATCAGGCACTCATATTGACATGTACACCGTATATCTTAGCTATAGTTGTATGTATCTCAAGTGGTATTTCATCGATATATGATATTGAGTTGTTGATCTTGATACTTATGACATGCATCATACATACTTGCTTACATGTAGATACTTAAACCTTGCTATTGTTACATAATCAGTTTTTATATCATATATATCGGTGGTATGGGACGCTGTATATATATGTATTCTGGATTTGAGTTTTTGGGAACCGCAAGATATATTCTAAAAAGCTGGATTCAATTAAAGAGCGGTTTTCCCTTTATATGCTCATATTGATGTTTTATGTTGCATATATCAGTTTTACATGGATTTTACGCATTGAGATATGGATTTCATGTGATTATGGATTTGAGAACCGTGGGGTTATTTTCAAGAAACTATGTATTGTTTGAAAATCCGGTTTCTCTTGATATGATATTTCAGTGCGTCCACCATGTGATTTCTCGGTTCTGAGATTTGGCTTGTGATACCCGATTCGAGGAGCGGGAGGCACCGTCTGCGGGTACATGGTGGACCCGGTATGGTACCCTAGGGCGAATGGTGATTTCGTGGTGTAGACGATAAGCCTGGCGGTGGGACCACTACCTACCGGTGATTGTATTTGGACTCGGCGGATATCATGGGGATACCGACCGGAGTGAGGTATGACATATCGTCAGGGCCAGTCGTGGTGACAGCGCCTGAGTTATGAGGATTTACGTGTCGATGTTAGACACGGGTTTTATGGATATTTCGGGTGTCGGTGTTAGACATTCAGGTTTTCCATGATTTTTACGTATCGTCGGTGGACATACGTTGTTGATATCCTTATATATATATACTTATAGGTATATGTCTTCATGATGTTTCGGGTGTCGATGATAGACATTCAGGTTCCATGAGACTTACAGGATGTCAGGACCGATCTGTGGATGCGGTGCCTGAGGATTTGGGATTTGATGTGTCAGTGAGGGACACTGGTGTTTTTCCATGCTGATCATTTTGCATGAGATTTTATTGTATCATCCCACACACTCAGGATTATTATTGATATGCATTGCTTCATGTAGTTGTAGTACCTTGATGATGTACCCTTACATGATTATTGCATATTCACTTATCATACTTATGCTATCTGATTACATGTGATAGATAGATCGCTGTTCGTGCATACCTGCGATTACAGTATGATGTTAATTACTATTCACGAGTTGGCAACTCACCCCCGTTGTGCCACAGTGTTTTGCAGAACTTTCCCTCTGAGTAGTCGCGGCAGGGCATCTTATCATCACTACTTTTGCGGATACCGCTACTTTAGGCAGTGAGGCCTTTGCTTTTAGGTGGGTTTGCGGTTATCCGTTTGTATATTGTATATCTTTTGTTGGATCTAGTATTCTCCATCTACCCCTGTTGTATATGACTTAGAGACGACTTGTGAGATTTCAGTGTTGTATTATATTGGTGATTTTGGGTGCCGTGCTCGTAGAAGCCGGTTATGTTGGAAAGTTACTTCTTTTATAGTCGTTTCTTTGATATTTCTTCGCTTTGGCGTCGTATACTTGTTGTGGTGTTTGTTTCCTCCGGTGGGCGTGATTTTGCTCCCACTTGGGATGCTTTATATATTATCTGTATTGTACCCGTTTTCGGGGTTAGTTTTTACAAAGGATGTGCTGCCGAAATTTTCAAGAAAGAAAACTAGAGTTAGAGATTTTAAATTGTGATTTCTAAATATTTTTAAACTATGTTTTCTCCGTTGATCCAGTTTTGGGTGGTTTAGATTTCTGGGTTTTCGGCTTGCTTAAGTTGCGTACACCTGTAGACGTTACGTAGTTTAAGTGCCGGTTACGGGCCAAATTTCGGGTCGTGACAAAGTTGGTATCAGAGCGTTAGGTTTTACCTTTCGGAGTCTAGGATGACCTTGGTATGATGGAGTAGGTAGCTTAAGCAGAGTGACGTAGCGTGTGTATGTTCCGCGGCATATTTACGACACGGTATTCCGCCTAAGTGACCTTAGGACTTATTGATTGATATTCCTTCCGTGATTGATATAAACCTTTGTGATTCGATTTTCGTTTCCTTATCGAATCTTGTTTCAATTTCCAACTTATATGCCACCTAAGACTATGAGGGCACAGAGAGCGGCCGCGAGGGCCGAGGTCAGAGTTGACTCGTCCGAGGCGAGGACTGACCAGGGTAGTACGCCTGTTGTACCGGAGCACATCGCTATGATTGGAGCTGGTATGCAGGATCTGCGCCAGATTGTGGGGACTTTGGTAGAGACCATCCGAGCGCAGGGGCAGGCAGTTGGTCCACCCGCTGCGGAGGCCACGATGGTACCTACAGTTCCGGTAGTCGCAGTTACAGCTCCGGAGGTTATTGCTGTGTCGCTGACAGATTTCATGAGGTTGAGACCTCCAGTGTTTACGGGCACAGATGTTACTGAGGATCCGCAGTCGTTCATCAACCGGATGGCCAGGATTTGTCGCTCACTCCGACGTTCCAATGAGAGATGGGTGGAGTTTGCGAGTTTTCGTCTGGAGGGTATGGCCCAGAAGTGGTGTGAGTCGTTGGAGAGGGGCAGAGCCGGTGGTCTTGCTCCTATGACCAGGGCTGAGTTTGTGACGACGTTTCTTGCTCGTTTTCTTCCACTGAGCGTCAGGGATGCGCGAGCGCGCAGATTTGAGTCTTTACGTCAGACGCCGGGGATGACGGTGTCGGAGTATGATGTATTGTTTACTGAGCTGTCGGTGTATGCTCCGTACCTGGTGGCGACTGAGGAGATGAGGGTGAAGAGGTTTGTTCGAGGCCTGCTTACACAGTTGTTCCTAGCCATCAGCATTCAGCATTGTGACACATATGCGGCAGCTGTTGATGCAGCTCTATTGGTGGAGGAGCGCCTAGCTGAGTCATCGGTTGTTCCAGAACCGAAGAGGACTCATACGGATGTACCAGCACGGAGACCGAGGTTTGTCCGCAGAGGTAGAGTTCCTTCAGACTCGGGGAGTAGTAGAGACGTGGGACGTGGCCAGTTATTCAGTTCTTTTTCCCAGGAGGGCCAACGACCGTCTTATGGATGCTTTGGTTGTGGCAGTTTGCACCATCTTGTTCGGGATTGTACCGTGGTGCGTCAGAGAGGGCAACCAGTACCGCAGGTTACCTTACCACCTTCTCCGCCTCAGAGAGCGTTTCCTCTTATTCCTGTAGTTGCGCCGCGTCAGACTCCTGTTCAGAGAGGTCGTGGTCGCGGAGGTTTTGTACCGAGAGGTCGAGGTGGCAGAGGCAGAGGACAGCCAGTAGCCGGTAGAGGACAGGCTAGGGTTTTTGCCTTGACTCACCAGGACGCTCGTTGTTTCAGGTACCCTTTCTGTATGTTCTTATGATGCGCATGTGCTTTTTGATCCAGGATCTACGCATTCGTATGTTTCCACGCACTTCGTGCCGAGGTTAGGCCGAGAGTCGTGTTTGCTGGACCAGCCGCTGGTCGTGACTACTCCTGTGGGAGAGTCGTTTGTTGCGCGATATGTGTTCCGATCTTGTGTCGTCCATATTGGTGACAGAGATCTGTCCGTCGACTTGATCCTTCTTGAGATGTTGGACTTCGACGTTCTGTTGGGAATGGATTGGCTAGCTACTTGCGATGCGTCCATGGACTTTCGTGAGAAGACAGTTAGATTTTGTCTTCCCGGCGAGTCAGTGTTTGTTGTGCAGGGGGAACGTAGTGCCGCCCCTCATAGTTTGATTTCTGTTTTGTGCGCTAGTCGGCTTTTGAGGAGAGGATGTTGGGGATTCTTGGCGTTCATTCATGATACTGGAGCCACAGTGGAGTTGTTGGACCAGGTTTCTACCGTGCGAGAGTTTGCCGATGTCTTTCCCGATGAGTTACCTGGGTTGCCGTCAGAGCGCGATATTGAGTTTTGCATTGATCTGATTCCTGGCACGGAGCCTATTTCTATACTGCCTTATCGGATGGCTCCGGCAGAGCTTAGAGAGCATAAAGATCAATTGCAAGAGTTGCTTGATTTGGGACTTGTGCGTCCGAGTGTTTCGCCGTGGGGAGCTCCTGTTCTGTTCGTCAAGAAGGACGGCAGTTTGAGGCTATGTGTGGATTATCGTCAGTTGAACCGTGTTACGGTGCGGAACAGGTATCCTTTACCCCGCATTGACGATTTATTTGATCAGCTCCATGGTGCAAAACATTTTTCGAAGATTGATTTGCGTTCGGGTTATCATCAGTTGCGGGTTCGGAATGATGACATTCCGAAGACTGCTTTTCGTACGCGCTATGGGCATTATGAGTTTTTGGTGATGTCGTTCGGACTCATCAATGCGCCAGCAGCGTTCATGGATCTGATGAACCGGATTTTCAGACCGTTCCTCGACCAGTTCATTATCGTGTTTATTGATGACATACTGGTTTACTCTAGGAGTCGAGAGGAGCATGAGCAGCACTTGAGGATTACTTTGCAGATATTGAGAGAGCACCAGCTGTATGCTAAATTCTTAAAGTGCGTATTTTGGCTTGATAGAGTTGACTTCCTGGGTCATGTGGTGACTGGTGATGGTATTCTTGTGGACCCGAGGAAGATTGAGGCTGTACAGCTTTGGCCCAGACCTGTATCGGTGACTGAGGTCCGCAGCTTTTTGGGCTTAGCTGGTTATTATCGCCGTTTTGTGCAGGATTTTTCGAGTATCGCTGCACCGCTTACTGGACTGACCCGGAAGGGGATTCTTTTTCTCTGGACTGATGTGTGCGAGCAGAGTTTTCAGCAGTTGAAGACTCGATTGACGACAGCACCAGTTCTTTCTTTACCATCTGGATCGGGGGGCTACGTTGTGTATTGTGATGCTTCTCGAGTGGGGCTCGGCTGTGTTTTGATGCAGCATGATAGGGTGATTGCATATGCTTCTAGGCAGCTGAAGAAGCACGAGCAGAATTACCCCACTCACGATCTTGAGATGGCAGCGGTAGTCTTTGCGTTGAAGATCTGGAGACACTACTTGTACGGAGAGTCGTGTCAGATCTTCACGGATCACAAGAGTTTGAAGTATATCTTCCAGCAGCGAGATCTGAACCTGAGAGAGCGCCGATGGATGGAGCTAGTGAAGGATTATGATTGTGAGATCCTTTATCATCCGGGCAGGGCGAATGTGGTAGCTGATGCTTTGAGTCGTAGGCTCGTGGGTAGCTTGTCCCAGCTGAGCGCCGTTCAGTTTCAGTCTTCTGCAGATTGGCAGCTCTTATGCGATAGTAGAGTGCAGTTCGAGTTCACCTCCCATGGGGGACAGTTTGCTCATGTCCGCGCCCGTCCACTACTTGTTGATCGTATCCGTGAGGCGCAACCCAGTGATGCTCGTTTGTCTGAGATTCTTGAGCTTGTTCGACAGGGTACAGTTTCGGAGTTCATGATTGATGACCAGGGTGTGCTACGATGCGGGACTCTCTTGTGTGTACCAGATGCTGATGAGTTGAGACGCGAGATCCTAGAGCAGGCACATCAGTCGGCCTTTAGCGTTCATCCAGGTTCCACCAAGATGTACCGTGACTTGAGAGACTTCTACTGGTGGGAAGGGATGAAACGCGATATTTCGGACTTCGTTTCGAGGTGCCTGACTTGTCAGCAAGTCAAGGCTGAGCATCAGAGATCGGCTGGAGAGTTGCAGCCTTTACCCATTCCGGAGTGGAAATGGGAGCAGATTTCCATGGACTTCATTGTGGGTCTACCCAGGACCAGTAGAGGGTATGACTCCATTTGGGTTATTGTAGACCGGTTGACGAAAGCGGCTCACTTCCTTCCAGTGAAGACCCCTTTCGGCTATGCTCAGTATGCTCAGCTTTATGTAGATGAGATTGTGCGTTTGCACGGTGTTCCCACATGCATAGTATCCGACAGAGGCACCCAGTTTACTAGCCGTCTATGGCAGAAGCTTCAGGAAGCTTTGGGTACCAGATTGAGTTTTAGCACTGCTTTCATCCGCAGACCGATGGTCAGACGGAGCGGACTATTCAGACTCTGGAAGATATGCTCCGTGCATGCGTGCTTGATTTAGGGGGCAGTTGGGATCGTCACTTGCCGTTGATTGAGTTCTCCTACAACAACAGCTTTCAGGAGACTATTCAGATGGCATCTTTTGAGGCTTTATATGGTAGGAAGTGTCGATCGCCAGTCTGTTGGACCGAGCTTAATGAGAGTTTGGTTTTGGGACCCCAGCTTGTTCAGGAGACTACGGAGAAGATCCAGCTGATTCAGGACAGGATGAGAGCAGCCCAGTGTAGGCAGAAGTCTTATGCCGGCCGTCGTCGTCGCAGACTTGAGTTCGCAGTGGGAGATCATGTATTCCTGAGGATTTCTCCGATGAAGGGCGTTATGCGATTTGGGAAGAGAGGGAAGCTCAGTCCCAGATTTGTAGGTCCTTTCGAGATCCTTGAGCGAGTGAGTTCTGTTGCTTATCTTTTAGCACTCCCGCCTAGTTTTCCGGATGTTCACCCCGTTTTTCATGTGTCGATGCTTCGTAGATACCTTCATGATCCTTCTCATATGATTCAGCACGAGACCGTTCAGCTTGAGCGCGATCTTTCATTCACCGAGCAGCCGATAGTTATTTTGAATCGGCAGGTGAAGAAACTTCGGTCTAGGGACTTGCCTTCTGTGGAGGTTCAATGGCGTAGTCCTACTGGTGAGGAGATCACTTGGGAGATCGAGAGCGAGATGCGGAAGAAATTCCCTCATCTTTTTGAAGGTATGCTTAATATGAAATTTTAATTCGGGGACCGAATTTCTATAAGGGGGGAGATTGTAACGTTTTAGAAATCGTTATGCGAAATTGTCCGTTTTAGGGTAAGTTTGTCGGTATTTTCCGTTTTTACCCGACTGTGAACGAACGACCATATGGACTTTCCAGCACCTAGATTAGCTAAACTAAAGCTAGTGCGCAAGCTTTGGGAGTATATGGGACGTTTTGGTTCAATTTGAATTTTTCCCAATTTTAATATTATTTTAATGCGGTATTCAAATTTTGGGAAAATTTCTATAAGCGATCTTTTCTTTAAAATTAATTGAGTTAAAACAATCCTTCTCACTTCACTTAGGATTAATGTGTGGACTAGGATTTAAGCTAGGATTTAAAAGAAAAGAAAAGAAAAGAAAAGAAAAGAGATGATGTAGGTGCATGCATGTGAGTGTATGTGTGTATGAATGCATTAATGATAGGAAATTTGCTAGGAAACCCTCACAAATCATTCACCTTATCCCCTTGGCCAAAATTCCCTCATTCCTACTTCCCATGCTCAATTCCTTTCTCATATTTTATCAATTCTATCACAAAAATCCTCAAAAATCCCAAATATATCACACTTTTTGCACAAAAGCCTTGTTCTTGCTTCTTTGATCACTTGGAGCTAGGGAAAGCTTGGAGTTTGTGAGCAAGTTGTTAGGTATATTTCCTCTACTGTTAAATTAGAGTTTTTATGTGGTTTTGATCTTTGGTTGTTGCGTAGAACGCTGTTTATATCGATTGAGGCGATATCGGGTTTTTAGTGTCTTTTTAGAGTTTCTATACCTGCTGTGATCTGGGAATTTTAGTGTTTGAACAAACAATTTTAGAGAGATGTACTAGTGGACCTGAGACACCACCTGAGATACGGAGGTCACCCCACCGGTCGGGGCCGGCGACCCATAAGGCGAGGACCGGCGACGCCGGCTAGATAGATGAGGGTTGGGGTGGGGCTTCTGTGGGTTGTTGTCTGCTGTTGTTTTGGGGTGTTTGGTACTGTTTATTTACTTAGTAAATTCAGTATGCAAAATATGGGATCGATTACCTTTAATCTAGTGTTTTGAGTCCGCGTGATACGTGTTGCGACACGAGTCGTGTGTTTGTGCTGCGATGTACTCAGTTTGGTATTGAGGTATCGTTGCGCGTGTTAGCCACTAGACGTGCACTCGTGAGTTGGTTTAGTGTGTTGGTGCATTTTAAATACGTAGTTTTGAGTTATTTTGATCGATTCTGAGATGTTCGCACTTTTTCTTGTGTTTGTGAAATTATAGCGTCGCAAGCAGGGACTTCAGACGCTGCGAACAAAGGGAAGCAGGTGCTCGGATTTTCATAGCTGGAGACCACATGTGAGTAGATTTAACATCTACGGGGAATCGCCCGTATGGCGTTATGCGTCGGGGCGAATATGATATGTTAGCTGTATAGTAGTTGCACATCTGTTAATTTCATATGAATGTCATTGCGTAGTATTATCTGATGTACATGACTCGTACCTTTAGATATAACACATTACTGACGGTTCATGTTGCACGAGCACTAATTGTATGCTACACCCACATCGTCAGTAATTGCCATGACACACACAAGCACCTACTTACGTGATACAGTAGTAGATAAGGATAGTGTGGTAGTAGCCTTATTCCATTTGTGCATATGAGATATTGTTGACACTTACATACGTGACATTTCATTGAGCAGGAATAGTTGAGGTGGTAACACTACTACAAAGAAGGGTTGCCCCTACGGATAAATCCGTAGGGGCAACCCACTGCCCCTACGGATATATACGTAGGGGCGTAAAAACACCCCGTAGGTGCAAAGGCCGCAGGTGCAAGTTGAGGTCCTGAACTTGGCCCTACGGATAAATATATTCCCCTACGGATAAATCAGTAGGTGCTATAGCCCCTACGGAGTACCCCGTAGGGGTAATAAAATCATATATTTAATTTTTTTTTTGAATATATTGTATATACCTACGGATACAGCCGTAGGGGATATAAAGTAGCCCCTACGGCTGTGTCCGTAGGGGCCACTCCCTACACAATGCACTGAGATCGCGGGGGGAAAATATCAGGGAAACTGATATTTTGCCCCTACGGATATATACGTAGGGGATATATATTGGCCCCTACGTATATATCCGTAGGGGCACATCCAACACCCTACACTGATATCAGGTTTCCTGATATCAGGTTTCCTGATAGTTTGCCCCTACGGATAACTCCGTAGGGGCAATATATTTACCTACGGAGTAATCCGTAGGTACATGTTTTCTGTATTTTTTTTTAAAAAAGGGCTGCTAGATTTTTTCCCGCCCTGTGCACAATACTATATACATCAATCAAATCATATATTACAGTATTCATAATCACATCCCACGCATATATATAATATACAAAAGAAACCCAAAAACTGAATATGATATAAATTCAAACCAATATCAATATCGTTTCAAAATGTAGTACAATGTGATATAAATAAATACATGTTTCAAAAAATAAGAACCAAAAAGCTACCCTAGTTCGGTCCAGCTCCACCTCCGAGTAACGTTCGAATAACGCGCGCCTGCTCCTCGGTAAATACACTATCCAATACTGCAAATAAAGGAGTCTGAGCGGCATGTGGAGCTGGCGTCGTGGTCTGCGCAGCCGCCGTCGAGGTAGTCGCTTGCGGAGCCGCGGCTGCGGGAGTCTGAGTGGGCGGTGGAGCTACAGGAGCTGTCTGCGGAACCGCAGCCGATGTAGTGGCTTGCGGAGCCGCAGCCGAAGGAGATGCATGTGGAGGCTCGGCCGATCTACCCTGTCGCGTCTGGACATAACGTGTGTAAGAAGCGTCTAAGAACTGTGTATTATTCGAATTCGTTTCATTATTAAGTTATTTCGAAACCCTGTTTGGATATCTAGTTTGGAAAAGCGTTGTTTATTTTAATTACATATGTATGTATGATTAATCAGACTTACGTACTAATAAGGGTTGTGTTGATATGTATATAATATGAAATGATATTTTACTATAAAGTAGTATACATACCAGCATCTCCTTCAACTCCTGAACGGTGGCCCTCAAGCTATCCAGTTCCTGATGGACATGCCGGCCACTGGAGACGGAGGAAGTAACCGCCGGGGTGGAGTCCAACCTCATATGGGCCCTGCTAGGGCCCAATCCCCGGCCTCTCTCCCAACCTCCGTGGTGCCCTCCGTGTGCGGCGTCCAGAACTGGGGTCAGCAGCCTCGGATCGTTCTGTCCGGTAAAATCGATCCCCGAGGCCTGGGCCTGCTCAACCACCCGCTCCTACACCCACATTAAGCAGTAAAGGCCTGGGCCTGCTCAACCACCCGCTCCTACACCCACATTAAGCAGTAAAGTATAAGTATAAAATTTAAACTTGAACCTTCCAAAACTAAAATTTCAAATTTGGGTAGAAAAAATATTAATACTTACGCAGTACTCCTGGGTAGCGACGTCGGGACATCGAAGCTCGCCCGTGGCGGGATCTGTCGAGGTGCCGTGGACGGCAAGATATGCGGACAGCACGCTCGGTGTACCACCTGACGCCACGGTCCGAGATGTCTGCAATATTAGAAAGTAACTCTTAATATTAGAAATATTAGAGAATAACTCTTAATATTGCAGAATATTAGAGAATAACACTTAATTTACCGATAACTCCATGGCTCGAGTAATGTTCCTCAAGCCACCTGTGTAAGTGGGGCGACCCCTCTTCGCCGACTTCCTGTTCTCCGTATTCTGAGCGGCCTGTTTCTGCACAACGCATTAACATTTAGTTTTCTAATTAAGAAACACAAAGAAATAAATTATATCATAAATAATGAATTAAATTTAAAATACCTACTTGTTTGCGTTCGGAGTCGAAATAAGCGCACAATAGAGGCCATGTCTCTACGTCGACTCTCGCAAACGCCGGAGTAGATAGGAGGGCCGCTCTCTCTGCCTCGGGGGTCGCTATCCATAGGGAGTAGCAGTCGGCCTTCAGCTCATTCCTGTTGTATCGGACCTTGGCCTGCATGTTCTTCATCAGGCCATTGTATAGAGCATGAAGGTCGAGCACCCTCCCCGAGTGATCAGGGTCGGCTACAGGCTGAAAATCGTAATCCAACTGAAAATACAAAAAAAAACATTGTTATTAGATTGCAAGTGTTAATAATAAATATATTGGATAGATCAAATGAAAATATATATTAATACATACCTGAGCCTGTTCAAAGAAGAGGGCGAATGAGCGCTGGTGCTGCTCGCCCCACTCAACGTGAAGTGGATAGTTCTTCACGATCCGGCTCTCGTCCCCCAAATACCGGCCGAACCTCTCGGCATGAGGACCGGTATAGCGATAGTCAAGGGTAAAAAATAGGGGGAATGCTGCCTCCCCCCTAGCTCTATTAGGCCTCAGCCTATGGGACTGATTCGGGCCTCGAGTCCCCCTCTGGGGATGGAGAGGCCCTGCGTCTGCACGAAATATCAAGACAATCAATAATAATACAAAGTTGTATTAAGAAATCAAGGTTAAACAAAAATTCAAGTGTGATATATACCTCCGGTGAATAACGCACGAGCCTGGGCCCGAGCAGCAGCACGAGCGGGACGATAGTTCCTCCGGTGAGGAACAACCGGGGTCCCGGACCCGGACGCATCCCCTCCAACTATAAAATAAACATCGACGCTAAATCTCCATGAAGTTCATATTTATGCTATAGAGCATATGTAAAATAAATAAATATTTTAAATTTATTCATACTAACCTGCAGACGATGCGGAGGGTACGGAAGCGGCAGGAGTGGCCCCTGTGGAAGGTGTGGACGCACCACCTATAATTAGACAATTAAAAATAGATTTTATAAGTAATTGCAAAAAGAATGTGTAGATCAATAATATAACGTTCTAAATCAATATGCATGAACTATAGGACATATAAACATACCCGCAGGTGCGGTGGTGTCACCACCTACAGCTAGACAATAATAAAAATTGCTAAGTAAGAGCAAAATGAATGTGTATTTATGATATAGCATTCTAAATCAATATACATACACTATATGATATATGAACATACCTGGAGGAGCGGGGGTGGCCTCTGTCCCAGATGTGGACGCAGGACCAACAACTAGACAATTAAAAATAGATTTGATAAGTAATTGCAAAAAGAATGTGTAGATCAATAATATAACGTTCTAAATCAATATGCATGCACTATATGATATATAAACATACCTGGAGGAGCGGGGGTGGCCTCTGTCCCAGATGTGGACGCAGGACCAACAACTAGACAATCAAACATTGACAATATAAGTAATTTTGACATAAACAGGCATGAATATCTGTAATATTAAATTGAAAATGGATATGCGTGCAGTATACCTGGAGGTGTGGCAAAATCCACACGGAAGGAGGCATCCGAAGGGGTCTCCGATCTGGGTGCAAGACCGGCCCTCTGAAGCTCCCTACGGAGCTCTCCGGGCGGCAGAACCGCTCTGCCTCTGCCTCTGCCTCTGCCGCGGCTGGAGCTCCTGCCGCCCCTCGCTGCTCCCGACATCGTCATCCAATCTAGATAAACGGTTCGTGAACGCATTAGACAATCATTAAAAGTATTGACTATATATGCTCTAGAGCGTAAAATGTGAAGTAATAATATAACATTACTGATAACCTTTTTCGTTTCGTGGGCGCATCATACATATCTACTTGGATTTCATCGTCGATGTCATTTCTAACCCACGTAACTTCATGATCGGTCGAAGACAACCCGTCCTTCGAAACAGACGGTCGGAGCACTTTAAGACTTCTCTCTTCTTCGTCCTCATCGCTGTCCTCGTATTCTGGGACATCGTAGACATCTCTAGGTTTCCATCGGCATACAACACTCCACCCCGGATGCTTCAAACACTGTGAGTAGTATACTTGGAACGCTTGGTTCGGAAAGATAAACGGATCGTCTTGACCGTAAAATCGAAGTGTGTTCACACTGGTCAATCCATATTCATCTTTCCAAGTCCCAAGACTGCTTCTCCACCTGTCTGTATCGGTTCGCGGATCGTACCAAGTACAGTGGAATATATAAAAGGGTTCTGATCGTCCGGGATAGTGGATGCCGAGTATACAATTTAAGTACCCATAGTAAATCACACCGTCCGATCCTACCGTCGCAATACCACTATTCTGAGTGATTCTAGATGTTTCTATGTCCTTAATTTCGAATTTGTATCCAAGGACACCAAATCCTTTGTAATGTGCAACCTCCATACTAGGAAATTGAGCTAAACATCTTGAATCACTCTCAAATGATGCAGACAAGTTCGGATCGTGGATCTAACAAAACAAATTTTACGATAAATACATAACGATACAAGTTTAGATTAAAACTGATAGCAATAAAATGTAATTCGAATAACTTACATGCTCTGTGACCCAATCACAAAAATTATCCTGATGGTATTTTTCCAATCGCTCTTCGTTCCAATCAGGATACCCCTCACGTACCTCGTTAAAATGAGTTCTGTTTTCGACAAATAATTGTGACATTAATATTATGTCATTTCATACACACACAAACACAGATATAACAATTAATCCAAAAGAACTTACTCTCTAATTTGTTCAAGACATTCGCAATTAAGCAAGATAAACCGGTATATCTTGTTGATAAACATAGTGTCTACCCTCTTATACTCGGCTTTACCATATGGCCCGTCTTGAATTCTTCGAGGTCGGTTAAGCCTTGTCTCAATGTTCTCGTCCAGATAGCGGGAGCAAAATGTGGTTGCTTCATCAAGAAGATAACCTTGCATGATAGAACCCTCTGGTCGATTTTTATTGCGTATATACTTCTTAAGAGTGTAAAGGTACCTAATGAGAATATGTTGAATAAATAAACACGGGCATACATGACAAAAATAAATTTATAAATTGCGCGAAACGAAAAATTACACGTACCTCTCGACGGGATACATCCATCGATATTGTACCGGTCCGGCTAACTTCGCCTCAGTTGCAAGATGAACCGTCAAGTGTATTATGATATCGAAGAATGACGGTGGGAAAATACGCTCAAACTTGCAAAGTATCAACGCAATAGAATTTTGTAGTTTATCCAGCGTCGCAACCTCCAGCGTTTTAGCACACAACTCCCTGAAAAAACAACATAGGTCGTTGATTACTAGACCAACCGAGTCGGGGAGAGAAGTCCTGAGGGCTAATGGAAGAAGGTGCTCCACGATAACATGGTGGTCATGACTTTTCAGCCCATCGATCTTGCCCTTCACAATTTTTATTTTCTTGCTGAATGATCCTGAGAAACCTGTGGGGACTTTCAAATCATGCAACACCTGCAGGAATCTTTTCTTCTCCGGTTGTGACATATGATAAGCGGCATTGGGAAGTACAAACTTGCCCGGTTTACCCGCTACCGGTTTAGGGTGCAGTTCACTTCTTATTCCCCACTCTTGTAGATCCATCCGGGCATTCATGTTGTCTTTCGATTTCCCGTCTTTACACAGAAGCAAGTTAAGTATGTGCTCTGATACTCCCTTCTCTATATGCATGACGTCCAGACAATGACGCACTGAATTTGTAGACCAGTACGGAAGCTCGAAGAAAATGCTTAACTTGTTCCAATATTGTGGTTTGACCTGTCTCGTCGGATCCATCCCGAAGGTCACGTTATTGTAACCATCCCATTTAGCAGTCACGTCCTCTCCGGACAATGGGGATGGAGGCCCAAGAAGCTCCTGATGACCATCAAAGTGAACCGTGTCTAACCTGTAGGGGTGGTCTGGAGGCAGAAAACGTCGATGGCCGCAATAACAAACCTTCCTGCTAAAATTCAAAAATTTTGATGTTGTGTGTTCATGGCAATGAGGACATGCTTTGTGACCATGTACGGACCAACCTGAAAGCATTCCATATGCAGGAAAGTCATTAATTGTCCACATTAAAGCCGCACGCAGTATGAAGGTTGTATTTGTGTTTGAATCATATGTCTCTACACCATCAATAAACAAAGTTTTCAGCTCCTCAATCAGAGGTCGGAGATAGACGTCGATATTGTTCCCCGGTGAGTTTGGTCCGTCGATAAGAAGAGGCATCATAAAGTATGATTGGTCCATAGCCAACCAAGGCGACAGATTATAAATTATCATTACAACGGGCCATGTACTGTGACTTCCAGCCATATAGTTGAATGGGCAGAAGCCATCGGCAGCCAGTCCGAGCCGGACATTGCGGGGATCGCTACTGAATATTGTGTGCCTCCTATCGAAATCCTTCCATGCCGGTGAATCTCTTGGATGGCTCATTTTTCCATTTTCGCTTGGAGGAGCACGATGATGCCAAATCATTGCCTCGGCTGTTTTCTTGCACCTGAATAGCCTCTGTAGCCTCTGTGTTATGGGAAAATATCGTGCTATCTTCACAGGTATATCAGGCTTCTTATCAGAATCTTTCAGCTTATACCTGGCCTCTCCGCATGTTGGACACTCTTTCAAATCTGAATTCTCTTTCCGGTACAACACGCAATTTTTAGGACATGCTTGAATATTCTCGCACTTTAGACCCAAATCAGACATCATTTTCTGGGCTTCGTACCAGCTTTCGGGCACATTATTTCCCGGAGGCATAGAATCTTTCAAGAACGAAAGAAGCATTGTGAATGACTTGTTGCTCCATCCATTTAGGCACTTAATTTGGAAAAGTTGGACGAACCATGAGAGGGTGGAATACTTCGCATTCTCATAAACTGGTTTCCTAGCATCATTCATGAAATTTTCATATTTATCCGCACGCGGTCCTTGACCGGAAGGAATGTCATCTTCGGTACGAATAGATTCACCTAGGGCAGCCTCTACCATATCCTCCATTTCTTCTGATGGAAATAAATTTCCGTATCCTGCCGTATTACCGAATTCTTCTTCTTCTCCTGCCGCATTATCGTGTTCTCCTTCTTCTACCGCAGTACTGCATTCTTCTCCTTCCCCGTGATATTTCCAAATTGAATAAAGTCTAGTAAACCCATGTTTTACAATATGAAGCTCTGCCAATTCTACCTTCTGCCAGTACTTATTGCCACATCTATCGCACGGACAGAGAATCTTCTCTAATATGATCTTATTATGTGCTCGTGCAAATTCAAGGAAAGCAGCAACCCCTGCGACAAACGTAGGTTGCATACGTTGTTTCCAATCCACATACATCCAGTCCTTAACTCTGACGTACTCATGGGCCATGTTAGACTGAATAACATATAAATTGTAGGTTATGCTGACTATATTGAGAAATATAAGAACGGGATAGTTACTGACAAAGGAGAAAATCCATGTAGATGCTTTGTGTGTGCGTTTGTCGTTGAAAAGAATAAATTATCGCACGTTATGTTGACCGATAGACGGGGACTAAGTGGCGCTTTTAATTAGTTTCATATATGGGTATCGATGGGAATATGAAGGTTTCATATTATCATATATTGGTTTTAACCCGAACATCTCGAGTCGCTCTCTGATTATGCGTTTGTATGTATGTGTTCCGGCTGTCGGGGGTAGGCTTCTATCCCATTAAGAATGTATAGAGCGAACGCCCATCACTTGTGCTTTCAACCGTTTCGAGTAAATTTCGGCAGCACCTCCCCGCTGTTCTCCGAGTACACTGTAATAGAATAGATAATCATTTCAAAGCTGTGAAACAACGTTGAAATGAACATCTAATCTATCTTTGTACACGGAGAACCAGCGGAAAGGTACCGACGAAATATCTCGAAACGGATGAAAACACAAGTGAATGAAGGCGTTTGCTTTATACATTCTTAACTTGTCCACACGGGACAAATCTATGGGTTACCATACGATTGAATTTTCTCGTCGCGCAGACTATATGACGGTTGTTAGTATCGAGCTATACTGTCCGATATTTAACAACCTTCGTATAGTTCTAGGTCACGACGAGCATCGCACGTATGTTAACCGATAGACGGGGACTAAGTGGCGCTTTAGTTTCATATACGGGTATCGATGGGAATATGAAGGTTTCATATTATCATATATTGGTTTTAACCCGAACATCTCGAGTCGCTCTCTGATTATGCGTTTGTATGTATGTGTTCCGGCTGTCGGGGGTAGGCTTCTATCCCATTAAGAATGTATAGAGCGAACGCCCATCACTTGTGCTTTCAACCGTTTCGAGTAAATTTCGGCAGCACCTCCCCGCTGTTCTCCGAGTACACTGTAATAGAATAGATAATCATTTCAAAGCTGTGAAACAACGTTGAAATGAACATCTAATCTATCTTTGTACACGGAGAACCAGCGGAAAGGTACCGACGAAATATCTCGAAACGGATGAAAACACAAGTGAATGAAAGCGTTTGCTTTATACATTCTTAACTTGTCCACACGGGACAAATCTATGGGTTACCATACGATTGAATTTTCTTGTCGCGCAGACTATACGACGGTTGTTAGTATCGAGCTATACTGTCCGATATTTAACAACCTTCGTATAGTTCTAGGTCACGACGAGCATCGCACGTATGTTAACCGATAGACGGGGACTAAGTGGCGTTTTAGTTTCATATACGGGTATCGATGGGAATATGAAAGTTTCATATCATCATCGAGTATCATATATTGGTTTTAACCCGAACATCTCGAGTCGCTCTCTAATTATGCGTTTGTATGTATGTGTTCCGGCTGTCGGGGGTAGGATTCTATCCCATTAAGAAAAAATGGAGTGTATTTCGCTGTGAGAGACTCTTCAAAGAAATGGAGGAAGAAGCACTAAAGAAAAAAGAAAGAAAAATAAGAATATAAAGTTGAAACTAAAGTTGAGCTATCCGCTGAAATCATAAAGCATAGGAAAGTTGATTGAGTCTTGATCTATTGCTCTTTCTTTGCATTATCTCGTATGTCCATTTATAGATTTTAATGCCACATGAGATGTAATCAGTCAGCTCCCTATGGTTGTATTAATGTCAGCTCTTACACAATATGGGTATCTGCCTTACGATTAAGACAACTATGGAATATGTTAATTTAAAATGTAAGGCTAGCTTTCTATGTATTCTGAGGGACTGCTTGCATAGAACTTAGCTTGATCCTCTCAATTATTACACATAGATATGCTGACATGCCTCTCATAACCCTAACCCCAGCCCCACAGTAACCCTAACCCTAGCCCCAACCCTAACCCCAGCCCACCGTAACCCTACCCCAGCCCCACAGTAACCCTAACCCTAGCCCCAACCCTAACCCCAGCCCATCGTAACCCTACCCCAGCCCCACAGTAACCCTAACCCCAGCCCCACCGTAACCCTAACCCCAGCCCCACCACAGCAGCAGCCGAACCCCAACCCTAACCCTACCCCGACCCCGACCCCGACCCCGACCGCCACCGCGCCCCTGCCCAAACCCAACTCTCGCGCGCGCAACCCAGACCCAGCCATGAATAATCCAAAAATGCTTTAATTTACCTCGAGATTTATACCTGAACGGGCGGTGGCGACGACGGCGTCGAATTGGCGAAGAAACCGGCGGTGGCGACGACGGTGGCGACGAAACTGGCGGTGGCGACGAGGATGGCGACGAAATCGGCGGTGGCGACGACGGTGGCGACGACGGCCGGCGACGGTGGCGACGCGACGGTGGCGATTTAGGGTTTTTCGCGCGCGTTTGAGGGAGAGAGAGAAAATGAGCGTAGGCTTTTCGATCTGGATTTGTTTTAAATCGATATTTACTTGCCCCTACGGATATGTCCGTAGGTCCTTTGTTTGCGCCACCGTAGGGGCAAACACCAAATTAAGAATTAAATTTTTTATTCTTGAAAGTCAGTGCCCGTAGGGGCAACCCTTTAGCCCTACGGATTAATCCGTAGGTCCAAGTAAAATCTGCCCCAACGGATAATCCCATCCGTAGGGGCAACCCCCTATTTTACTAGTGTTACTGCTATCCAGTGTTTCTCCCCTGGGTCTGACTGATACCGGATTACAACACTCAATGCGTATGCTACATCTGGTCTGGTACACAACATCGCATACATTATAGAGCCTACCGCAGATGCGTAGGGTATAGATGACATGCGAACCCTTTCCAAATCAGTCTTCGGAGATATCTCTTTAGAGAGGGTGATTCCGTGACAAGCCGGTAGATTACCACGCTTAGAAACTTCCATACTGAATCGTTTCAGTATGGTATCGATGTACCTAGACTGCGAAAGTCCCAACATCCTCTTAGATCTATCATGATAGATCTGGATCCCCATAATATAGTTGGCATCGTCCAGGTCTTTCATGGAGAATCTCTGTGATAAGAATCCTTTGACTAACTGTAGCATAGGAATGTCATTTTCTATTAGGAGAATGTCATCCATGTACAAAATGAGGAATACCACAGTTCTCCCTACAATCTTACTGTAAATGCATGGTTCATCCGGATTTTTGATAAAGTCGAATTCTTTGACAGTATCATCAAAGCAGATGTTCCAGCTCTGCGATGCCTGCTTCAGTCCATAAATGGACTTAAGCAACTTGCACACTTTACTGCTGCTCCCACTCTGAATGAAACCCTCCGGCTGATCCATATAGACGCATTCTTCCAAATTTCCATTTAGAAAAGCGGTCTTTACATCCATCTGCCAGATCTCATAATCATGGAAGGCAGCAATGGCAAGAAGGATCCGAATGGATTTGAGCATAGCTACTGGAGAAAAGGTTTCATCATATTCCAAACCAGGTCTTTGACGAAAACCCTTTGCAACAAGTCTAGCTTTATAGGTTTCAACTTGCCCATCTACACCAATCTTCTTTCTGAAGATCCATTTGCAGCCTACGGGTTTTACCCCTTCTGGAGCAATGTCCAAAGTCCACACTTTGTTGTTGTACATAGACTCCATCTCGGTCCGCATTGCATCCAGCCATTTTACCGAGACGCCGCTCTGAATGGCTTGCTGGAAGCTAGTAGGCTCATCATTTTCAATGGTGCAATCCTCTCGATCCCCGTCTATGAGAAAACCGTAGTATCTCTCGGGCGGATGAGGCTGCCTACAACTCCTGCGGAGTGGCGCAGGGATGTCCGGTTCTCCTGAAACCTCTGGTTCCACCAAGCTTTCAGTAATTGCTTGTAGTTCTGGAATTTCTTCCAGTTCTATTGCGCTCCCACTTATCTGATTTTCTAAAAATTCAGTTTCCAAGAAGCAGGCATGACGAGAAACAAATACCTTTTTTTCCTCTGCGTAATAGAAGAAATATCCCTTGGAGTTCTTTGGATATCCCACAAACTTGCACTGTACTGAGCGTGCCTCGAGTTTGTCCGCATGCTGCTTTTTGACAAAAGCTGGACATCCCCATGTCTTAATGTGTTTAAGATAGGGTTTCTTCCCACTCCACATCTGATATGGTGTGGTAGGCACTGACTTAGTTGGAACTCAGTTCAAAAGATATGCAGCTGATTCTAGTGCATATCCCCAGAAAGATCGCGGTAACTCAGTCTTACTCATCATGGAATGAACCATATCCAATAGGGTTCGATTCCGCCTTTCAGATACACCGTTGTGTTGTGGTGTGTATGGAGGAGTAAGCTAAGAGAGAATTCCATTCTCTTTTAAGTAGCCCAGAAACTCGGCACTCAAGTATTCACCACCTCGATCAGATCTCAGTGTCTTAATACTTTTGCCTGTTTGTTTTTCAACTTCATTCTTGTATTCCCGAAATTTCTCAAAGGCCTCGGATTTATGCTTCATCAGGAAGACATGTCCATACCTAGAGAAATCATCCATAAAAGTAATGAAGTATGAATAACTACTTCGCGCATGTGTAGACATTGGACAACACACATCACTGTGTATGAGTTCCAAGAGCTCGCTCGCTCTTACTCCGTGTCCAGTGAACGGGGTCTTTGTCATCTTTCCCATGAGACAAGATTCACAAGTAGCATAAGACTGATACTCGAACGGATTCAAGTATCCCTCTTTATGTAACTTTGTCAACCGTATCTCATTAATGTGACCCAGTCTTCAATACCATAAGAAAGCCTGATTTGTTTCCGGAGACTTTCTTTTAAGTGTGTTCTGGACACTGAAAACCTGAGCTTGATTCATTACGTATATTCCATTTTCTAATGTACCTGACCCAATCAGAACTTGATTTAGGTGGATGTGAACCACATCGGTTACAAAAGTAAAATCATATCCTTCCTTAGAAAGTAAGGATACAGATATGATATTACAATCCATATTAGGTACATACAAACAGTTACGTAGAATCAATATCTGCCCACTTGTCAATCCAAGGTGATATTCCCCTACGGATTCAGCGTCCACGCTCATTCCGTTGGCAATCCTGAGAGTCATATCACCTATCCTGATAACTCTACAGTTTCTCAAAACCTGTAACGAATTACAGATGTGAGATCCTGATCCGGTATCCAGTACCCAGGAAGTAGGGTTAATTAACATACGGTTTTCTATTACAAAGACACCCGAAGCCGAAGCCATAATATGCTTCAAATCCTGGCTACTGGCTTTGCTAGCCCTGCAATCCTTCTGCCAATGTCCTTTCCCGTAACAATAGGAACGTCCCTCCTTTACTATATCCAGTCCGGAAGCTTTTGCCCTTCCCTTTGCTTCTTCTTCCCTGGTTTCCTTCAGGGTATAAGTAGAGGGTAGAGACTATAGAATCAAGTCAGTATTTGACCCGTTCTTCAACGTGGTCTTCAGGTCCGTAAGCTCATCAAAACAGCTAGTCTCTGTAAGGGCGTTGTCCCCTACAGATGACCCGAAAGCTAACCTCGCTTGAAACAATTTGTTCGAGGTCTTATATCTTGCGATATGAGATTGCTCTCCATATAAATCTTTGTTATGGAGGAAGACAGAAACTAAGTCCATCTTCTCACACTGCCGTTGGTATGCACCATCAACTGAGGCCAACACGAGGCACTTGGCATTCGCTCAGTCTTTTTCTAATGTCTTACGGATATCAATATCCATGACAGGGGAAACTAGTCCTAAGACAGCAGGGGTTTGATTAGTTAGGAGGTGTCCCAGCTTGACATAGATAATGGACATCTGGACAGACCTTTGCCAATCATAACAGTCAGATTCAGTCATTTTATTATCTAGATGTAACCTATGTTTGGTCACTAGGTCGCTGCAATTAAGAGAGAGAGAAGAAAACACTTAGCATGATGCTCTTGCAAGTTTAGATTGGCTTTTAGTTTATCTAAACAGGATGGCTCCCACTGTTTCTCGAATCCTTCCTCAAACCACAAAAGAAGAATTAGTCGGGATTGATCTCACCGTATAATACTTGCTTAACCGTTCAGCCAGGCCAGTGTCGGTACTTCAAGGGAGGTTTTACGACGCTTTCGCGAAGTTGCTTAATTAAATAACCTCTTTTCCCTGTGGGCGTAGCCCCGCTAACACCTTTCTAGACACCTACTTGGTTTATAGCATTGATCGTTAAGTGAGAAAGTTTCCCGAGGAGTAGCATATACTCACAGTAGGATCGGAATCCAAATATCATCGTGTGATAAAGCTGAAGGAATCCTACCAAAATTATCACACTCCAAATGGCATGCAACAATAGCAAGTTTCAGTTTCTTTTGAAACTCCCGATGTGTTTTTGCCCCATGTTCTTATGACCTTGACTTTAGCCAACAAATTATAAGTCACATGTCAAGTTCTACCCGTCATTATCCAGGTTAATTTGAACCCACCCATACCTACCCTTGACTTTTGCCAACAAGGCAGTACGACTGTCCCAAACCAACGCATCTATCTATGCTACATATGAATATCCAATAGCTACCAATCACTATGCCTTGACTTTGGCCAACAAACATAGCTTGAATACTATTGACTATCCATACGAAATGACGGAGGGCTACGAATTGTTTTGGCGAAACCATGAACGTAGTGAACTTGATATAATTGAAGGAACCTGATAGCTTTTAAAAGGAGTGGTTTAAGCTCCGCGTTTACAAAAGTTATCTGTTTTAGAAAAAACCGAGTGGTTTTGAAATTGTTCCAACGATTTAACTTTGGTTTGTTTTCTTTGCATTAATTTAATGTGTCCCATCAATTAATCCTACCATTGCAGAAAACAACGAAAATATGACGTACGCTTATGCCATCCGCATTCGCCACTGGGCCCCGTCATCACCCGTTAGGTTACTTAACTAACGACAGAGCGGGGGCTGGACTAGCGCGGATGCAAAACATAAGCAACGCCTACTAGATATCATATATAGATATATACATTCGTCAGATACAATGATAGCCATTCCAGATCACAGATGAACACATTGGATATGCTAGGAATCCGCGTTTCGTTCGAGCCTGCAACGAAAGACGGATTACACGGTCGCGATGAATAGCCAAACCCCACCCTAGACCCCTACGGGTGCGGCAAACTACCCGCCAAGTACCCGAAGTGAAGCAAGCTCCCTCAACAACGTGAGCAGGCCACTCGGCACTTCAAAGTACCCGGTAGTTTGTGCACCCTTCCTTGGGTCTATTCTAGGAGCAAAAACAGTAAAAGAAATAATATACAATGGCGGCTACAACCTCAACCCGGATGCACGGCCATAAAAAATAATATTACATCAGTTTACAATTTACATCAAATGAAAGATAAAGAAACTCTCATCTCACAACCCCAGCTATTCATCCGCGACAATCCAACAAGTTCATATACACAATCCAACATCACAGATCACAGATATGCACAACTCCTACTAATCGACGTATAGCGATTAGTCGACGTTCAGTACATATATCACATTACAGATATAACCAATTAGCTAAAGTTTATAGAATTTCGATCAATATTCCAATTTGAAACTACCCTAAATACAATACTGTTCTTTGAAGAATCTGGGAAGAAACAAATCATCTTAAAAATCACACAACATCAGTCTGAACACACTGCAGGAAAAACGGGTCGCGACCGAGTCGATTCGGCCGCAGATCCGCGGCGAAACGCTTGGTTTCGCCGCGCTTCTACGGAAGTCTGACCGAGTCATGGGCTCTTTTTTCTTGGGTGTTCCTAAAAAACCCTGCATGTATTTTTCAGGTGTGTGGAAATATTTTTAGACCTGTTTTTAAAAACGGCAGAAAGCACAAGATTTTGATGTATTTTGCGATTATTTTCCGGATCGAAGTTCTAAACACTTTGCTAACATGTTAGTTGATGTTTAGCTAGGCACTGATACCACTGTAAGTCCACGTTACCCACCCCGATGCTTACGGGGAGGCGGAATAGGTAAAAAATGGATTTTTAACACAAGGTAACATGGACTAAAATTAGAGGATCTTTGTTAAACAAAAACTAACAGACTAACTACAAGTTCTAGCTACTAGGTTAGATGGTTATACCTAGATCTTGAACTCCTTCTCTTCTTGTTGTGATCCTCTTTCTTGCTTGCTCCTTGGAGTGGTGTAGACGGCTCCTCCTCTTCGTCTTCTCTTTGCCGAAGAAAGATCCACCAGAAGGCTTCTATCTTGAGCTCCTACCTCGACCAAGAGGTAACTAGAGTGCTTGGCTTGCTAGACTAAGAACCCTAGAATGAGTAGAGAGTTATCTTGATGGTTTTATCTTACAAAGCTCATGTTTTTCAACACATGAAAGAAGAGAGCTTTTAGAGAGGAAGAGGGAAAGCTTTGCATGAGAGAGAAAGAGCAAGAGAGAATGAGAGAAAAAAATAACAACCATGCTATCATATGAGAGAATATGAGAATAATAATAATAACTAAAGAAAATTGTGATGGTTACTTGAAGTGACCATTATCATTTCTGCTAATTGCAAGCTTCAAGAAGCATCTTGCGAAAGAAATGATCATGGTCAAATGGTCAACAAAAGTCAAATGGTCAACCCAACCTCAACCATGGCACAATTATCCTTAATTAATATTATTAATCATATTTCTCATTCTAATTAGGGTTTAGAAAAAGTCAACGGTCAACAACCCTAATGAGGTTCCTCTGCCTCTGTCAACTGTGCATACACACCCGCATCCGTATTCCGAGGAACACGAATACAATGAGACAAAACCAATCCCAAAACAAATACTAGGATCTGGCTTAAACCAAAGCCCGCTAGTAATAACTGCCCGAACACCAAACGTGCACAAGTGCGCGTATGTAAACGAACCCTGTCGCAAAACCATGCGACCTCTACTCTGTTTTTCCCAAAGGCGAACAACCCTCTGTGTAGGACTCTAAAGACTCTTCATTACGCTGGCAGTGGGTTTAACCACAGGCCACAAGCGGTACTAGCTGTACGTAACGATCCCCAGGTAGATGCCGATAAGATGACCGATGAGGTGAATCCATCCGAACTCCTACTGACCCTGAATGTGACAATCTCCATACAGTCCGGTCTGTTCATCTGAGAGTATCGCATGTCGGGCCTACGGTGGCGGTAAACGTCAGTCACCTAATAGCGGTACAAGTCATGTCGGAGTGTATCCCAGAACACCCTGAGAAACTACTGGAAACACTACCAGCAAATCTCGCTTGCCCTGGCCACGGACTTTGCGTAATCGCTCTCCTAGACACAGCGCAATATCAACTCCTAATACCGGGAGAGACGAATCTTGTCTATCCGTCACTGCCTCCAAGTGCTTCGGGACTGCACCCAACTACTACCTGTTTGCATGACTCATTTGATCCGTGGTAGGGTAGTAATCTAAGAACAGTGGGAACACACTCGAGGCGAAGTGACAATATCAAGTAACGGACTAAGCTGTACTCATGTCACCTGGGAACTGATAACTGACGATAGGTATAATACCAACCAACAGTTCCCAGCGAGTCCTGTCCAGTGTACTCGTGAGCTAACGAGCACCCGTATACTATCTCCAGTACGACGTGCTAATGGCTATGGGATAGACCATCTCCCCTGCTGGGATGAGAAGCGCATACGCTAGTCTACTCCGGAGTATCAATGCCGCGTCTCGATAATCCTACGACTAGGGACCTGTATAAGGATGTGCTTGTAGATTACCCAACCCCCACTAGTGTGACTGCCATCACAACGCTGGTAATCAAGCAAAGATCCTAAAGGCTCCACTAATATGTATAAGCGATATGCTAAAAGAAACACATGCACATATTAAAGTAGAAACAAACCAAGTAGAATACTACCATTTTGAGCAAAATTGTCTATACAACTGTAAATATCCCAAGCTTCCATTAAGTAATATACAACTAGTATGATACAGTAATGGCCTCTAGGGTATATACACTAACACTATCTATGCAACAAATAAGCAACACATTGCTACCATTCACTACGCCTTGACGAAGGCCAACAAACATAGCATGAATACAATGTGTAGTTTATTTGAAACGGCGGAGGACTAAGGCTGGTTTTTGGCGAAACCGTTAACGTAATGAACTTGATATAATCGAAGGAACCATGATAGCTTTTTAAATGGAGTAGTTTAGGCTCCGCATTTAAAAATTTTCTTTTTGAAGAAAACCGAGTGGTTTTGAAATTGTTCCAACGATTTAGCTTAGGTTTGTTTTCTTTGCATTAATGAATTAATGCTGTCCCATTAATTAATCCTACCATTGCAGAAAGAAATGAAAATACAACATACGTTTATGCCATCCGCATTCGCCACGGGGCCCCATCATCACCCGTTAGGATACTTAACTAACGACGGAGCGGGGGCTGGACTAGCGCGGGTGCAAAATATAAGCAACGCCTACTAACTATCATATATAGATATATACATTCGTCTCACGCAATAATAGGCATTCCAGATCACAGATGAACATATTGGATATACTAGGAATTCCGCGCTTCGTTTAAGCCCATAACGAAAGACGGATTCCACGGTCGTGAAGAATAGCCAAATCTCACCCTAGACCCCTACCGGTGCGGCAAACTACCTGCCAAATTCCCGAAGTGAAGCAACCTCTCTCAACAAAGTGAGTAAGCTATTCGGCACTTCAAAGAACCCGGTAGTTTGTGCACCCCTCCTTGGGTTTATCCTAGTAGCAAAAACAGTAAAAGAAAATAGTACAACGGTGGCTACAACCTCAACTCGGATATGCCCCGCAAAATAATATTACATCACTTTTATAAATTACATTGAATGAAAGAAAAGAAAACACTCATCTCACATCCCTCGGCTATTCATCATCGACGATCCAATAAAGTTCATATACACAAACCAACATCACAGATATGTGCAACCCCCAACTAACCGACATATAGCAGTTAGCGAAAGTTTACGAACACATATATTAATACAGATAACAACTGAAACTTAAATGACACTAAAACTACGACTTCGAAACACTCCGAAATTGCCCCAGTAAAAAGTTAACAGTACAGTAAAAATTGGAAAAATCAAATAACACCTGAAATACTAAATCCAAGAGACAAGAATACAGAACAAAATTCGACGCAATCCCATACTATTAAACCGGTGAGCTCGGAAAAATTGGGTTTGTGGCCGGCCAGTTTCAAGTGGAATTGCCTCGTTTTTGTTGTGTGTTCATTTCATATGTAAAGGAGCATTCTGCAATTGCTTAAATATTTTTTTGAGGCTCTGCAAAAATCGACAGAAACTTGGATTCATGTTTCGTAGTTTCGGAGTTATTTCGGTTTCGTAGTTTCATACTTCGTTTAATCTGTTAGTTAGGATTTAACCTGTCTCTGATACCAGTGTAAGTCTATGTAGCACACCCCACGTGTTAGCAGGGAGGCAGAATACATCAAAAATGATTTTTCTCACATCAAAAGATTATGATTGGCTTTGCAACATAGACTTTATCCACTTTAGGATCTTGATTAAACCTTAACTAGCAATAACTAAACTATAAGAGGGCGTTAACTACTCGGTTAAAGTGTTATACCTTCGTGTCAAGTCCTTCGGGTCTTCAAGTGGTTCTTTGCTCTTTGGTTCAAGCTTCTTCTTGATCTCCTTTCTTTGGCTCCTCCAAAGCTTCAAATGAACCCGGTTGCCGGTCTCCTTTGTATCGAAGAAAGATCTACCCGAGGGCCTATGGTCAAGCTCCAACCTCAAATGAGGTAACTTAGTGATCGAACTTGCTAAGGATGACTACTAAGTAGAAGTAGAGAAGATATATTGGATTAATTTGTCTCAATACTCATTGATTCACAACTCATGTGATGGGGTGAGCTTGAGGGAGGAGGAGAGAAAACCTAGGAGAGAGAATGATAATATGAGAATGATCTTGAAAAAATGGGTGTGAGAATAGCTAAGTCAATTTCCAATAATTCAAGCATGGAATAAAATACTCACAAAAAATGCAACCATGCTTGAATAGGAAACCCAAATGAATAAACAATATACACAGCCATGCTTGCAACCCATTCCTCAAATATCTCTTAATTTCCACCTCATTAACCTTTTATCAAAAAAAGATAAATCAACAATGAGGTGCCTCCTTTTAGAAGCTCATTCCTGTAAAATTATAAGAATGCCCTCACCGTATATACATACCTGTATCCGTATTCTGCAAAATACGGATACACAGAGACAAGTATAATCCAATAGTATAATATCGGTATCCGGCTTAAACCAAAGCCCACTAGTATTATCTGTCCGAACATCATTCGTGTAGCCAGTACACGTATATGATCTAAACCCTGCCGTAAGACCATACGCCCTCTATATCATCTTGCCTGATCCAGAGAAACCCTCTGTGTGGGACTCTAAAGACTCAACAGTACGCTGGCAGTAGGTTTAACCACAAGTCCGTCAGTGGCACTAGCTGTACGTAACGGCAACCCAGGTACATGTCGAGAGGCCGACGAGCGAACTCGTCCGAAACCCTTACTGAACTTGTCCGTGACAATATCCGTGCAGTCCGGTCTGTTCGTCTGAGAGTATCGCATGTAAGGTCTAGGGGGGTGTAAAACGCCATACCTCTAATAACCGTACTGTAGGGTTCCTAGGCACTCTTGTGAGGGTTCATAAGGCATCAAACATACCCGAATAAAATTTTTAACGTGCCGAACAACCCAAAGCCGTGATCTTTGCTAGATTATTAGGGTTTAACATGCAAGTAAACATCTTTACTACTAAGTGTGAGGGATTACAACCTTTGTAGTCCGCTCCTTCGCTTCATAAGCTCTGAGTAGAAGTCCCTTTGCTGCGATCCTCGATCTCCCGGACTCAAGAGAGGCTCCACGACTCGAACGATCCATGCTAGCTTGTAGTGTTCCGTTTCTCCGATGATCTACGTCGAAGTTGCTATAACTCAAGCTCTCTCACTCTAAAGAGGTGAACACCCTAATCTAATAGGCTAGATTAGATGAGGATGATGGAGTAGTATTTATGCTTTCTTTTTATATCATAATCTCACATGAAATCATCACAAAAGGGAATTCTAGTAAGCTTTCTCAAAGCTAAAAGAGAGAAGAAGATCATGAAATAATGAGATAGTAATCCTTTTGTGATGAATAAGGAAAAGAATATATGATTGATTATGGAACCATGGTCAAGGAAGAGAAGGTTAACCTTTGTAGAGAATAAACTAGGGCTAGGGTTTGGTTAGGTTTAAAGAATGAGTCATAAGATAATATCAACCATAATATCTTATACTTGACAAAAGGAAAGCTTCTAGATGGTGCAAGAAGAAGCTAACCCTAATCAAACCCTACCCTTGCTTAACCTCTACTAAACATGTTCCATTATTAATCATATCATGTTGCAATAATATATATCATATATATATCGTATATTTGCAACAAAAGAAAAATAATACAATTAACATATATCGCACATATATCAATGTATTACCCTGTGAGAAAATGAAATAATAAAGTGAGCCAATATTAGATAATGTAATACAATATATCACATATATTATTATACATTAAATCATCGAATCAACACTTGACTCGACAATCCGGCTATATCGAATATAACCGACTAATATATCATGTACCGATTCATCGAATCAACACTTGATCCGATGACCCGGTTCATATCTAAATATCGCCAGAATATAGTACGGTATCACATATCGCATTATCCTCGGTCCTGCACATATCACATATGTGCCTCTACTCCGTTTTTCCTGAGCCAAGAAACCTCTGTGTAGGACTCTAAAGAATCGTCAATACGCCGGTAGCAGGTGATGATCATATCAAACACCCACAAGCTGCAAGCGGTCAGCTAAACATAACAGCCACCCAGGTATTGAGCGATCAGAAGATCAACAAGCTAGCCTGTATGTTCTCCTGTGAATCCAATCAGTAACACTCCCGTACAGTCCGGTCTGTTCTTCTGATATGTCGCATATCAAATCTAGGGGTGGTATACATCAGACCCCAGTAACCGATAAGTCGTGCCGATGTGAGACTCATAACAGGTCGAGAAACTACTGGTAACACTTACTAGTATATCTCTATATCAGCCCTGGCCAGGGACTTCCAGTTATAGCCAATCGAACACAGCACAACATCAACTCTCTATACCGAGAGAGACGAATCCCCTCCTATCGCTCATTGCCTCCATGTGATTCGGGACTGTACCCAAAAGCCACCGTTTTGCACGCCCTCTTGGACTTGGTAAGGTGGAAATCAAAGCACAGTGGGAATCACACAAGACTCTATGACGATCTCGGGTCTACAGACTACCCTGTACCAGTGTCACCAGAGAACTGCCATCTGACGTGTGGTATATCACTATCTGGGAGTCCTCGGTGAGTCCGTCTAGTGTACCCAGTCTCCACTGAGCACCCGTACACCATCCTTGATGTCAAACACCGATGGATATAGGATCATCCATCGCCCATCATATGGGTCAAGATGCGTATACGCTAGTCTACTCTGGTGTATCGATGCCCTATCTCGATATACCCTCGACTAGGAACAGTTATAGGATGTACTCATCGACTACCGTGGCCCCACTAGTATGATCTCATCTTAGTCCCAGTAGTCAAGTACAGATCCTAAGGGCTTTATCAACATGTGAGAGAAAGACAGTAAACCAATACAAGTCAACATGTTAAGATAAAGTGAAACCAAATGGCATACTATCATGACGAGCAAGAAAGTCCTCTCTATATATATCCAATCATCCGTCATAATATACATCATATGTACAACAATGGCCTCTAGGGCATATACATAACTGACAATCTCCCACTTGCACTAAGGCCAGCTGCTGTAGTATCTCATACCCAGCATCCCGAATAATCTCTCAAACTGTATCTGGGGAATGGTCTTTGTGAGTGGATCTGCAGTGTTGTCCTTCATATCTACTCTCTTGACCTCGATCTCCCGGCGATCAACTATCTCCCTGATCAGGTGATACCGCCTCAAAATATGTCTGGACTTCTGATAGGACCTGGGTTCCTTGACCAAAGCCACAACTCCATTGTTATCACAATACAGAGGTATTGGATGCTCAATGGATGGAACCACACCATGTTCACTAATGAACTTCTTTATCCAGACAGCTTCTTTGGCAGCATCGTTGGCAGCGATGTATTCAGCCTCCATCGTCGAGTCTGCAACGGTATCCTGTTTAGAACTCTTCCAACATAACGCCCCTCCATTGAGCGTAAAGATAAATCCCGAGTGCGACTTAGAGTCGTCCTTATCACTTTGGAAGCTGGAATCGGTAAAGGACTCTACCCGGAGTTCTCCGTTACCATACACCAAGAACATGTCTCTAGTCCTTCGCAAGTACTTGAGAATGTTCTTCACAGCTATCCAGTGACTCTCTCCAGGATCTTCTTGATACCGACTCACTACACTTAGTGAGTATGCTACATCGGGTCTGGTACATAGCATCGCATACATGATAGAGCCTACTGCCGAAGCATAGGGAATCCCTTGCATGCGAGCTCTCTCCAAATCAGTCTTGGGAGACATCTCTTTGGAGAGAGTGAGTCCAGAGATCGTGGGTTGGTTCCCACGCTTGGATTTTTCCATACTAAACCTCTTTAGCATGGTGTCAATGTACCTGTATTGGGATAATCCCAGTATCCATTTAGATCTATCTCTATAGATCATGATTCCCAATATGCAGGAGGCATCACCTAGATCTTTCATTGAGAATCTTTATGATAAGAAGAGCTTGACTGATTGCAGCATAGGAATATCATTTCCTATCAAGAGTATGTCATCCACGTACAATACGAGGAAGACAATCTTACTCTCTGCTACCTTCTTATAGATACAAGGTTCATCTATATTTTTGATGAAGTCAAACTCTTTGACTACAACATCAAAACAGATGTTCCAACTCCGCGATACTTGCTTTAACCCATAAATGGATTTAAGCAGCTTGCACACCTTTTCGCTGCTCCCACTATCTACGAAGCCCTCTGGCTAAGTCATGTACACGCACTCTTCTAAATCACGTTTAGAAAGGCGGTCTTAACATCCATTTGCCAGATTTCATAGTCATGGTATGCAGCAATGGCAAGTAGGATTCGGATGGACTTAAGCATAGCCACTGGAGAAAAGGTTTCGTCATAATCCACACCTGGTCGTTGACGAAAACCCTTTGCTACAAGTCTAGCTTTGAAAGTCTCAACTTTTCCATTTACACCAAATTTCTTTTTAAAGATCCACTTGCTCCCAATGGGTTTTACCCCTTCAGGAGCATTTTCCAAAGTCCATACTTTGTTGGTGTACATGGATTCCATCTCAGATCGCATTGCATCCAGCCACTTCACAGAGTCACCACTCATGATGGCCTGCTCGAAACTAGTTGGGTCATCATCTTCCATGATGCAATCCTCGCTTCCACCATCAATGAGAAAACCGTAGTATCTCTTAGGCGGATGAGAAACCCTACTAGATCGGCGGAGAGGCTGGAGTTCGTCGGGTACTACTGAATCCTCTGGTTCTACCAATTCTTCTGTTATAGTTTGTGTTGCTGGAACCTCTTCCAGTTCTACCTCAATGCCACTATTCTGTTTCATAAGAAAACCTTTTTCTAAGAAAGTGGCATGTCGAGAAACAAATACCTTTTGTTCTTCGGGGTGGTAAAAGATATATCCTTGTGAATTTTTGGGATATCCTACAAACTTACATAAGACAGATCTTGCCTCGAGTTTGTCCGGATTTTTCCTTTTGACATAGGCCGGATAACCCCATATCTTAATATAATTAAGATGTGGTCTCTTCCCTTTCCATATCTCATATGGAGTGGTAGGCACAGATTTGGTGGGAACTCTATTCAATAGGTCTATGGATGTCTCAAGCGCATACCCCCAGAAGGAAATAGGTAACTTAGCTATACTCATCATCAAGCGCACCATATCTAATAGGGTGCGATTCCTCCGTTCCGATACACCGTTGTGCTGTGGTGTATAAGGAGGAGTAAGCTGAGAGAGAATCCCATTCTCTTTTAGATAATCTAGGAACTCATTGCTTAAGTATTCTCCTCCTCGATCAGATCGAAGAATCTTAATACTTTTGCCCGTTTGGTTCTCTACTTCGTGCTTATATTCTTTGAATTTCTCAAAAGCTTCAGACTTGTGTTTCAACAGGAACACATGCCCATATCTAAAGAGATCGTCAGTGAATGTAATGAAGTAGGAAGAACCGTTCCTGGCGTGTGCAGACATGGGACCGCATACATCACTATGTACCAGTCCTAAGAGTTCCGTAACTCTTTCTCCGTGTCCACTAAACGGAGCTTTAGTCATTTTTCCTTTGAGACATGAATGGCAAGTATCATAAGATGATAATTCAAACGGATTCAAATATCCATCCTTATGTAACTTAGCCAGTCGTGTCGCATTGATATGACCAAGTCTACAATGCCACAAGAAAGATTCATTCATTTCTGAACTCTTCCTCTTGTGTGTGTTTCGTATATTGAGGACTGTATTTTGATTGAGAATGAATATGCCATTATGTAACGAGCCTGATGCAATCAACTTTTGATCTAGGAATATGTTCATAACTGAAAGGTTCCTAGGCACTCTCAAGAGGTCTCACAAGGCATCAACCATGCCAATTTCAAAATTTAACGGTGCCGAGAAACCCTAGACGAGATCGTTGGCTAGATTTTTAGGCGACAAAGCAAACTAGTTAACACTTAACTACTAGAATATGGAAATACAACCTTTGTTGATCCGGTCCTCTACCTCCACGGCTCCGTGATGAAGTCCTCTCCGCTGTCCAAATGCAATCCCGGGCTCTAGCGTCGGCTTCATCGGAGAAGAAGCGGGCTAGGTCATCGACGACGATGCCGAAGATGATCTACGTCGAGGCATCGCTAGATCAAGCTCCAACTTCACCAAGTCAAGAAAACTTGTAAAGGAAACACACTCTACTACTTGGCAAGAGGTAGAGGATGAAGAAATAGGAAGTGGGTTCACTTTATAATTGGATTTCTCACTCATTTTCACATTCCACCATTGTTGGTAGAAAGCTTTCTTCAATGTTGAAGATGAAGAAGAAGAAGATAATGATATGATAAGTTTTTTTAGAATAGAAAAGAAAAAGAATACTTATCATAACATTAACTATAGTTAGGTGTAGAGAATTGACTAAGGTTAAAAGAATGGTTAGGGTTAAGCTTGAAGACAAAATGGTCATATGGTCAAAGCTTCATGAAGCTTCATCAAGCTTCATGAAAGAAAGAAAGAAAAAATGAAACCATTTTGTTTTCTTTTGTCATTTCATTTTAATCCAAAATAAAAAGATAAATGAATGGACAAATAAATAGAAACCTTAACCATTTACTTAACCTAGGTTTAATTCTTTACACAAACCAATTTTGCATGCATCATCAAACATGATACAATCGAGTGCACAAAAGTATATCACATATACAATGTGTACATCCGAGTGAGAATATCCATTTAAAAATGAACCAATACTAGTTAATGCAAAGTGATATATCAAATATATATAATTATACATTAAATCATTAAATCAACACTTGATTCAATGATCCGGTCATATCGCATATAACCGACTAGTATCCAATGTATCGACTTATCGAATCAACCCTCGATTCGATAACTAGGTTATATCGCATATAACCATTCGATACATACATCGCGAGAATGGAATACGGTATCACATACACGCATTATTCTCGGTCCCGCACATATCTCTTATGCGCTCCTATTTCGTTTCGCTTGAGCCACGAAACCTCTGTGTAAGACTCTAAAGACTCGTTAATATGCCGGCAGCAGGTGATGATCATATCAAACACCCACAAGCCGCAAGCGGTCTGCTAAACGTAACGGCCACCCGGGTATTGAGCGATCAGAAGATCGACGAGCAAGCCCGCTCACACTCCTGTGAATCCAACCAGTAACATTTACCGTACAGTCCGGTCTCGTCGTCTGATATGTCGCATATCTCGCCTAGGGGTGGTAAACGTCAGACCCCAATAGCTCGATAAGTCGTGTCGATATGAGGTCTATAACTTCGAGAAACTACTGGTAACACTTACCAGTAAATCTCAGCAACCCTGGCCAGGGATTTCCTGTTATAGCCAATCGAACACAGCGCAACATCAACCCCCTATACCGGGAGAGACGAATCCCCTCCTATCGCTCATTGCCTCCATGTGACTCGGGACTGTACCCAAAAACCACCGTTTTGCACGCCCTCTTGGACGTGGTAAGATGGAAATCAAAGCACAGTGGGAACCACACAAGACTCTATGACGATCTCGGGTCAACAGACTACTCTGTACCAGTGTCACCAGAGAACTGCCATCTGACGTAAGGTATGATACCATCTGGGAGTTCTCGGCGAGTCCGTCCAGTGTACCCAGTCTCTACTGAGCACCCGTATATCATCTCTGATGTCAAACACCGATGGATATGGGATCATCCATCACCCATCTGTATGGGTCGAGAAGGTACACGCTAGTCTACTCTGGTATATCGATGCCCCGTCTCGATACACCCACGACTAGGGACTTTGAAGGATGTACTCATGGACTACCATGTCCCCACTAGTATGATCCGCATCATAGTCCAGGTAGTCAAGTACACATCCTAAGGGCTTTACCAACATGTAATAGAGAGACAATCTGTGTACACGTTAAGGTAAAGAGCAACCAGATAGCATACTATCATGTCGAGCAAGAAAGTCCTCCCTATATATGTCCCAGCATCCACTACAATATACATCCAATGTACAGTAATGGCCTCTAGGGCATACATATAACTAACAATAACATTATCCTTTACTAAAAAATTATATCCTTCTTTACTTAATAAAGAAACTGATATATTGTTGCACATCATGTTTGGTATATAATAGCACTCATTTAGAATCAGTGTATTACGACTTGGCAATACTAGGTGATATTCGCCAACTGCTTTGGCTGCAATATTTGCCCCATTCCCTACTTGAACGGAATGATCACCTTTTCCCAGTTCTCTACCTTTACGTAGCCCATGTAATAATTTACATATTTGTGATCCTGATCCGGTATCTAATACTCAGGACGTAGGGTGAACTGAGAAACGGTTCTCAATAACTAACACACCTGAAGAAGATGCATCAACATGTATGTTCTTTTGGGCGGCTTGAGAATCCAAATATTCTCCTATTCCCTGTTCAGTCTTATAACTCTTATAAGAAAGAACGGGTCTGTCATACCTGAGTTTAGGGTTAGTGGTAATTGTGTGTTAATGTTGGTTTTTGGTAAAAAGTTTACCAAAACTGGTTTCTAATAATTTATCTGGTTTTATGGTTATTTTAGTAGAATTTTATCTCGACTGCACACACTTATGCATGTTAATGTGGGTTAGGTCTAGGGTTTCCATGTTTAGGTGAGCTTGTGGGTTAACCTTGTTTAGGCAACCATGATGGTCTAACACACTTGGTTAAGCTAATTGGGATAATTATGAGTTTTAGATTTGGTTAAGGGTGATTAGGGTTTAGGGTTGACTTGTGATGAGAAGGGAGATTATGATGGGTGTCATGTAGCATTTAATGAGAGTGAGAGAATGGTGGCCCTAGGATTGTGTCACACTCCATTCCTTTCAAAACTTTTAAACTCTTCTCACTCACACACACTTCACCAATACAACAGTACCAGTAAGCATCAGCATCAGCAGCTGAAGCAAAACCCCATTTTCAACTTCAGCTCCCAACAACATCATCAGCAACAGCTACTTAACCCCTTAGCTTCAACAGCCTAATTTCAGCTCACACATCAGCACACTTTCAGCTCAATTCAGGCACCAAACCAACACCTGCTGAGCAACAACAGCATCAACCCTTAAAACATCAGCATAGCCACCAAAACAACACCATCAGCCCCTGTACATCAGCATGTACATCAGCCTGTTACATCAGCTTCAGCCTTTCTTCAGAACATCAGCAGCAGCAGCTGCTACATCAGCCCCCAACTCCCTACATAACACTTCCCCCACAACACACAACCCTTCCCTCAAAAAAAAATACCTCAACCCTTGCCACTGCTGCAACAGCAACATTTCAGCCCCAAACAAACAGCATTAGCTTCAGCAACAGTGAAGCAATTCAGCTCATTTCAGCCTGATTTTTGCAACACCAGGAGCCGTAGCAGCAGCACACACACACCCTCCTACATCTTCTCTTCTCCTTCATCTAGGGTCTCTAGAGGTATAGCCCCTTAACCCAACTCCTAATTGCTAAAGTTATGGTTATCTAGCTTAATTTAGTGTTTATTATATGTTTAGTGGTAGTTTTGGGGTAAATTAGAGGAGTTTTGACAAAATAATGGTTGTGATGGTTAGAATAACCTAATTAGGTGCTGTTGAGACCAGTTAACCAGAGATTTGCCCCGGATTTCTTAAATATACCCGATTTATCCGACATGGCATAATTTGGCAGTTTTAGTGACTTTTTAGCCTCTGTTGAATTTGCTGTTGACCCGAGCCCTTAAGAATAAAATTGTGAAGACTGTAGCATGGTGAGACTAGTAGGGACACACACACAAAACACGGAGACCCACTTCTCACTCTTGGCCGCCGGTTTATTCGATATGGCCGCAATTTGCGGCCAGAGTAGGGGGAGGGGTGCTGGGTTTTTGGGTGTGGGGTCCTGCTTGGTAGCTTAGTCTGTTGGTATCTGTAACTTTTTAAGTTAGGACCAGAGGAAAAATCTGTAGCTATAAACGTGTTTTCGATGATTTAAAACTTGTGCGACACGCTCGTGATACGCGTGGTTCTGTAGCGCGCTGCGCGACACAGCACGTCGGAGTAGGTTCTGGTGGGTTTGTGCGCGTCACGACGTGTTGTATGCACGCGCGTTTAGTTTCACGCACGCATATCCTTTTTATCGATATATCGTGTTTTGCAGGATTTTTCCTTATATGGTGACTTTTGTAAATTCTAGCTTCGCCGGCGGAGACTTCGAGCGCAGCGGAGAAAGGGAAGCAGGTGGTCAGACACACCTAGCGTGGGATCACAGGTGAGTAGATTTAACATCTACGGGGGATGATCGTTTGGATGGCGCAAGTCGCCCGTTAGAGTTAGTAAACTTAAGATTTGCGTGTGAGATTAGAAATCATAATACCTGCTTGATATTTGCTACAATCAGGATCAATATGCTATACCTACATGTGCAAACTCATTCGGTAGGACACATGCACCATTACCAGGGTTTTTATATATGCAGCACGAGCACTATTCATGTGTACACACATCCCCTGGTAATTTCCATGTCACGACACTAGATAACTCCTAATCTGAAACATGTTAATAATTGGTGCTTAGACAGGTGCTATTGCCATAAATATTTAAAATGGAATCATAGAATTGCTATTCTCATGCATACTCATCATTATATCAGTTGTTCATGCCTAGTTATAAATCATACATTACAACTTGAACATTGATA
This sequence comes from Agapanthus africanus, assembly GCA_030015575.1. NCBI lineage: Eukaryota > Viridiplantae > Streptophyta > Magnoliopsida > Asparagales > Amaryllidaceae > Agapanthus > Agapanthus africanus. The sequence goes on from JASDDO010000136.1 coordinate 376,628, forward strand.
CCATATGCATTCATTATCATCGACATATGCACCCATGATGATTTCATGAGATTTATGATATTTCTGGATTTCGGGGGAAAGCCGCAAGGTTTCAAACTTATAATCTTTTAAAAATATAAAAGTTGCGGTTTTCTAGTGATGTAAAGTGTCGTCCACGATGAGTTTGCTGTGGTTTTCGAGATCCGTGTCGAGGAGTGGAGGAACCGTCACGGGTACATGGTGGGCCCGGTAAGGTGCCCCGGGGCAAGATGATAGCAGATGATGGCGTTGAGCCTGGCAGGGGACGGATTACCTACCGGTGACTTCATTTGGCACGGCGGATATCCAGAGGATACCGACCGTGGCCGCTAGATTGAGATATGGATATTTGACATGGATCAGCCGGTCGGCTGAAGCCAGAGATACTTGACATGGATATATGAGATTGAGACAGTTTTGAGGTGTCGTTGCTGGACACCGACTTTATTGATTTCATGGATATTATGCTGATATTTGAAAAGAGTTTCAAAAACAAAGAAAGAATAGTTCTTGTACTTGCATGTTGAGATCTTGAGTTGACTCATATAGCATACATACCTGTTATTACATCCATATGACATACATACTTGCTAGTACACTGATGTTGCATACATACCTGCTAGTACATATAGCCATACCTGTTTAGGGATGCTAGGATACTTGTGTGCATGCATGCGATAGCCTTAGTAGATGTTATTTATTACTCACGAGCTGGCAACTCACCCCCGTTGTGCCACAGCTTTTTCGCAGGTCCGTTCCGTCGGCACTGTAGCGGCGGACACTTTTGCTCATTTTGCCCTTTTTGCCTGGACTCGAGGCTTTTGCTCATAGGTGGGTTGTTATCATTTTGTACCACCTTATATATGTTCATTGTATCTATAGTATTCCATCTACTACTACTATTTCAGCTGTACCAGTTTATTTGGATTACTGTATATTGACTTAGAGGCGAGATTGTGAGACTTGTGGATTTATGTTATTTGGGGTCGAGCTCACTTGAGTCGACATATTATTTTACTTATGCTTTCATGCTTATTTCCGCATATTGTTATTTTACATTGCGTGGGATTTGTGACCGCCTTGAGGCGAAGAGCTAGCACCCACTTGGGGATGCCATATTCATGTTATTCATTTATATTCCTGTTTTGTACCCGTTTGGGGGCTTGTTTACAAAGGAGGCTCTGTCAGAACTTTTGGGAAAAATTAGACGCTGTTTTTAAAGGACTTGACGTGATTTAATGGAATAAAGTGCTTTAAATAAATGGGGTTTCCTTCACTCTAATTCTTAATTGGGTTTTGTTTCTGGGCTTCGGCTTACTTATTTTACGGACGCCTTGAGACGTTTCGTAACTTAAGTGCCGGTCACGTTCCGTACTCTGCTGGTCGTGACAGGGTCCAACGTTCCCCTGCACAGTATAATAAGCGAGTTCAATCAATACATCCATATTATTATCTTGATTATGGCCTGACATGGTCGCTACCTGGAGAGAGAGAGAAGAAAACACTTTAGCGTATGCTCTTGCAAGATTAGATTGGTTATTATCTTATCTAATTAGGATGTCTCCCACTGTTTTTATCAAATCTTCCTTCAAACCCTAAAAGGTAAGATTAGCCGGGATTAATTACACCCTACAATTTCGTCAATCTTTCAGCCAGATCAATGCCGGTACTTGAGGGAGGTTCCCCGTGCTTTCGTACGGACCTAATTAAAGTAAACCTCGTTTTCCCAGAGGCGTAACCCCGTTAACACTTTTCTAAACACCTACTTGATCGGCTAATTGTCCTGTGTAAAACTCTCCCAGGAGTAACAATTACTCGCAGTGGGTATCGGGATCCAACAATCTCATAGAAGGTATGCAATCTCATTGCAAATTTCAACACTTGAAATTCCCGATAATATTTTTACCCCTAGCGTGCTATGACCTTGACGCATGCCAAACAACCCATAGTCCGCTAGTCAAGTTCAACCCGTACAATTCGTGATTAAATTAAACCCACCCGTATGACCCTTGACGCATGCCAAACAACGCCGTACGAATACCCTAATCCAATCGCATCTCATGCTACAGATAAGTAATAATCAGCTACCGTACACTACGCCTGCCAAACTACCGCAGCACGAATACTAAATATTACTTATTTGAATTGACGGAAGGCTACGCAGGTATTTTAGAAAACCATGAGCGTAATGAACTTGATATCGTCGTAGAATCATGTGAAATTTTGAAATGGAGTGTTTTTTAGGCTTTCATTAGTTTTGCTAAAGAGGTCACTCCCGATGAAGGGATCTCGGCTCTTTCCTCATCGAATAAGCTGCAGGACATATCATATATATCGCTATGCAAAGCAAAAACTCTAAAAGCAATCAAAATACAAACCGAGTTTTGTAGCATCTTCCAGTTTCGCTAAAGAGGTCACTCCCGGTGAAGAGATCTCGGCTCTTTCCTTATCGAATAAGGTGCAGGGTATATCATATATACCACTATGCAAAGCAAAACTGTAGCTACCCTTTTTATAAAGTTTTGATTCTACAACATCTTTTAGGTTTCTTTTCTTTTTATTAATCTCATTAATAAAATCCCATCAGCTTATACTTCCTAAGCATCACAGAAGAAACGAAAGCAGTAATATTTATATATCAGCATATATATATATAGTATAAGCATTCGTCTCAGGCAGTAATATGATCTCATCACAGAACATTGCAGCAGAAGATCATATATGAAATATTGGATATACTAAGATGTCCGTGTTTTCAATACGAGCCTGTATAAAACACGGATTCCACGGTCGCGATGAATAGCCAAACCCACATCCCTAGACCCCTACGAGAGCGGCAAGTAACACTGCCAATTCTAGGGTTAGGAGACCCGGTCTCGACTCCTCGAGATAGTCTCCCACTGGACCTGAGAACCCGGTTACTTGTGCTCCCCTCCTTGGGTCTACCTAATGCGGAAAAGTAAATAATATACACTGGTGACATCAACCTCATCCCGGAAGTTCCCCAATAAAAGAATATTACATACAAATGAATTTTACATGAATGAAAATAAAACCCCTCATCTCACATAAAACCCCCGGCTATTCAGAATACGACGATCCAATATAACATATCACAGCAACACATAATATCACATATCATCAACGTAAGTAAGTATGCATACACCGATCGTCGTTGATGTATAGCAACGAAACCGGCAATACAACTATATACTACACTTACGGTCACAGAAAAAAATTTGTAAAACTACAATATTTGGAATCCACAATCACTTTAGACATCGTAAATCCGAATTATCACATACTTTGCATTGCATGCCTAACTCTATGAATTCCACATATTGTATCACATTCTAGATAAATAGACAGTATTAAACTTTCCGAACAGATAATCAAAAACCCAAAATTTCCTAAAATAGCTCAACACTTGAGCGGAGTTCAAATAATCCCAGAATATGTCACGGTACCGGTGATCCAGCCGTAGAAGGGTCAAGCCAACGCCTCACATGTGGCACACCGTACTGCCCCAAACCCTAAGATTTAGAGGCAGTTCAAGACGGTCACATAATCGAGTTAAGGTTTGTTGTCTTCTAGAGGGTCCACCATGTTACTTGCACATTTTTCCGAAAGATTTAAACCCGATAAAAATTCAACACTTGAAAATTTTATGTGCCGGGAAAAAGTGAGTTAATGATATCCGTTCGAACATTTTAACAGTTTCTAAATATCCATAAAACATCACGAAATTAAATATTCCGATCGAATCAACGATTACAAAATAAACCCCAGAACACTCAACACTTGAGCCAGATTAAAATTACCCATAAAATATAACTTACAGAAATAGATATTATAGTGCAAACACCAGTGCATATATCGTCTGTACGGCCGCGGTACCGCGGTCCAAGCGTGGTACGACTGCGGTTCCGCGGTGGAATGTACGGATCATGCGCTCGTGTTTCACTGTAATTCTTAGATTTCCCTGCTGAATTTTTTAGGTATTTTTAATACAGAAAAATCACGGTTTTTAAAAATTATCCAGATAAGGGTTCATTTCATAGTTTCGGGGTTCGTTCGGAGTTTTAATTTCGTATACACATCGCCTAATGCTCTAGCTAGGCTCTGATACCACTGTAGGGTTCCTAGACACTCTTGTAAGGGTTCATAAGGCATCAAACATGCCCGAAAAAAATTTTAGACGTGCCGAACAACCCAAAGCCGGGATCTTTGCTAGATTATTAGGGTTTAACATGCAAGTAAACATCTTTACTACTAAGTGTGAGGGATTACAACCTTTGCAGTCCGCTCCTTCGCTTCATAAGCTCCGAGTAGAAGTCCTTTTGCTGCGATCCACGATCTCCCGGACTCAAGAGAGGCTCCACGACTCGAACGATCCATGCTAGCTTGTAGTGTTCTGTTTCTCCGATGATCTATGTCGAAGTTGCTATAACTCAAGCTCTCTCACTCAAAAGAGGTGAACACCCTAATCTAATGGGCTAGATTAGATGAGGATGATAGAATAGTATTTATGCTTTCTTTTTATATCATAATCTCACATGAAATCATCACAAAAGGGAATTCTAGTAAGCTTTCTCAAAGCTAAAAGAGAGAAGAAGATCATGAAATAATGAGATAGTAATCCTTTTGTGATGAATAGGGAAAAGAATATATGATTGATTATGGAACCATGGTCAAGGAAGAGAAGGTTAACCTTTGTAGAGAATAAACTAGGGCTAGGGTTTGGTTAGGTTTAAAGAATGAGTCATAAGATAATATCGACCATAATATCTTACACTTGATAAAAGGAAAGCTTCTAGATGGTGCAAGAAGAAGCTAACCCTAATCAAACCCTAACCTTGCTTAACCTCTACTAAACATGTTCCATTATTAATCATATCATGTTGCAATATTATATATCACATATATATCATATATTTGCAACAAAAGAAAAATAATACGATTAACATATATCGCATATATATCAATGTATTACCCTGTGAGAAAATGAAATAATAAAGTGAGCCAATATTAGATAATGTAATACAATATATCACATATATTATTATACATTAAATCATCGAATCAACACTTGACTCGACAATCCGGCTATATCGAATATAACCGACTAATATATCATGTACCGATTCATCGAATCAACACTTGATCCGATGACCCGGTTCATATCTAAATATCGCGAGAATATAGTACGGTATCACATATCGCATTATCCTCGGTCCTGCACATATCACATATGTGCCTCTACTCCGTTTTTCCTAAGCTAAGAAACCTCTGTGTAGGACTCTAAAGAATCGTCAATACGCCGGTAGCAGGTGATGATCATATCAAACACCCACAAGCTGCAAGCGGTCAGCTAAACGTAACAGCCATCCAGGTATTGAGCGATCAGAAGATCAACAAGCTAGCCTGTACGTTCTCCTGTGAATCCAATCAGTAACACTCCCGTACAGTCTGGTCTGTTCGTCTGATATGTCGCATATCAAGTCTAGGGGTGGTATACGTCAGACCCCAGTAACCGATAAGTCGTGTCGATGTGAGGCTCATAACAGGTCGAGAAACTACTGGTAACATTTTCCAGTATATCTCTATATCATCCCTGGCCAGGAACTTCCAGTTATAGCCAATCAAACACAGCACAACATCAACTCCCTATACCGGGAGAGACAAATCCCCTCCTATCGCTCATTGCCTCCATGTGATTCAGGACTGTACCCAAAAGCCACCATTTTGCACGCCCTCTTGGACATGGTAAGGTGGAAATCAAAGAACAGTGGGAATCACACAAGACTTTATGACGATCTCGGGTCTACAGACTACCCTGTACCAGTGTCACCGAAGAACTGCCATCTGACGTGTGGTATATCACCATCTAGGCGTTCTCGGCGAGTCCGTCCAGTGTACCCAGTCTCCACTGAGCACCCGTATACCATCCTTGATGTCAAACACAGATGGATATGGGATCATCCATCGCCCATCATATGGGTCAAGATGCGTATACGCTAGTCTACTTTGGTGTATCGATGCCCTGTCTCGATATACCCTCGACTAGGAACAGTTATAGGATGTACTCATCGACTACCGTGGCCCCACTAGTATGATCTCATCATAGTCCCAGTAGTCGAGTACAGATCCTAAGGGCTTTATCAACATGTGAGAGAAAGACAGTAAACCAATACAAGTCAACATGTTAAGATAAAGTGAAACCAAATAGCATACTATCATGACAAGCAAGAAAGTCCTCTCTATATATATCCAAGCATCCATCATAATATACATCATATGTACAATAATGGCCTCTAGGGCATATACATAACTAACACGTACAAGTCGGGTCAGTATGGCTCAAGACCATCCGAGAATCTACTGGTCCATCTACCAGTAATTCTTAATCAGCCCTGGCCAGGGACTTATGGTAATGACCAACCAATCACTGTGCGATATCGACTCCCTATATCGGAAGAGACGAATCCCCAACAGTCGCTCACTGCCTCCATGTGGCTCGGGACTGTACCTAACTAAAACCTATTTGCACGACTCCTTTGAGCCGTGGTAGGGTAGTAATCAAAGCAAAGTGGGAACTCACACGAGAAAAATGACGACCTCAGGTCGACAGACTATCTGCATACATGTCACCAGAGAACTGCTATCTGACGCTAGATATAATATCAACTAGTCAGTCCTCGGCAAGTCCTGTCCGGTGAACTCACACCCAGTGAGCATCTATATACAATCTTAGGTGCACATCACCAACGGCTGTGGGACCAATACATCGACCCTCGTCAGGGTCTAGATATGTATACACTAGTATACTCTGGAGTATCGATGCCCAGTCTTAATACTCCTACGACCAGGGACATTTAAGGATGTGCCTATTAACCACCCAGCTCCTACAAGTATGACTGCCATCACAACACTGGTAGTCAGGCAAATATCCTACGGGCTTTATCAACATGTACACAATATATGAAATACAAAGTAAAATATATCATATGTTAAGATAAAGACAAACCAAATAGCATACTATCATATCGAGCAAGATTGTCCTGTACATACATATCCCTAGCATCCTATACAATGAAGGCCTCTAGGGCATATATATCCAACAATTAGGATCGGCTTGCAAACACGACCTGAAGTTCTTGAGAGTATGCTAAAGTCCAACCCAATTGGAGAAAATGAAGATACTACAAAGGTTGTGATTTCTTTCTTGTTATGGTTCTAGTATAGTTGTTTGGTTAGATTCTTGGGATTAGTTTCTAGTGTCACGAAAATTTTTGTTTTTGAATTCTGCATTGGCTACGGGTTAGCGGCGAGGCCACTAAGAACTTTCAAAGGTATCAGAGCCACCTAACACCTTAAACTAGATAGATATGACTCCCGAATCCCGCCTGTTTTTGCCCCACAAAAACTGCAGAAAAAATAGTGAGGAATTTCATGCTATATTGATGTTTTGACTCCTCACGTGCTCTCGGTTTAGACTGAGAAGCCATGGGGAGGTTTGCGGGGACCCTAGGGATGTCCCAGGAGGACCTAGGGAGGGCCCACACCCCCGAGACCACCCAAATAAAGGCCTTGGATGGGTGGGGACCCAAAACTGCCTCAGAAGGCAGTTTCGAGTTTGCCTACCCCTTGGCCTACCTTAGGATGGCCTAAGGGGTGGTACCCCCTTAAGGTGCCTCCAGGTCAACGTTAATTTTGTGCCGGGGCCCTCCACAATGTTTTAGATCAATCCGAGCTTATTTCGGACTCTCGGGGTGGGTTTTAGCATGGAATTTCTTGTCGGTTTCTAGCACACTTGATTTTCGGTGTTTTGGAAAATTGAAGTGTTAGATATTTATGTGTGGTATTTGATTGTCATAGGCTTTATGTTGGTTGCATGTATCATAACATTTAGTAAAACGTCGTCTAATAGCTATACGTATTAATTAGACGGGGTTACGGAATTAATACTCGCAAGTTTGCATGTTCTGTAATGGATTTTGCTTATTGATTGTGGTTATGTTGGATTTTTCGTGATGGATAGCGCGGTGTATGTAGTATTTGATGTAGTTCTCTATGATTTAATGCATATTCATATTGTGTGACGAGCGTCCGACATGTGGATTGCTGTCATCGCAGCCTGTATTATTCTTTGGGGTGCGACCAGGCTGCGGACGTAGTCACTGTTGTATATTAAGTTTGTCATTACATGCACTAGGATTACCCCACGGTTGAGTGCTCGAATAGCCAGGTTCTAGAGGGCAATGGGCCTCCACCTCATGGCGTTGAGACCGGGGTGCCTTACTCTAGAATTGGCGGGCTATTTGTCGCACTCGTAGAGGGTATATGACCAACACGCGGAGGGGTGCCAATTCACCGGATTTTGGAAGTGCTGGGTGACCCACTCACTTTGTTTGTAACGACCCTGGATTTTCTGTACAAATTTTTTCTTCTTAAAGTACAGAAAGGAGTTTGCAAGCCTGAGCACAATTTAAAAGTTATACTTGCTTAAGAACAGCAAGAAACAACTTGTAGCTTATTGGTAAAGCCTTGCACTGCTGTGAGATAGCCCCTGTGTTCGAATCCCATCAGCCACATATTATTTTACTGCATTTTATTTTTAAACTTTTTGGAAGCCCAAAAGTTTACACGTGCAATACACGTAAAAATGAAAAGTCAGATAAAACAAACATATGCATAATGTTATATGTACAAACTAGGACACGTGGCTCAAATTCCAGCACCTAACTCACCACAATGGCCAGCGAGATTGAGTCCAAGACCGGCACCGCCGGGCCCCCCGTAGGGGATGGTCCCCATTTTTAGCCCACATGACTGTTGGCCTACCCCCACTACCCCAGTACTGTTTGTTTTTCCTGCATTTATCCAGAGAGTTTTAATTCACCCTTTAATCCTATTTTAATGCATTTTTAATTCTCTCTTCAATTCCAAAACCCTACTTTTACCTTATAAATACAATCTCATACCCCTAGTCTCATCATTCTGAAATCTCTTGTCAAAAATTCTTAAAATTTTAAGTCAAAGAAGAGTACAAGTGGAGTTAGCCTAAGATCACTTTCCGGCGAGGATTCGATACGTTTCCGGCGACCCCGCGACTTCACGAAGCTACCAACTTCTTCCTATATCTCCCCTCTCTATTTCTAGCTAGTAAGTCCCACTTGTTATTCTATTCTTTCACCTTAAAAAGTTCTCTTTTCAAAACATGTCAGAAGTGGAGTTATCCCGATATTCGATTCTGAAATCGTTAAAATCACAATTTTTCTTAAGAATCACTCTCCCATATCACTATATCTTGCTTAGTAATCATGAAACAAACATTGAGAACAATTTTCATCTTAAAATATCATGTTATGTAACTTTAATTAGCGTTTTTCGTTTAAATACCACAAACTTTACATATGAAATCTTTTAAGTATTTAGCTTAGCATAACTTTAGAATATCTCACGAGGTAATGACCTACCTCTCACATACACATATCTTGACATAGCACGATTATCTTGAAACTAATATCTTGTGGCAAAATACGACTTTTCAAATAAATACCTTAAACTATTAAAAAACTGGATTTCTTTAAATTGTGTTATTTAAATTCCTTGCGATTATGCCTCTACAACCCATTTTGGGGAAAACGATCGGGGTGGTGTAGATTATCGCACATCCTCGGGACTAGTAGAGCGAGATGCAGACCTCCTCACGGAGCATACGATCTCGGTGGAATTTTAATACAATTTTTAAGAAAAACGAGAATTTCTATTTAATAATAAAAATTAATTTTTAATAATTATATAAATATTATCAAACCATTATATAATAAAACTCCATGCTTTCTAGATTGTAAAAGAATTACATGTTTCATGAAAATACCATCAAGAATCAATACAAGTCTAACTTTACACTAATATACCTTGAACTATTCAAGCTAGGTATATATGCACTAGAATACCTCACCTTTTAAAAGTTACATCCATGAAAATCCTAAATAACATAAGTAAATACTTGAGGTTTATTTTGAAAGTATACTAAAAATATTTTTCATAAAACCCCCTCAAGTTATATCAAATTTACATTAAGGACGCTAGTAAATATAGGTTTAAGTGAGACCAATTCTCTTGAGCCTCAGGGAGCCGGAGAAAGTGGGTGCTTGCCTATTTAAGGTAGAAAACTAAAACGGGGTTATCAATGGTAATTGTCTTGGAAAAAGATACAAATCATACCGTCCATATGCAGCAGTTACCGATAACACAAGAACCTAATTCAGGATCCAATTCTATTTAAAGGGTCTGACTCAATCTGAGTCTCAGTCTAATCTGAATACAATCCAAATATGAATCCAATCATAACTCCAATGCAACATGAATCCAATATACCAAACATGAACACTTGAACCTGAACATGTATATCGAACAATACAAACAAGCAACATGACTTGACTTGACCGAACCATGGCTATATATTGAACTTGGCTACATGACTATCCGTTTACATCCTGATCCGTTTATATGAACAACTAATACCATGGTCTCGGCAAATCTGATAACTACAAATCAATACAATCAATCAATATATATATATATATATATATATATATATATATATATATATATATACGGGGTTTTTAATGGGGTAGACTGGTACGGAATGTATTAGAAGTGGAACAAGATGGTCACTAAAAGACACTACATGAACATCTGTGCCGTTGTCCTATGGTTTTATCGATAGGGCCTTGTATTATGGGTTACCATAGTCTACGGGATAAGTTGGACTCCTCTCGTATACACTGATACCTTCTATACCAAGCTACAAACAACTACGTTAGCATAACAAACAGACAATTTACCAATTCTTTTCTCTTTACTTGTTTTTTCCATTCTATCTTTTGGGACTTATCGAGCGCTAGTTCGCTGACGACATTCCTTTCTCTTCTTTCTTTGGAATGTTGTCAGGAGGACCTGACTCTCAGGAGATCGAGCCCAGCCAAGACGATTTGGATCAGTTTACAAAGGAGCCAGAGTTCTAGTTCCTACTTGTACTTACTTTTCTTTTCAGTTCATATTCTACTGTTCAGGCATCGCTTTCTATCATTGTACTTTACTTTTCAATTGTATGTAAAGAATGGTTATCAATAAAAAGTTGTTGTTTTATTACATCTCTTGTCATTCTTGTGTTATTTATTTATATTGCTTATTTACGCTTAATATATTTACTTCTGAGTAAATATGTCGCGGCCTAGCCACGTCACCTTCCCCGTACACTGGGAAGTGGGGCGTGACAGGTTTTGTTGGCGGCCCTGCAGGTCAGTTCTGCATGAAGTCTTACCATGCAGGATCAGTTCTGCATGGAAACCTAAGCAATATAACATAAGAATTATAAGATCAGCAACTATAAACATTCTTTACATTTCAATTCTTTGAATCTATCCCGACCCTTCAAGGTTATGGATCCTTCCAACAACATGAGCACAAACGTAAACAGCAACACTCTACCACCTACACTACCACCCATTATCGTTGAGAACTTACTAGTAAGATTAATGGCGTTCCTTGAAGCAACCGGGAGTCTAGTTGAGGGACGGTAGGAACAGGCTGCTCTCCTTCACCAAGGATTGATTCGTACTAAGGCCGCTTTGAGGGCAGCTCATGGTTATATCAAAAAGAAGCAAAAGACCGTTGGCTATAGGGCCCTCAAGGCAATTATTGTAATCGCAGGTAGGTGATTATGATGATTGAGGGAGGACCTATACGGGTAAAACAGTCTTACTAAAAATGATAGTATGCTATCTGGTTTGTCTTTATCATCATGTACATGCATTATGTGGTATTACAGATCACTATTACATGTTGATAGAGCCCATAGGATTCTTGCTTGACTACCAGCATTATGATGGCGTTCATATAAGTAAGAGCTGGGTGGTCTATAAGCACATCCTTAAATGTCCCTAGTCGAGAGAGTATCGAGACTGGGCATTGATACTCCAGAGTAGACTAGTGTGTACTTATCAAGACCCCGATGAGGGGCGGTGGCCGGTCTCACAAGCCATTGGTGTCAGTCAGTCACCTAAGATAGTATACTGGTGCTCATTGGGTTATGAGTACACTAGACGGACTCGCCGGGAACATGCTAGTTGGTATTATACCTATTGTCAGATAGTAGTTTCCAGGTAACATGTGTATAGGTTAGTCTGTCGACCTGAGATCGTTATTTGTCTCCTGTGAGTTCCCACTGTGCTTTGATTACTACCCTACCATAGCTCAATGGAGTCATGCAAATAGGTTTTAGTTGGGTACATTCCCGAGCCACATGGAGGCAGTGAGCGGATTGTCGGGGATTCATCTCTCCTGGTATTGGGAGTTGATGTCGCGAGGTGCACGGGTGACTATCACCAGAAATCCTTAGCCAAGGTAGTTGAGAATTACTGATTTGGATCAGTAGTTTCTCAGCTGGTGATGGGCTTCATACCGACACGAAATATTGCGTTATTAGGGGTCTGACTTTATCCATCCCCTAGACCTGATATGCGATATTCTTAGACGAACAGACCGGACTGTATGGATATTGTCACTGACAGATTCAGTAGGGGTTCGGATGAGTTTGCTCGCCGGCCTTCCTTTCGCTCAATACCCGGGTAGCCGTTACGTACAGCTAGTGCCGTTGACATGTTTGTGGTTAAATCCACTGCCAACGTATTGACAAGTCTTTTGATTCCCATACAGAGGGTTTCCGCGGTTCTGGCGAAACGATTCAGTAGCCGTATTGCATACGTACAGGGTTTCGATCAATTAATTGTACTATGTACCAGGACTTTTGATCGGACAGTTGATAATATTAGCCGGCTGGGGTTTAAGCAGGATTATTAAATAAGGTATTGATTTAATAATTTACGTATATGTATTTCGATATGTATATTCTAATATTATGTTCATTGTGTTATTCTATCTCTTCGGGTATTTGTATTTCGGTATGAATATAGGTATGTATATACAGTAGAATATAATCCGTATTTTTTACAGATAACATTCTCGAAGGTGGACACCTCATTTAGTTTTTATCCATTTATTATTAAATGGAAATGGGGTGTAAAGGTTGAGAAATGGGATATTGTGAGAGCCATGCTTGCATAGTGTGCACAAATGAATTATTAATTTATTTGTTCAAACTATTCAAGCATGGGCTTGATTTTAAAATTAAAAGAAATGTTTTACAAAACCTAGCATGATGATTTTCTCTCTCATGGGAGACTTCATTATTTTTTAGGATGGTTCATTTTCTCTTTGAGTGAGCTCTCTCACCATTAGCTTCACTCCCTCTCTAGGTTTCATGAGTTCCTCTACCTTCAAACTCAACCTCCTCTCTACAATCTCATGAGTTGAGAATCAAGAGAGGAGGTGAGATAGATAAATACAAGGATCCATTCACTAAATCCTAGACACTCTAGACTAGCCATCATGAGTCCCTAGTTGCTTCACTTGCTTATGGTGTGGAGCTAGAGCCAAGAGCTGCATCCCTCGGGTGGATCATCATCGACGAAGGAAGACCGGGACCAAGTTCGGTCGAGGATGCCTCAAGGAGCTTGGGAAGATGGTAGAAGACCGAAGTACTTGGTTCATTTGGTATAACCATTCTTATCTCAGTAGTTAAGCTCTTTATAGATTGCTAGTAAAGGTTTATGGTTCGATCTAGACGGATTCGTTAGCGCCAAAAATTTTAAACGCCGGTTTTTATTCCGCACCGACCAGGGTAGATGGCCAGGGCACTGGCGTAACCTAACATAGTATCAAAGACACCCCATAAACCATTACTAGCTAGTTTACATTAAGTTAAAATGACCCAATTTTTCCGAATCGTATTTCCATTTGTTCATGCTTGCTGTCGATTTTAAAAGTTGTTCAAAAAATCTTTCAGAGGGTCTTAAAATTATGTGCAGGCAAAACTAGAGCTAAGAAAAAAATTTGGGCACCTAACTCCAAAATTCGACCGCGGAACCGAAGCAAAATGGCACATTTTGTCGCTGAACCGCCGCGATTTTTGGGCTACAGTGCCCCAAATTTTTTCAAGGGCTCTAGTTCATGTAAATATTATTTTTTGATGTATGGTTTTGGCCCAGATTTGTTTGAGTGTTGGTTTGCATTTGGGGGCCAATTTGGAAATGTTTAGTCGATCAAAATTTTAAGTTCGTGTTTATCTGTGCATGTGAATATATCTGTGACCGTGAATGTCATTCGAGCGGTATAACTCGACTAATTGCTATATGTTCTATTAGACGGGTTTGCGAACATGGAATTCACGTTGATGTTCCGAGTTGTGCTGATATTGTGGTTGGATTATCGTGGTGGATAGCCAGTGGTGCAATGGTAGTAGTACAGTTCAGATTCATTTGTATATTTGTTATTGCGGGGCGAGCGTCCGACATGTGGACAACCATCTCTGCCAGATTGTATATTCTTTTATTGGGGCACGACCAGGTTGAGTTCGATGTCGCCATTGTATATATGCTTTTCTTTTCTGTACTAGGATTACCTCAAGGTGGAGTGTACGAATAGCCGGATTCTAGAGGGCAACGGGCCCCCATCTCATGGCGTTGAGACGGAGGGTCCTTACACTAGAATTGGCGGGCTATTCGCCGCACTCGTAGGGGTATAAGATGACCTACGGAGGAGTGCTCAAGTTACCGGATTCCATGAAGTGCTGGGTGACCCATTCACTTTGTTGATTGGGGTTGCCTCACTTCTGAGATTGGCGGGTAACTTTCCGCGCTCGTAGGGGTCCAGGTTTTCATTGCACAGGCTATCCACACGACATGGAACGTCGGATCTCATTTGCGGCTCAATGAAACCCGATACTCCAAGATTATCCACCATTCTGTGTTGCTTGCTGAGATTTTGTGATATTGCTTATATCATGCCTGGGACGAATGTTATATATATTTATATATATTAATAGATGTTGTATATATTTTGCATTCGCGCTAGTCCATCCCCCGCACTGCCGGTAGTTAAGTAACCTAACGGTGCATGACAGGACCCCGTGGCAAATGCGGATGGCATACACGTACATTGTATTTTCGTTCTTTTCTGGTGTAATATGGATTAATTGATGGGACTGCGTTAACTTTGATTAATGCAAAGAAAATAAACCTATATGATGTTGTTGGAACCAATTTTCAAAAACTGTTATTACAGGACATTTCCTTTTTCTTTGCACAGCGGTATTTGGTTCTGAATATCCAGCACCTCATTCGACAAGGCAAGAACCGAGATCCCTTCATAGGGAGTGACCACTTGGGCAAAAGTTTGCGTTAGTGTAATAACACCATTATAGTCGATTCTTTTGTTTTGTATCATAGTATTCAGTTAGGAATATCATGCACCTCATTCGATGAGGAAAGAGCCGAGATCCCTTCATAGGGAGTGACCTATTTAGCAAAAGTTTGCGCCACTATATATTTGTAAAACTGCTCGGGTTCCTTCAACGATATCAAGTTCATTACGTTAAAGGTTTTTCGCCAAAAACCAGCCGTAGCTCTCCGTCATTTCCTACGAGTAGTATGTAGTATTCGTGCTGCGTTTGTTGACCTTGTCAAGGCGTAATGTATGGTAGCTGAGTGGTGCTTGTTTGTAGCATATGATGCGATTAACTAAGATTGTCACATAGCCTTGTTGACCTTGTCAAGGGCTTATACGGGTGGGTCTAGAGTAATCAAGATAATGACAGGTTGAACTTGACTAGCAACTTATGATTTGTTAACCTTGTCAAGGTCATAGGTCATTAGTGTTAGTTATATGTATGCCCTAGAGGCCACTATTATACATGTGATGTATATTATAGTGGATGCTTGGACATTGTTTACCGCCGAAGACCGGGAAGACAAACGTCTAGCCTGAATTTAGGGGCAGATGCTATTGGGTTTTATCCGTCCACCTCTCCGAATATGCCAAGTTGATTTATGGCACCGTGTATCAGAGGTTTAGATGGATGCGGCCGTTGTAGTAGACTTCATCAGATTCCCTCTCATTGTAAGGGGTTTTGATTGTGGGGACGCTCTTCCCTGCAGGCGCAAGCCCCTGTAGTTAATTACGCTACCGTATTGCGGTAGCCACTTTCTTCTTCTCCAGATGGTCACTTCGTGTCGTGTGTGTTTGTTTTATTTTTGGTTGCCCATGGATTGTATACGGAGACTAATTTATGTTGCCGCCCGTAGGGCGTGGATTAGTCCAAATCCATATTTTCTTAGATTTGGGTTTGGGTTGGGTTTAAGGATCATTAATCTCGTTTGAGACTAAGATCAACTTAAACGTTTGTTAAGGATACGTTAGTCTAATTTTAGACTAAGATCTACTCAACAGGATTTTGGGATCATTTAGATCCAACAAAAGAGCATTTGGGCTCTATTGTTTTAGTTTAGGGATATTGCGGTCCATAAGTTTAAGGACATCATAGTCCATGGAGTTTAAAGACATCATAGTCTGTAAAGTTTAAGGACCTCACGGTCCATGAGTTTAAGGACCTCACGGTCCATAAAGTTTAAGGACATCATAGTCCATGAGTTTAAGGACCTCATGGTCTATAAAGTTTTAAGGACATCATAGTCCATGAGTTTAAGGACCTCATAGTCCATGGAGTTTTGGTTTAACCAGTCTGGGGATGCACCAAAAGTTATTGGTTATTGGGACCCTCCATCTCTCTGAAGACGTTGAAGGATTACAGCGACATGTATCAGAGGTATGAAGAGATGTACCCTTGAACCAATGTCCTGATTTAGGGAAGTGGGATGAACATCAGTTTAGACGTCGTCTGTTGGGAGCTTATTAGCTGTCTTTGGAACTGAGATCGGTTTGGAGACCCTGAGCATGAGGGGCTTAATTGTTAGCCTTCCATATTGTTCAACACTAATATATATTTAGTGCTCTCGTACACTCGCGTGATGTGTTCAAAATAGTGTTAAACACTAAAATTCAGAGGCGCTCACGTGGGGTCACGTGAAGCGCTTGAAGGAGTATTAAACTTCAAGAATTTGAGGTGCTGCTTCTGCGGGTTTATTCTTTTCTGAGCGCTAAGTGCTATTGGGTCATGATTGTTAGAGTTTTTGCGTGCTTACTTTTAATTACCGCAATCAAAACGGTTTCTCTTGGTTGGTAGTCGGTTGAGTACGGGTTGGTCCACGGAGAGATGGGAATCTTTTTCTTAGTGTTTTAATGAGTTAAGTTCAATTTGTCCAGATTTGTTTTAGTTTCACTAAGAGCTAAAATATGTATAAAGAGAGCTTGTTAGGGTTAGGATTAGGTTAGTTTGAGTTAGGAGTCGCTCACTTCTTTCATTGCCACTCTTAATATCGGTGTTACGGTAATCGGCATCAACAGGGATTAGCACGACTAGGAAGGAAACTTTCGAGTATAAGCTAGGCTTTCCAATGCTTAGTTCCTTCCTTTTAGTCCTTGTCTGTCCGTTCTTGGCTCTTAGCCTTAACCTCCGGTTAATTCAACCACAACCGCTCTCACTAGGATATCACCGCTATCATATAGGATAGGGTGCCGTAGGGAACGGATTTTGGTTCAATTAACGGGAGTCTGATTTACGATGTTGGGCAAAGAAAAGAGTGAGAGAGATTTCCTTCTCTCAAACTTCCCTCATCCTACCCTAACAAGTGATAAACTACTCATCCATTAAAAAGGAAAAGAAAATAAAACAAAGAAAGAAGGTAGAAAGAATTGGGGTTAGAAAATCACAACTAACTATTTAAGACCTCACTTTGGAAAGGATCATACTTAAGCATCATTGTTGTAAAGATAAAGGAAAAGAGAAAAAGAAAGAAAGCAAACAAACAAATAACAACAACTAATTTAACAAATGAAAATTACAAGAAAATATAATAACACAATTACAAGACATGCAAGTTAATAAAAAGAACTCTTCTTTTATTCATCATCACTCATGAAGCTCACTACAATTTTAATGGAGATAGATGAAGGGGAAGAAGAACTACAAACACTTATCCTAAAATCTAATACAAAGAAAAGCACACTTTACTTGGCTTAGAACAGGGCTATTTATAGGTATATACATGAAACCCTAGGGATACAATCTGATACAAAATGAAGTTACAAAACTACCCTCAAAACCCAAGCCAACAACGAGTTGACTTGGCCGCGGATCCACGGCAGAAGTGCCATATTGGCCGCGGTTCCGCGGCCATGTAGTGGAATTGGAGGTTCAGTGTCACGACCCGAAATAGCCCGTGACTGGAACTTGAATAACATGAAGTCTATAGGACCCCATCTAATTCAAGTAAGCCAAAAGCCCAGAAATCTAAAACCATTTTAAGGAGTAAATAAGAAAACTAGTTTTTAAGAAGTAAGGAAAACATGTTTTAAAAACAAGGTTTTTAAATAAATAAGCCGAATATAGATTTTTAAAATCTATATTCTTTTCTGAAAATTTCGGCAGAGTTTCCTTTGTAAATAATGGCCCCGAACGGGGTACAACAAGAATAATATATACACAATGATAAAAGGCATCCCCAAGCGGGAGCTAGCTCTTCGTCAATCGACGGTCACAACCACACAAGCAATATAATATACAACACCAAAGAGCGAGGATCAAAACTCAAAAGAACTCAAAATCAATATGAAAACCATAATACTATAACGAGCGACTCTAAGGCCGAAATAATACATAACTGATTTTCTAAGTCTGAAATAATATACAAGTTTGGTTGATGGAATTTCTAGATACAACTGAATAATACATATACAATGGTGGTTTTGATGCAAAAGAATCCACCTACCAAAGCAAATCACCCAGAAAGTAAGCAGTGTGCCAGAAAAACCGCAATGGAAGCTGTACGGCAAAACCTGTAAGAACTGTGGCACAACGGGGTGAGTTGCCAACTCGTGAGTAGAAAACATCGCAGAGTAGAAATCGTATGCATGACATAATCCTAGGTCAATATGATCAGATATATACATATAAATCTCAAATGAATAAGTCTGAAGCATGAAAAGGTGGCAAGGGTAAACATCTATACTATGTGTAATACCAAGTGCTCGTGTCAGTGCCTCAGGTAGTAACATATCAAAAATATGAGGTATGATCAATGTAATCAAAGTCAACTATATCAGGAAATCTATGAGTATGTGAATATCATCCAACTATGTGATCAATGTCATTAATGTCAATATATGTATGTGGAAATCATTCACGTGTCACCCAATGACAAAAAGCATCACGCATGTAAATATCATAAACATATGCATGGAAGTATGAGGATGTAAATCAACATTTGTCGCTCACGACATATCAAATCATGGAACCTGAGTGCCAAGTATCGACACTCGAAAACATCATGAAACCTGTGCCTAGCATCGGCACGTAAATCCTCATATATATAGGGCCCCGTCCGTCCGGATCGGCCTATATCATCTCTCAACTCCGTTCGGTATCCTCCGGATATCCGCCGAGCTCAAATACAATCACCTGTAGGTAGTGGTCCCTCTTCTAGGCTCACCGTCTAGCTACACAGCAGATCCGTTCTCGCCCCGAGGTACCATATCGGGTCTACCATGTACCCGCAATCGGCCTCATCCGCCTCCTCGAATCGGGTTTCACATGTCGCTCTCAGCACCGAGAAAACACATGGTGGAGGCACTGAAATATCATATCAAGGGTAACCAGGTTTTTAAAACAATTATATAATCTCTTTTGAAATATCCACGGTTCCCAAATCCAGAAATACCATCGAAACAACATATCTCAATGCGTATAATCAAAAGCATGATGTATGTGATATGTAAAAGAAATGTAAGCATATCAGTATATCATGCAATATGGAATAGTAATATGCACATATTAAGGGAAAACCTATCTTTTAAAATGAATCAGTTTTAAAGTGTATCTTGCGGTTCCCAAATCTCTAATCAAGCCAGAATCATCTATGTATGTGCAAATACTTATGTATGTAAGTATGGGTGTACAATAGGTATGTACACAAGTATGCCATGCAAGGGATCATATCCTGAATGCAACAGTACTACAGTGTAGTGACATGGTAATTATCGATGATGAAGTGTGTGAGCCGGCAAGCAGGTGTACGTGGAACATATGCATCATCGATAATGGTGCTGGTGTCCTAACAGCATGAGTTTAATATAACAATAACCATTTTTATCATGCAATGCGATGCAAACAGTAAGCATATGCAGCAAATGAATAATAAACACAACAATGTAGAAGTTACATCAATGCATCCATATCATACTGTTTTGCCATTTGAAAGAAGACGAATCGGGGTTTTTAGGAAAATAAGGGCTACGGTGTTTTTAAGAAAAGATGCGTCTTTTGAAAATATCTGTAGAATTCCTTTGCCTGTCTTTAAAATACTCCCGATTCGTTAGTTTTTGAAATAGGTATGACCTCAGCCTAGCCTAACATCTACTAGCAAAACTACAGCTCTAACTAACAAGTCAATCAGGAGGGGTATGGAAACCGCCTAAATCTGAGTCGATACATACACACACACACACACACACACACACACACACACATATATATATATAAATATAATAGTCAGTGATCCTGCCTCAAAGGTACCGCATACGATACAATATCATATGACATCCTCGAGTCATGAGTGCGGATCTATCATCAATATAAAGCTCGTATGGTAAATCATCGTACGGCATCCCAAAAGCTGGGTACGGGTTAATATCACATTCCACTCATCAATTATCAGGCATCCTTATCATCATATCTCATGATCTGGTGTACTGATCTACGTCTAGTATAAATCGTTACCATCAAGGTAATTACGAATGCGTGTGTGAAACACACGTCCAAAGGCCCGCTAAAATCACATGTCGTATCCCAAATACGAATCACAATATATCACCGATCTCATGGCACTATGCCCAATCTTAATCGACTCATCTCCAAACATCATACACTATCCTCGTCATCTAAGTATATGTATAACGAATATGCAAGTGTGTGCGTGTGGGTGTAAGCCTATTCTAGGGTTCGCAACTAGGAACTATACTAGTTTACTCATATGCCCTAATCTAACCCTAATACACCTAATCTCATCTCAAATATCCACGACACACTATAACCTATCATATATATATATATATATATATATATATATATATATATAGTATACTAAATATCGAACTGCGGGGTGCTATACGCCATCCACCCGACTTCCCCCGTAGATATAATCTACTCACCTGCTTCTTTTGTGTCGGTGTCGATTATCTTCTTCATTGTATGAAACCTACGTGAAGGTACCTACATAGATAACACAATCGGAATGTGTATTAAAATCACATCGGGAATACCAAAACATCACGCTAAGGCCTATAGGTGTGAACCTATAGACTACGCTTTCAAAACCACCAAGCAACCCTCAATATCGTCGTTCAAACTTCGAATGATCGAGGTACAACACAGACACAAAAATCCAGAATGCAAAATACACAAAACGAAACCCGAATCGAAACAGCAACTATTGAAAATGGTCCCAGATTTCACCCTAGGTCAAAATAGCCAAAGTTGCATATGCCAAGGGTCTAGTTTACTGGAGATGGAACCATGGAAGAAACACGAATCAAAATAGTGGGACCCAGGCCACAATTTATGGCCATCAGGATTAAATCTGCGGCCTGGTTGGGGAGGTAGGGGCTAGGGTTTTGGGTGATGCCTCCTAGGTGCCTGCATGTATCACTGTCCATGCAAAAATATATTCAGGTGACCCGGGTGTTAGCAGATTTCCAAATACAATCACAGAATCCACAATTCTTCCGATATCGTTTTTCTAAATCCGTATTCCGGGTTTCTAGTTTCTGGTTTAGTCCAATGTAACATCCCAACAGGGGTTATAGTCCCTAATTACACCTCAATTCACCTTTGAAATCAATTCAAACCCTAAACCCTAACTTGGAATTTCCAAAGTTCACCAAAACCACACAATATCGGTTCTAAACTAACATGGATGCTAAGGGAATGGAAATTCTACCTTAAAGATGGAAAGATTAGCACATTTGGGACCCAAGAATCCCCTACAGCACCAAAATGTGATTTTTCTTTGTCCAAAGGGTGGCTTGTGAGCTTGTGCACAAAATTTGTGAAGTGGGAATGGGCTTTTAGAAGGGTTTTAATGGTGTTGTGAGGTCTTTGAGGGGGAGGGAGAGAGAGGGCAGCAGCTTTGAGGGGAAGGGAAGAAGAAAATGATGAAGATAATGCAATGAGAACAATAGGTGTCACGCCCCGCTTCCCAGTGTACGGCGAAGTGGACGTGACAAGGCCCGCTATGTATGTACTCAGAAGTACATACGCTAAGCGTAACTAAGCAATATAAAATGAATCACAAGAGACGAATAATAGAAATAACAGCAACTTTTATTAATAACATTCTTTATACAATGCATGAAATGAAAATACATCTGAAATGAAAAAGCAATGCCTAAACAGTGGCATAACAATAAAAGGAAATACTGGAAAGAACAAGATACAATGTCTAGAGCTCTGGGTCTTCCTGGAACTGCTCCAAATCTTCACTTGTGGGCTCGGTCTCAACTTGGTCCAACGCACCTGACGACATTCAAAGAAGAGAGAAATAGAATGTCGTCAGCGAACATGTCGCTCGGTAAGTCCCAAAGAAGAATGAAGAATGAGAGTGACAGAGTATAGTATTTTCTAAAGTATTGTATTGTAGAATATTATGAAATATTGTTTAACGTAATTGTTTGTAGCTTGGTACAGGAGGATGCCAGTGTATACGAGGGGAGTCTCTATATGCCAGAGACTAAGGGCACGTATAGTACAAGGAACCGTTTATGCCACGGTACAACAGCAACGGAATATAGGTTAGGTGTCTTAATCTGACCACCTCATTCCACTTTTAACATCTTCCGTACCAATCTATCCCTTTAAACCCCGCGATGTCATGTTTGTATTGTTATCTTGTAAACTTGTAATGATTGCTTGATTGACTTGATTAACTGATTGACTTACCGAAACCATGATATCAGGAAACGGTTCTAACCGTAGAGTCATGTAAATGGAATACTGGAAACTTGTAAAAAGAATATCCATGGTTCGGTTCAGTCAGACAGATTGTTAACTGATTCTGGGATTCATGTATTCAAGTTGTGTTGGAATATAATTGAAATATAGATTGACTTGAAATATATTCAAGTCAGAATTAGTCAGACTCTAACCCGAGTCCGACTAAAAGAAATATAATTTGAAGTTCAATATTAGCTAGGGGCCTTATTGTAATTTGTGAAACTTGAGGGGGTTTTATGTAAAAATACTTTTGTATAGTTTTCCAAATACACCTCAAGTATTTAATAATCGTCTTTATTGTTATAATGAATGTGAATTTTATTTGTGTTATTCTAGTGAATATATCCTAATAAAAGTATTAATTGTTTAATTGAAATTCGTGTTATTTTAATGTAACTTTTAATCTTTGAATTTTAGGAAAAAGTGGAAATTTTATATTATAACAAAATAAATGTTTAAATGATAATTATATATAATTAAACACATAAATAATTTTTAAATAAATATTTTATTTACAAAAATATCACTTTCTTTAAATATCGTATTTTAAACCTTTCGAGACCGAATGCTCCTTGCGGAGGTCTGAATCTCGCACTACTAGCCTGCGGGTGCACGATGAACCGTGCTATCCCTAACAGGTTCCCCAAAGATGGGTTGTAATGGCACTTTGCTCAGGTTTTTATAAATACTTTTAATTTAGGGAAAAGGTTTTCTAAATATAGGGTATTTATTTGTAAAAGTATATAGTTCTCCATATTTTAGTTGTTAGGGTTTCCTAGACCATCTAACCTATATTCTATGGTCTAAACGATGAGTCATTAGAAGCCTCAAATCGCCTCTTCACCGTCGAATGCAGCCAGGTAAGTGCCAGGTAAGTGGGAAGGAACCACAGTCGTGGGCCTAATTAAAAACCACTAGCCTTAGACACACTTGTCTAGACCCACAAGACAGTTTAGATAAACGATCGATGTCCATGACCAATCGTGCTTTCATTTTATATAAGTTTTATTTAGAAAAGTTTACAATTTAAAGGTTAAACTAAAAGTTATAAAGGTTATGGTATTTTAGTGAAAAAGTCCTATAATATCGTATTCTGTATTTTTGTTATTTATCAATTAGGGTTATAATGAGTGTGTGTAAGGGTAGGTCATTACCCCGTGACTTATATTAAGTTTTGGTGAAGTTTCAAGGTGAAATAAGCTATGTTAAACTTAAGGGTATTAAGGTGCAAGAATACGGTATTCATAAACGTTATCATTTCATGTGTGAAATTTCATCCAAATTGAATGAAACAAGTTTTGTTATCAAAATAAACATGATTAAGAGTGAGGGATCTAATTAGAACATTAAAATTGAACTTGATGGTATTTTTATGCAAGAAATACGGTTTTGTAAAGAAATTATCATTTCATGTGGAAAAGTGTGATTAAATTTGATTTAAGGGTGATTAATAGTCAACATGCAATAGGGTTGATAATATGTATTAGGTGACAAGTGGAATTTTAAAGAAAAACCGGATCGGGAATCGGTTTGTCCTATTTCCGTCGGTTCCAAAAAGTCGTATTTTACAATTATAGAAAAGAAAGATAGAAGGTTGGGACTTACGGGTTTGGACAAGCTAAGCGTTCTAAAAGGTGTGGTGGTTGCCGATTCGTTGGAAACGTCACGTCGGTCTTGATCCGGTCGCCGGAATCCGTCGTCGGTTTCGGCAGCGCTTCGCTTCTCGCTCTTTGCACCAAGTTCTCAAGAGTTTTAGAGAGTATGCTTAGAGTTGTGAGGGGAAAAGGTAGAGGGTAGGGGCCTTTATATAGGGCTAGGCTAGGGTTAGGGTTAGGGTTAGGGTAGATGAAAAGTTAAAAAATAAAAATGTGATAAAATGTAATAAAAATGTATTAAAAGTGGAGTAATTGGGGGTTTTAAAGAGCTCTGGAAGTGGTATGAGGCTGAAACTTTGCAGGTGCGTAGGGAATACCAAAAGACACAACTTTCATGTTGTGACCCTCGCCGGAATCGGCCGAATCGGGGGTGACTCGGCCGTGACTCGGTCGGATCACTGAGTCGGCCGAGTCAAGGCCGAGTTGGCCGATTCCCGACCGAGTCCGGTGACCTGGATCTCCCCCGGCGGTTCATCTACCCTCTGCAAGTGTTACATATTTGGGTGTAGTGGGGTTTTTATGAGATATGCACGTGTAAACTCTTAGTATTCTAAAGGTTTTTAAAAAATCAATAATAAAAATAATGTGGGGTATGGGATTCGAACTCTGGTGGCTTAGTTCAGCAGTGCAAGGTATTACCAATGAGCTACAAGCTCTTTCTTGTAATTATTGTAAAGAGATAGATACTTAAAGTGTTATCAGCAACATTAATACTCCAAGTATACTTCAATTTTAAATCAAATTTTGGTATACAAAAATTGGAGTTGTTACAATCTACCCTCCTTACAAAAAAATTTCGTCCTCGAAATTTACAACTTTTATTTAAGGACTAATTTACAAAAAAGGTGCGGATATCTTGCACGCATCTCATCTTCCCTTTCCCACGTGGATTCTCCTGGAGTGTCTTTTCTCCACATTATCCGGACCAAATTAACTTCCTTGTTCCGAAGTGTCTTTACCTTTCTATCCAGGATCTCCACAGGTTGTTGCTCACAAGACAAATCGGGTTGTATCGTAAGCTCGGAATGATCAAGTACATGGCTGGGGTCACTCACATACTTTCTGAGTTGGGATATATGGAACACGTTATGCACTCCTTCCAATGAGGGTGGAAGCGCTAATCGGTATGCCACTTCACCGACTCGTTCGAGTATGTCGAACGGTCCAATGTATCTCGGACTCAACTTTCCCCGTCTTCCAAATCGGATCACTCCGCGATTCGGAGATATCTTCAAGAATACATGGTCTCCTGGCTGGAACTCCAAGTGTCGTCTCTTTGCATCAGCCCAATGTTTCTGTCTATCTTGGGCTATGCGCATTCTTTCTCTGATAGTACGAACCACATCCACGGTCGCTACTATCATCTTTGGTCCAAGGAGTTCCCTATCTCCGATGTCGTCCCAACTTAATGGCGATCGACACTTCCTTCCATATAATGCTGCAAAAGGTGCCATTCCTATGCTTGCTTGGTAGCTGTTGTTGTACGCGAACTCCACAAGATGCAAGTGATCTTCCCACGATCCCTTGAAGTCGAGCATACATGCTCTGAGCATATCCTCCAAGATCTGAATAGTTCGTTCCGACTGACCATCTGTTTGTGGATGATAAGCCGTGCTGAAGTTCAGACTTGTTCCCAAGCTAGCTTGCAGACTTTGCCAAAATTGCGATCGGAACCTAGTGTCACGATCGGAGACAATGCAGACTGGTACTCCATGAAGTCTCACAATTTCCTGTTTGAGTTCATGGGTATCAGAGATAGTACATTATGAAGAATTTCGTTTAAATCTAAATTAGATTATTACCTCCATGTACTTCTTCGCTAATGTCTCAGTTGATTGGCCAACTCGAAATGGGATGAAGTGAGCCGACTTTGTGAGTCGATCCACACTGACCCAAATCGCATCGTTACCTTTTGTGCTGCGAGGAAGAGCAATTACAAAGTCCATCGTAATGTGCTGCCACTTCCATTCTGGAATTGGTAACGGTTGAAGTAATCCAGCAGTCCTGTGATGTTCAGCCTTTACTTGCTGACACACCAAGCATTTTGCGACGCTTCTGGCTACTTCACGCTTCATACCATGCCACCAATAATTCTGACGTAGATCCTTATACATTTTGGTACCTCCAGGATGTACTGAATAGGGAGAGCTGTGAGCTTCTCTCATTAACTCTTCCCGAACAGGACCCTTTGGTACACACAATCTGCTGCCGTATCTCAAAGATCCGTCTTCGTGGATGATGAAATCTGTTCTGAGTCCATTCTCCACTTGTTCTCTGATCTTTTGCAACTTAGCATCGCTGGCTTGAGCTGCTTTGATCTGATTAACAATAGTTGATTGAACTTGTAGATTCATCAAATTTGAAACATCACCTGGCATGACTAGTTCGATCTCCATTTGATGTAGGTCTTGCTGAAGCTTCCACTGGGCGGTGAGATTCATTGCTAATGGTTGGCGACTAAGAGCATCAGGTACTACGTTCACCTTTCCTGGATGATATTGCAAATTGATGTCGAAGTCCGCCATAAGTTCTAACCATCTTCTCTGCCGCATATTCAACTCCTTCTGAGTAAACACATACTTCAGACTTTTGTGATCTGTGTAGATGTTCACTCGTTCGCCAAGTAAGTAGTGGCGCCAAATCTTGAGAGCAAAAATAACGGCTGCCAACTCTAGATCATGCGTCGGGTAATTGCGCTCATGAGTCTTCAGTTGTCTTGAAGCATAAGCCACAACCTTACCGTGCTGATGTAGAACACATCCTAATCCCTTACCGGATGCATCGCAATGCACTTCAAATCCTCCAGATTGATCCGGTATTACAAGAATAGGTGCAGAAGTCAGTCTCGACTTAAGTTCTACGAAAGCTTGCTCGCATGCTTCTGACCACACAAATTCTTCATCTTTTCGTGTGAGCTTGGTCAGGGGTGTTGCTATCTTCGAAAAGCCTTCAATGAATCTTCTGTAATATCCAGCTAAACCCAAGAAACTCCGAATATCCTTCACAGACTTTGGTGTAGGCCATTCGCTGACTGCTGAGACTTTTGTTGGATCCACAGAAATTCCTTCTCCTGATACGATGTGTCCAAGAAAACCAACCTGTTTTAGCCAAAACTCGCACTTGCTGTATTTGGCATAAAGCTTATGTTGTCGAAGGGTTTCCAGGACAATTCGTAAGTGCTCCGCATGCTCTTTCCGATTCTTAGAATATACCAGGATGTCGTCGATGAAGATGACAACGAACCTGTCTAAATACTCCCGGAAAACTTGGTTCATAAGATTCATAAAGATTGCTGGTGCATTGGTCACTCCGAATGGCATTACTAAAAATTCATAATGTCCATAACGAGTTCTGAAAGCTGTTTTGTGAATATCAGCTTCCTTGACCTTCACTTGATGATAACCTGAACGAAGATCTAGTTTAGAGAAGACACAAGATCCACTTAGCTGATCGAATAAATCGTCGATGCGCGGAAGTGGATATTTGTTCTTAATAGTAACTTCGTTCAAGGCTCTATAGTCGATGCACATCCTATATGAACCTTCCTTCTTCTTCACCAGTAGCACAGGTGCTCCCCAACTTGAAGTGCTGGGACGAATCCATCCTTTCGCCAGTAATTCGTCCAACTGTGTTCGTACTTCCTTCAAACCTTCTGGACTTAGTCTATATAGTGCTTTGATTACTGGTTGTGCTCCTGGTACTAAGTCAATACTGAATTCAAGAGCTCGATCAGGAGGCAAACCTGATATATCGTCAGGGAATACGTCATCGAACTCTCGAACTACCTCCGGTCTTGCTTCTTCTTCTGCATGAGCTGCTGCAACTATTGCTTCCTTTGGCTTTGCTTTGTAAATGCTTGGCTCCAATGTACGGTCTCCACTCTTGAAGTAAAAGATCGGATGATCTGGGATCTCAAATACTACCCTCCTTTGACGACAGTCGATGGTAGCATAAAAGGTTCCAAGCCAGTCCATTCCTAGAACCACATCAAAGTTCGGTATGTCCAGTACCTTGAAGTCAGCGTAAAATTCTCGACTGCAGACGATGACCGGACACATGCTGTATCCCATAGTTGCCTTTAGAACACCATTTCCAAAACTGACGTTCCAGCAGGATACAAGCGGTGAGACTGGAATCGCATGGGTTCGGACAAACCGTTGCGACATAAAGCAGTGGGATGCTCCAGTATCAAACAGTGCAAGTGCAGGTAGTGAAGCTACTAGAATTGTACCTAAGGTATATGGGATAGGTTTTAGGTATAGGGAAAGTGTGTAGGTAACCAAAACTAGAAGATAAATTTAGGAAGGAAATTTACCAGTAATGACTTGGCCAGTGGCCTCAGCTTCTTCAACAGACATCATGAAAGCCTGACGCTTCGGCACATTCCTCCTGGCCTGAGGAGCATTCCTCTGAACGTTCCTTTGGGCTTGATGGAACTGTCGAGGAGGTGGTGCAGCTTGTGGTCCTCTAGGTGGGGCAGGCAGTGCAAGTCTGGTAGCAGGTGCTGGAAGAGCTGGTCGCTGCTGATAGTTGTTTGCTGGCCGGTTTGCAGCAACTGAGTTCTGCCTTTGAGGACAAGATCCAATGTCATGAGTGGCTGAACCGCAGATCAAACAAAGGCGGTTGGCTCGACGGCAATCCTTCACCATATGCCCAGATCTCTTGCAGTAGTTGCAAAAAGCTGGGCTAGGACGATGAGTTGGTACTCCGGGTCGCCTCGGCACGAAGGGTGGTCTGGACGTGGCTCCACCTGCCATCTGGTTGGCAGGACGCTTGACTCCTACAGAGTGAGGTCTTCCCCTCTCTTTTATCACTGCCTCGTAACTGCGGGCAGCTTCAAGGGCTTCCTCATGAGTCAAAAACTTCCCGGTGGCTAGAGCAGCCTTGATCTCGGTGTCCAAACTTTGCTGAAAACGACGGGCTCTGATCTCGTCCGTCGGTATCAGGTGTGCCGCGAATCTGTTTAAAGATTGTGTTAGCTGTGTAGTATATGATATTAAAAATTGAACTACTGTGACAGATCTTACCGGCTCAACATAGTAAACTTAGCATCATATTCATCTACAGATTTCTCCCACATTGATCCTTGCTGTAGGTGAATAAATTGCTGTTCCATAGCGAACCTGGCGGTCACAGGGAAATATTTCGCGTCGAACTTCTCGCGAAATGTTTTCCATTCAATCGGCTGGGCCAGGCGGGTTTCTTCCGTCTTCCACCAATTTCGAGCGTTGTCCGTGAGCTGTAGCTTCGCTACACGGACCCAAGCATTATCTGGCACTTGAGCTGCTGCCCGATCATCTTCAATACTTTGCGCCCATTCTTCTGCTTCGAGAGGGCTTCCTTTACCCGAGAATTGCTTTGGGTGTAAAGCTCTGAACTGTTTTATTCCCGGTGCATCTGTCTCAGGACGGCTCAAAAGTTGTTGTTTCCCTCTAGCAGACTGCGGATCGCATCGAATAACATGGTTTGCTCAGTGGATGGTGCGGGAACAACTGGAGTGAGAGGTAGTGCTGAAGGGGTATTGTTGACATTGGTGCTGGTGTTGTTCGGGGAATTGTTTGGGGAATCCATAATCCTGAAGAAAATTTGGATTAAGACAGATTCAAATGAAATGATAAGATTCAAGGAATAAAGACTTGTAAGATTCAAAGAACATGAATTGTAAAGAATGTTTTAGTTGCTGTTTCTTGTGTTATATTGCTTAGGTTGTTCACGCAGACCAGAACTGCATGACAGGGATTCATACAGCTCTGACCTGCATGGGCCACCAACAAAACCTGTCACGCCCCGCTTCCCAGTGTACGGCGAAGTGGACGTGACAAGGCCCGCTACGTATGTACTCAGAAGTACATACGCTAAGCGTAACTAAGCAATATAAAATGAATCACAAGAGACGAATAATAGAAATAACAGCAACTTTTATTAATAACATTCTTTATACAATGCATGAAATGAAAATACATCTGAAATGAAAAGGCAATGCCTAAACAGTGGCATAACAATAAAAGGAAATACTGGAAAGAACAAGATACAATGTCTAGAGCTCTGGATCTTCCTGGAACTGCTCCAAATCTTCACTTGTGGGCTCGGTCTCAACTTAGTCCAACGCACCTGACGACATTCAAAGAAGAGAGAAATAGAATGTCGTCAGCGAACAGGTCGCTCGGTAAGTCCCAAAGAAGAATGAAGAATGAGAGTGACAGAGTATAGTATTTTCTAAAGTATTGTATTGTAGAATATTATGAAATATTGTTTAACGTAATTGTTTGTAGCTTGGTACAGGAGGATGCCAGTGTATACGAGGGGAGTCTCTATATGCCAGAGACTAAGGGCACGTATAGTACAAGGAACCGTTTATGCCACGGTACAACAGCAACGGAATATAGGTTAGGTGTCTTAATCTGACCACCTCATTCCACTTTTAACATCTTCCGTACCAATCTACCCCTTTAAACCCCGCGATGTCATGTTTGTATTGTTATCTTGTAAACTTGTAATGATTGCTTGATTGACTTGATTAACTGATTGACTTACCGAAACCATGATATCAGGAAACGGTTCTAACCGTAGAGTCATGTAAATGGAATACTGGAAACTTGTAAAAAGAATATCCATGGTTCGGTTCAGTCAGACAGATTGTTAACTGATTCTGGGATTCATGTATTCAAGTTGTGTTGGAATATAATTGAAATATAGATTGACTTGAAATATATTCAAGTCAGAATTAGTCAGACTCTAACCCGAGTCCGACTAAAAGAAATATAATTTGAAGTTCAATATTAGCTAGGGGCCTTATTGTAATTTGTGAAACTTGAGGGGGTTTTATGTAAAAATACTTTTGTATAGTTTTCCAAATACACCTCAAGTATTTAATAATCGTCTTTATTGTTATAATGAATGTGAATTTTATTTGTGTTATTCTAGTGAATATATCCTAATAAAAGTATTAATTGTTTAATTGAAATTCGTGTTATTTTAATGTAACTTTTAATCTTTGAATTTTAGGAAAAAGTGGAAATTTTATATTATAACAAAATAAATGTTTAAATGATAATTATATATAATTAAACACATAAATAATTTTTAAATAAATATTTTATTTACAAAAATATCACTTTCTTTAAATATCGTATTTTAAACCTTTCGAGACCGAATGCTCCTTGCGGAGGTCTGAATCTTGCACTACTAGCCTGCGGGTGCACGATGAACCGTGCTATCCCTAACAGGTTCCCCAAAGATGGGTTGTAATGGCACTTTGCTCAGGTTTTTATAAATACTTTTAATTTAGGGAAAAGGTTTTCTAAATATAGGGTATTTATTTGTAAAAGTATATAGTTCTCTATATTTTAGTTGTTAGGGTTTCCTAGACCATCTAACCTATATTCTATGGTCTAAACGATGAGTCATTAGAAGTCTCAAATCGCCTCTTCACCGTCGAATGCAGCCAGGTAAGTGCCAGGTAAGTGGGAAGGAACCACAGTCGTGGGCCTAATTAAAAACCACTAGCCTTAGACATACTTGCCTAGACCCACAAGACAGTTTAGATAAACGATCGATGTCCATGACCAATCGTGCTTTCATTTTATATAAGTTTTATTTAGAAAAGTTTACAATTTAAAGGTTAAACTAAAAGTTATAAAGGTTATGGTATTTTAGTGAAAAAGTCCTATAATATCGTATTCTGTATTTTTGTTATTTATCAATTAGGGTTATAATGAGTGTGTGTAAGGGTAGGTCATTACCCCGTGACTTATATTAAGTTTTGGTGAAGTTTCAAGGTGAAATAAGCTATGTTAAACTTAAGGGTATTAAGGTGCAAGAATACGGTATTCATAAACGTTATCATTTCATGTGTGAAATTTCATCCAAATTGAATGAAACAAGTTTTGTTATCAAAATAAACATGATTAAGAGTGAGGGATCTAATTAGAACATTAAAATTGAACTTGATGGTATTTTTATGCAAGAAATACGGTTTTGTAAAGAAATTATCATTTCATGTGGAAAAGTGTGATTAAATTTGATTTAAGGGTGATTAATAGTCAACATGCAATAGGGTTGATAATATGTATTAGGTGACAAGTGGAATTTTAAAGAAAAACCGGATCGGGAATCGGTTTGTCCGATTTCCGTCGGTTCCAAAAAGTCGTATTTTACAATTATAGAAAAGAAAGATAGAAGGTTGGGACTTACGGGTTTGGACAAGCTAAGCGTTCTAAAAGGTGTGGTGGTTGCCGATTCGTTGGAAACGTCACGTCGGTCTTGATCCGGTCGCCGGAATCCGTCGTCGGTTTCGGCAGCGCTTCGCTTCTCGCTCTTTGCACCAAGTTCTCAAGAGTTTTAGAGAGTATGCTTAGAGTTGTGAGGGGAAAAGGTAGAGGGTAGGGGCCTTTATATAGGGCTAGGCTAGGGTTAGGGTTAGGGTAGATGAAAAGTTAAAAAATAAAAATGTGATAAAATGTAATAAAAATGTATTAAAAGTGGAGTAATTGGGGGTTTTAAAGATCTCTGGAAGTGGTATGAGGCTGAAACTTTGCAGGTGCGTAGGGAATACCAAAAGACACAACTTTCATGTTGTGACCCTCGCCGGAATCGGCCGAATCGGGGGTGACTCGGCCGTGACTCGGTCGGATCACTGAGTCGGCCGAGTCAAGGCCGAGTTGGCCGATTCCCGACCGAGTCCGGTGACCTGGATCTCCCCCGGCGGTTCATCTACCCTCTGCAAGTGTTACATATTTGGGTGTAGTGGGGTTTTTGTGAGATATGCACGTGTAAACTCTTGGTATTCTAAAGGTTTTTAAAAAATCAATAATAAAAATAATGTGGGGTATGGGATTCGAACTCTGGTGGCTTAGTTCAGCAGTGCAAGGTATTACCAATGAGCTACAAGCTCTTTCTTGTAATTATTGTAAAGAGATAGATACTTAAAGTGTTATCAGCAACATTAATACTCCAAGTATACTTCAATTTTAAATCAAATTTTGGTATACAAAAATTGGAGTTGTTACAATAGGCATACCATGGTTGACCTCTCACATCTCTCTCTCTTGCCCATACCTCCTTTCTTTATTCATTTTCCTTTTTTCTTTTCTTTTCTTTTTCTCATTCTCTCTAATTAACAACCATGCAAGAATGCCATAATAAAACATGTAGGAAAGCCATGGAAAATATGTAACAAGTGTAAAAAGATATGGTGCATGTTTTGCACAAATATGCTAAAAATCCGATTAGCGATTTTTAATCGCGATTAGCACTAAATTAGTGTCAAACTAATCATAAAATCTTAAAATTTTCATAATTCATAAAAAAAACACCCTCTTTTAGTAATTTCTATAATTTTCCAAATTTTTTCCCATTTATCGGTATTTAATTATACTGAAATATTAAAATATTCATTAAAATTAATATTAAATTATAAAAATTACCAAAAATAATATTTTATTTTTCTGAAATGTTACATTCAGGTTTTCTGGGTTTCTCCATGTTGTTGTTCTCTTCTGTTTGGTACACTTGGTTTTTCAGAATCTCTTCAATTTTCTTCCAGATTTTCAGCAGTCCAAAAGGTGAAATGATGTGGAATTTTTGCCTTGATTTTCTTAAGCTCCGCATTGAAGTCTTGGATCTTGTGCTGCCTCTTGTACTTTGTGCATGAAATGACCAATGATTTTCCATTTTGTCCCTTGAACTGGTATGCAGCATCATACGGATAGTGAGCGGAGACCCGTATTTATCTGTTGTTGGCCATAGCCCTGAATTTGTTGCGAATTTTTACGAATTTCACTGTTTAGAGATGAGAACCTATAACCTGCAATTATTTAGCAAACACGGATCAAGAGTACCTACCTATATGCAATGTGATCAAGAATGGGCGGTATAAAAATGCAAAAATCTGATATGAAAGGTCACGTGGGAGCACGTGAGGCGCCTCAAAAGTGGAAACTGCCTTTGATTTATTCCCTTTTGCTTTGTAAGTGCTAAGCACTACTATGGGGTCACGTGTGATCACGTGACCCAATCTCTTTTGTTCCTTAAAGGGGCTCACGTGGGAGCACGTGATCGGCTGTTGTCATGTTGGGTACCAATCCTTTTACGTGCATGGAGATCCTAAGTTTCGAGACTTTCAAGCCCATCGTTTTATGAGAGTTGGATTCTTAAGACTTAGTTTTTCTTTTAGATTTGGGATCTGTATGACAGAATCTCCTCGATGAGAATTAAATTCTCAGCTTGTAAGGAGATCTACTTCTGCAGATGTTTTACCATAAGGGAGAACTAAGTTCTCATATTAAGGGTTAAACTATTGTTTCATCAGAGGAATTAAATTCCTAGTAATTAAATTCTCTGAACTTAGATCTCCCTCTAGATTTTGGATCTGCATGGCAAGATCTCCCCGATGAGAATTAAATTCTCAACTTATGTGGGGATCTGTTTCTGCAGATCTTAAGCAGAGGAAGAACTAAGTTCTTTTTATAAGAGTTAAACTCTTACGGAGGTAAAAAGGAGATGAGATATTCTCTTTGTGTTTTTGTTCCTTCTCTTACCTAGAGTTTCTTTTTCTCTTTTTTTTCTCTGGAGAATTAAATTCTCTTTTCTTTTGCTTACGAGGGGTTTCTCTCTCTTTTTTTCTTCTTCCCTTCCCTCTGTGTCCTCCTCCATTTTTTCTTTGTGTTTTTTTGCTCTTATTTATAGGAGAAAGAAGGGGATTAATTTGTTTAGAAAATCTCTCATTGAAAGATTTTGATTGATTTTCTAATCAACCAGCATGATCTTCTAGATCACTCGGTGAATTTTATTAACCGTTAGATTTTTAATCTAAGAACTTCTGTTTTACAGAAGATATTTCTTTTGTTGTTTTTAGCAAGTTTTAGGAAAATATTTCCTTTCACAGAATTTTTCTGTAAATTAGTGATTTTTGATCGCCATTGGATCTTTAATCCAACGGCGCTCTATTTACAGAGCGTAATTTTTCTTGTTTAGAAAGATCCAAGGAAATACTTTCCAAATAAGGCTTTTGGTCCTTTTTAATTAGAATTTACTTTTATCGGTTCAGAAGGCATAGGAGTCTATCACGTGTAGCACGCGAGTGTTCTTTTGTCCAATCGTTTGCTTTATGAATGCGCTTATATACTTTGTATATAGAAGGTCATGTGTCCGCACGTGAGGCTCAGTTTTAGCCTCAATTTCAGCCTTGCTTTTTCCGGCGCAGTGCCTATCACGTGTGGGCACGTGATGCTCCGTTTGGGGACTTTTCCCGTTGCTTTTATATTTTTTATTCAGTTTCCGTGAGGGAACAAATGCCCCCACAGCGTTGTTCTCACGTAGGTTGCACGTGAGTGCAACACTGTCACTTTTACAGCCGTCGAATTATCTAGGGGAACGGGGAGGTGAACCGCCCTTGTCACGTCTTATAAATGCAAGGGTTTAGTTCCATAGGCAGCCACTGTTTGTTTCATCTTCTTCCTTTTTCATTTTCTTTGAGAATTTAATTCTCCTCCTCAGAGCTTAGTTCTCTGCCATTGCAATTCCAGAGTTAAAAACTCTATCAAAAAGAAACCCTTTTTGGTAAAAATATTGCACATCAGAAAGAACTTTTCTTTTTGAACAAAACTTCTGGATTTTAAATCCATTATGAGAGCTTTGTTCTCCTCTGAAAATCCGTCTCTTAAAGATCCAAAGATGTGATCTTTGAGCAGTAAACTTTCATATCTTGGGCATTCCCTTCTGATTCTTTTTAAGGCTTCATGGGATTTTTTTTCTCAAATTTTCTATGAGTTCATGGAATTTAATTCCATCACATAAAAGGAATTTAATTTCTAAAGCAAAGAGCTTAGCTCTGAAAGATCAGGAGGATCCTTTGGGAATTTTATTCCCTGGTTTTCTTGAAAATCTTTTCATAGGGTTTTACCCTTATTCGCACAAATTTGAATTTGTTGGATGCTTGACAAAACTTGTTTTCCCAAGAATTTTTTTGAATCCCAATGTTTGTTTAATGAAGGTCTTCTTGGTTCTCGTAATGAATCCCCTGTCTCATCATTGGTAAGCCGCCATATTGATTTTGTGGGGTCCATGTGTCCTGTAGGCAGTGGTCCTATGAAACAAACATTCTGTCGTCTTCTTTTGTTATTATATATATATATGGGCTGTTGGAGATAGTGCCCTCATAGTCAATTATTGGATCGCAGGTACGTGATTGCAATGATTGCGGAGGACCTATACCGGTAGGACAGTCTTACTCGAGATGATAGTATGCTATCTGGTTTGCCTTTATCAGTCGTGTATATGTTCAGGTGACTGATTGCATGTTGCATTTTGATAGAGCCTTTAGGATCTTGCTTTACTACCAACAGTATGATGGCGATCATATACGTGAGAGTTGGGTAGTTTATATGCATATCCTTAATTGTGGTCCCTAGTCGTGGGAGTTTCGAGACAGGGCATCGATACTCCGGAGTAGACTAGTGTATACAGTCGAGACCCCGACGAGGGACGGTGGCCGGTCTCACAAGCCACTGGTGTCAGTTGGATCACCTAAGATGTATACAGGTGCTCATTGGGTTATGAGTACACCGGACAGGACTCGCCGGGAATCTGCTAGTTAGTACTATACCTATCGTCAGATAGCAGTTCCCAGATGACATGTGTACAGGTTAGTTCATCGACCTGAGGTCGTCATTTTTCTCGTGTGAGTTCCCACTGTGCTTTGATTTATACCCTACCACGGCTCAAAGGAGTCGTGCAAACAGGTAGCTTTTGGGTACAGTCCCGAGCCATATGGAGGCACGTGAGCGGATCGGCAGGGGATTCGTCTCTCCCGGTATTGGGGGCGAGGTCGTGCTGTGTCTAGGAGAGCCATTACACAAAGTCTATGGGCATGGCAGGAGATTTAATGGTAGGTACTCCAGTAGTATCTCAGGGTGTTATTGGGCTTCACTCCGACACGACTTATACTGCTTCTAGGGGTCTGACGTTACTAGCCCCCTAGGCGGATATGCGATACTCATTGACGAACGGACCGGACTGTATATACATTGTCACTGTTAGGCTCAGTAGGGTTTCTGGATGAGTTCGCTCATCGACCTCCCTTGAGTTCGCTCATCGGCCACCCTTGAGGTCAGTCCATGGGCAGCCGTTATGCATAGCTAGTGCCGCTGACGGTTTGTGGTTAAACCCACTGCCAGGGTACTGACGAGTCATTAGAGTCCCCCACAGACAGTTTCCCAAGTTCGGGCGAAACGTTGTAGAGGCCGTATGGTTTTATGGCAGGGTTCGAAAAATGCACGTGCGTTTACGCACGTGTCAGTTTTCGGACAGATGATACTGGTCGGCTTTGGTTTAAGCCGGATCCGAGTATTATATTGAGTAGGTATAATATCTTTGTCTCAGTTGCATTTGTATTCGGTCGTAATACAAATGCGGGTATATTTATACAGTTTCGGGGTTGTCCTGAAATTCGTTTCAGGATCACTTTTGGAAGTTGCCAGTTTTCAGTTTTCTATCAGCCG
Source organism: Agapanthus africanus (assembly GCA_030015575.1). Classification (NCBI taxonomy): domain Eukaryota; kingdom Viridiplantae; phylum Streptophyta; class Magnoliopsida; order Asparagales; family Amaryllidaceae; genus Agapanthus; species Agapanthus africanus. Next base: position 414,874 of record JASDDO010000136.1, read on the forward strand.
TCTTTTAACATTCAATTAAAGACGGATTTATCTTTTCTTCAGTTGAGGTGAGTCAGTGTTCTAGAAGCATCTAGATGAGGTGACTAGGATTAATTGGTGTTGAGTTTTCATTGGTTGCATTAATGGTTAGATGATGTGTTATTATGACTCATCCTTTGACATTAATGATTCTTGTTTAGCTAAGGATATTTGTTCATGATATTTAGTCTTATGGTTACTCTCCCCTCTCCTACACTCACCTCCCTCTACCTATATATGACCGGCCCTCTCTCTCCTCTCTCACTCTCTTACTTGATGTTTCATTTTGGAGAAAAAGATTATGATAGTATTTGGGGAGCATGGAATTTTACAGTTCATTTCATTCCATCACCCAATTCTCTCGGCAACTTCATTAACCGTCCGTCCACAGTTTTGGACGGAACGAGATAAAGTCATCTACTCATTCTCTACATCAATCTTGGTCGTCTCTTCTAGCAAACTTGACGATCGAGTTGCCTCGAGTCAGAGGCGGGAGCCCGTTTAAAGAATCAGTGATGTGGTGCCACCTAGACGAGAAGATCGGAGATCGACGAGATCGGAGCAGCCGCAACGGAGCGTGTGATGATGGTTAAAGAACGAAGGACTCGGATCGTTCGGTATAACCTTTCTACACTCTTTACAGTTTGTTAGTTTAGCAATAATAGAAGATCCGGGTTAAAGTATACGATAGCGCCAGATAAAAAGTTTTTGTTCCGCATTTGGCGTCTGTAGACGGCCGGGGCGCTAGCGTAGACTTACAGTGGTATCAGAGCCTCACCATTTTGCTATACTAACTTGTACAACGCGTTTAAAACATCGATCGAACCGAAAATCAAAAATCGCATTTTTCTTTCTTGACAGTTTCTGTTGATTTTAAACGGTGTTCTAAAAATATTTCACACATCTCAGAAAACTGTGCAGGCTTTTCTAAGAACCACGACAAAATTTGGGGACATGACTCCACCAAACCGCCGCGGAAACGCGGCCAAACCCATGGTTTGGCCGCGCATCCGCGGCCACTTGGTGAGCTCATGCTCCCAAATTTGTACAGTGAGTTCTCTGTTGGATTTTGTGGTTTTTGGTAAATATCGTTTTGGCCCAGATTTTGTTACTGTTCACTAGTAAGTCGTGGGGCCCACTTTATGATATTTTGTCGATCGAAATTTAAACATGTTAGTTTACAGTGCTTACATTATATCTCCGACCGGGAATGTCATTTGATCGGTAAACCGCGTCTGATTGCTATAGTTCTTTTAGACGGGTTTGCGAACGTGACATTCGCGATGATGTTCTGTGTTGTGCTGTGATGTTGCGGATTTGTCGTGGTGGATAGCAGTGTGCAATGGTAGTACAGTTTGAGTTTATTTGTACATTTGATATTGCGGGGCGAGCGTCCAACATGTGGACTGCCGTCGCTGCCTGTTGTATAATATTCTTTTGGGGCACGACCAGGTTGCGGTCGATGTACCTGTTGTACTATTTTTCATTACTGTACTAGGTTTTACCCCGCGACGGAGTGCACGGATAGCCGGGTTCTGGAGGGCAACGGGTCCGCATCTCATGGCTTTGAGAGGCAGAGGGGCCCCACTCTAAAATTGCCAGACTATTCGCCGCACTCGTAGGGGGTACAGGTTGACCCAAGGAGGGGTGCTCAATTTACCGGATTCCGTGAAGTGCCGGGTGTTCCATTCACTATGCTGTGGGGACTACCTCGCTTCAGGTTTTGGCGGGTAACTTGCCGCACCCGTAGGGGTCTAGGTTTCATTGCACAGGCTATCCACACGACAGGGGAACGTCGGGTTTCAGCAGCGGCTCTGTGAAACCCGGGGATCCCAGATTATCTGTATTGTTCTGTGATGCTTATTACTTTTCTGTAATGTTGCATATTATCACGCCTGGAGCGATTATTGTATATTGGTTTATATACTATTAGATGTTGTATATGTTTTACACCCGCGCTAGTCCAGTCCCCGCTCTGTCGTTAGTTAAGTAACCTAACGGGTGATGACGGGACCCAGTGACGAATGCGGATGGCATATACGTACATTTTATTTTCGTTCTTTTCTGGTGTGATTGATTGATGGGACTGCGTTGATTCTGATCAATGCAAAGTAAAACAAACCTGTTTTAGTTGTTGGAACAAATTTAAAAAGTGTTATTGCAAAGACGTTTTCTTTTATTTTGCATAGCGGTATTCAGTGGAATATCCTGCACCTCATTCGACGAGGCAAGGGCCGATATCCCTTCACCGGGACTGACCCCTTGGGCAGAAGTTTGCGTCAGGGTAATAACTTCACTATAGTCGATTACAAGTTGTTTTGCATAGCGGTATTCAGTGGAATATCCTGCACCTCATTCCACGAGGAAAGAGCCGAGATCCCTTCACCGGGAATGACCTCTTTAGCAAAGGTTTTCGCCACTATATTTTAAAAAGCTATCAGGTTCCTTCAGCGATATCAAGTTCACTACGCTAAAGGTTTTTCGCCAAAAACCAGCCGTAGCCCTCCGTCGTTTCTTATGGATGGTCAGTAGTATTCAAGCTATGTTTGTTGGCATACGTCAAGGCATAGTGTTTGGTAGCTGCTGGGTATTCGTTTGTTGCATAGATAGATGAGTTGGTTTGGGACAGTCGTATTACCTTGTTGGCATACGTCAAGGGTATGTACGGGTGGGTTCAAATTAACAAGATAATGACGGGCAGAACTTGACATGTGACTTATGATTTGTTGACATACGCCAAGGTCATAAGAGTATGGGGCATAAATCAGATCGGGAGTTTCTAAAGAAACTGAAACTTGCCAAGTATAAACATACCTTCTGGAGTATGAGTAACGTGGATGCATTCCATCACGTTATCATGCGATGAGAGTTGGATCCCGATTCCTACTGATGAGTTGGTTTACTCTTCGGATGATCCCGATTGATTCTTCTTTAGGTTTGGAGGAGAATTTGACAGGACAGTGGGAGGTTTCCGGATTAGATAAAGTGATAACCATTCTGATCTAGGTTAGAGTGCACGCAGAGTGTTTCTTTTCTCTCTCTCTTTGGCAGCGACCTTTAACCGACCCTAGACTATGACTCAGTGACCATGTTAACCGAACCTTCTTAAAATACTGGCTTTTGGATTGTCTATGTTGCATAAGTCATTGCCACTCCTTCTTTTACCCTTTGCATTTCTCAGAACACCCGTTTTACTACGGATATCCACTTCCATTGGATAGATCCATCGTATGGTTATATACGAACTCGAAGGGACTTCTTCGAGGATGGATCCAGGTTCAGGAGAAATAGAATTGGTTTATTCATTGTCTTTTATTATCACCTTCTCTCAGGTTGCGAGGGCTCCTTGGTTTAGGAGAGTACACCTATTACGCTTATTGGATGGTCTTATTCCAAACCATAGGCAGGTGCCGAAAGGTAGGGAATGAAGAAAACCAATTAGCCTAAGTAGGGTGTACAGAAGGTAATATGTAAAGACAAAATAAAGGGATTAGAAAGAGGGCAAAGTAAATTGCGACTGATATCATTCACGACCAAAACCGCGTACTTCATCGCCACTCCTATTTCACCTTTAAAAGAATAAGGTATTATTCAGTTGTCTTTTATCATCACCTTCTCTCGAGATGCGAGTACTCCTTGGTTTAGGAAGGTACACCTATTATGCTTACTGGATAGTCTTCTTCCAAACCATAGGCTGGTGCCGAATGGTAGGGAGGGAAGAAAACCATTTAGCCTAACGATGGTGTACAGAAGGTAACGACTAAAGACAAATAAAGGGATTTGGAGAGATGGCAATAAAATATACGGTTGAAGTCATGAATTGGATTATGGAAGAGGGATTACTATGAATACCAGGATACCCCTACGAAAAATTTTCATGTTTCAGTGCATTGTTAAAGAAAACTGTTTTCCCGATTAGATACTTGCTCCAAGAGTATGTATTTACCAGGTTTCATTCTCATATCTGTATGGTTTTACAGATGATGAGTAGGAGTAAGTTATTGGGAATTAGGTGATTATCCTCATTATATCGAAATTCGTTGTAATTGGTGATATTTGAGGAAATCGCCAGGGTACAGTTTTCAACTTACGACGCACAGGTTTTGAGTTGTTTAACTCAGCGGACTTATACAGAGTATTGTATGTTGTCCAGTGTCCATCAAGACAAAGGGGTAGGTCCTCGTACTATGTTCTGTTAACTTATAACTTCTCTAGTATTTAGACAAGTGTTTCGTAGAAATACAAGGTCTAAGTTTTGAGAAGTTGTGGGTATAAGAATAGAGTAGAGAACCAGGTATCACAAGTATCGGGATTCTTCAAAGAGATCGAAAATGTAGATTCCTGTGATTGGTATTCAGATGATAGTGATGGTTTTGAGAAACGCGTTTTCTCTTTCAGGTTACTCATAATTGGATGGATTCCTAAGTTGAGTAATGCTGATTAGCCTCTTTCCATTAAGTTGATATGCACTGGAGACAGCTGCATGATTTGAATCTAGTTCCAATTAAATAAGTGCCAAAGTTTCTATATTGGATATAGAATAGATCATACCTTAAAAGATGTTAAGGTACGGGGAGTTGTCCAGCTTATGCTTAAAACCAGACTCTGGATAACTCAGGGCACGTTTCTGTAATGGCTGTTTGTGGGTTGACCCTGGCTATGACGAGGGTTAATATTCTACCATTTGGAAGATCAATAGTGATATTGTTCTTGACTCGCCACAGTTTTAGTAAAATGGATCTTTTTCAGAAAACAGTAGTGGGAGTATGGTAGAACTGGAAGTGATTCCAGAACCGCGAACGATTACGGAAAATTTAATAGGACCTATATATTCAATCAGGTTTGACATTCCATTAGCCACTCCGCAGATATGGTGGGTAACCTCAGACACCCTAGAGGTACTCCGGTAGCCTCAAGGACGGTGACAGGGAGGTTATTATCTACTCAGACTTGACACTACTGTTGTTCCAGGATATGAGACCCGGTAGGAGGGTTGTCGTAGTCAGTGGGAGCAGCGGAAGTTTAGTGGGCAAGTAGCTTATGTCTATTTATAGACTAGAGCAGTTATAGCGGAGATAGATCATCTAATTTTGATGTGACAGTCATAGGTTTGACTTCAATCAGATTAGGGGATGGATCTGTTAAGAAGGTAGTAGGGTGTGATGTCATGGTATCTGGATGACATACACAGAGTAGGAAGTAAAATTCCTATACTACGAACCGTTGTACTGTGGTCGTCGCACAGTTGTTTCTCCAGACAGGATATGGATGTAATATTTGACATTCTGGTTTCTAGATCTATGGTTTTAGATCTGGACTTGGGTAGTTTCCCAATGTGGGTACTTTGACAGATATTCTAATGGTTTTTAGAATAGTTGACTCCTAGCATGGTGGTGTACCTGCAGGTGAAGGAGTCACCCTCTCTAAAGGTGTCGTATAAACTAAAGGGGAGAGGGTAGTGCATGATTGGCAGACCACTTGCTTAGGCAATTGAGTCAATCATAAGATGTCAAGTACCACACCAGATGTTGTTTTTGTTAGTTATATGTATGCCCTAGAGGCCATTACTGTACATAGGATGTATATTGTAGTGGATGCTGGGACATATATAGGGAGGACTTTCTTGCCCGACATGATAGTATGCTATCTGGTTGCACTTTACCTTAACGTGTATGCTGATTGTCTCTCTGTTACATGTTGGTAAAGCCCTTAGGATCTGTACTTGACTACCTGGACTATGATGCGGATCATACTAGTGGGGACATGGTAGTCCATAAGTACATCCTTCAAAGTCCCTAGTCGTGGGTGTATCGAGACGGGGCATCGATATACCAGAGTAGACTAGCGTATACCTTCTCGACCCATACAGATGGGCGATGGATGATCCCATATCCATCGGTGTTTGACATCAGAGATGACATACGGGTGCTCAGTAGAGACTGGGTACACTGGACGGACTCGCCGAGAACTCCCAGATGGTATTATACCTCACGTCAGATGGCAGTTCTCTGGTGACACTGGTACAGAGTAGTCTGTTGACCCGAGATCGTCATAGAGTCTTGTGTGGTTCCCACTGTGCTTTGATTTCCATCTTACCACGTCCAAGAGGGCGTGCAAAATGGTGGTTTTTGGGTACAGTCCCGAGTCACATGGAGGCAATGAGCGATAGGAGGGGATTCGTCTCTCCCGGTATATGGGGGTTGATGTTGCGCTGTGTTCGATTGGCTATAACAGGAAATCCCTGGCCAGGGTTGCAGAGATTTACTGGTAAATGTTACCAGTAGTTTCTCGAATTGTTATAGGCCTTATATCGACACGACTTATTGAGTTATTGGGGTCTGACGTTTACCACCCCTAGACTTGATATGCGACATATCAGACGATCAGACCGGACTGTACGGTAGTGTTACTGGTCGGATTCACTGGAGTGTGAGCGGGCTTGCTCGTCGATCTTCAGATCGCTCAATACCTGGGTGGCCGTTACGTTTAGCAGACCGCTTGCGGCTTGTGGGTGTTTGATATGATCATCATTCGCTGCCGGCGTATTGACGAGTCTTTAGAGTCCTACACAGAGGTTTCCTGGCTCAAGCGAAACGAAATAGGAGCGCATATGAGATATGTGCGGGACCGAGAATAATGCGTGTATGTGATACCGTATTCTATTCTCGCGATAAATGTATCGAATGGTTGTATGCGATATAACCTAGTTATCGATTCAAGCGTTGATTCGATAAGCCGATATATTGTATACTAGTCGGTTGTGTGCGACATAACCGGATCATTGAATCAAGTGTTGATTTAATGATTTAATGCATATTTATATATTTGATATATTACTTTGCATCAACTAGTATCGGTTTACTTAAGATGGATTTTCTCACTCGGATGTGCGCATTACATATGCGATATGATTTTGTGCACTTGCTTGTATCATGTTTGATGATGCATGCTTTTTGGTTAAGTGTAAAGTATTAAACCTTGGTTAATGAAATGGTTAGGGTTTATAATTTAGTTATTCATTTATCTTATTTAGTTATCCATTCATTTTTGATAAATGAATAAAAGAAAGAGAAAAGGATGGTGGCTTCTTTTGTTGTTTTGTTAAAGCTTCATGAAGCTTTGACTTAGTCCACTATTCTTATCTCATCCTTAACCCTAACCATACCACTCAACCATGATTAATTCTCTACACTAAACCATGGTTCTAAGATGATAAGAATGTATTATTCTTTTCTTTTTAGAATTAACTTATCATAAGCTTCTTCTTCTTCTTCCTTGACTTCAAGAAGAAAAGCTTCACCTCCATCAATGGTGATTGATGCATATGAGTGAGAAATCCAATTCTAAAGTCTACCCACTTCCTATTTCTTCATCCTCTACCTCTTGCCAAGTAGTAGAGTGTGTTTACTTCATAAGTTTCATGACTTGGTGAAGTTGTGAGCTTGATATAGCGATGCCTCGACGTAGATCATCTTCGGCATGGACATCGACGACCTAGCTTGCCCATTCTCCGACGAAGCCGATCCTAGAGCCCGGATTTGACTTGGACAGCGGAGAGGACTTCGTTGCGGAGCTATGGAGGTGGAGCACCGGATCTACAAAGGTTGTATTTCCGTTTTCTCATTAGTTAAGTGTTAACTAGTTCTTGTTCGCCTAGACATCTAGCAATCGATCCGTAGTTTAGGGTTTGTAGGCACCATAATTTTTGAAATTGCCATGGTTGATGGCTTGGGAGACCTTACTTGAGTGCCTAGGAACCCTACAGTTTTTGCACTAGATGCAATGAGTTTGTATTAATCCAATCCTGGAGAAACATAAGGAAGCAGTTTTAGAACATAAGTACATGTTCTACGGATTTGATGACGGCAGCCTTTTTCGGGAGACGGTTATCATTCCAGGCTTCAAAGGTGACGTGGTTGACAGAGTGATTGTCAGAGTTTTAGTTTTTCCCTATGACGAAGAGGGACAGTATTATGGACAGGTGGTCCAAGAGGATACTGTGGGAGGCATGGTGCCGGATACTGATTAGGTTCAGTGATCGATACAGTCTAAGAAGTTTGGATTTGGAGTTCATTTATGAACTAGGTCCCATCAGATTTCCAGACATATTCTAAGACAGGTATTACTCGATTCGGGAGATGGCTTTCTCCGTGAACTTGAGATTTAGAGAGATATAGAAAGAAACATTTAGGCGGATCCACTCACTTAGGCTATTTCTCGAACACAATAGTTTTACAAACGGGCTTTGTGAAACTGATTAGTAGAGGAGTTGGATGTTCGGTTTCACACGGGCTGTGAGTAGTCGACATCCCAATATTAGCCTTGAGTGCAAGTGGGAGATTGTTGGAGATAGTGCCCTCATAGTCAATTATTGGATCGCAGGTACGTGATTGCAATGATTGCGGAGGACCTATACCGGTAGGACAGTCTTACTCGAGATGATAGTATGCTATCTGGTTTGCCTTTATCAGTCGTGTACATGTTCAGGTGACTGATTGCATGTTGCATTTTGATAGAGCCTTTAGGATCTTGCTTTACTACCAACAGTATGATGGCGATCATATACGTGAGAGTTGGGTAGTTTATATACATATCCTTAATTGTGGTCCCTAGTCGTGGGAGTTTCGAGACAGGGCATCGATACTCCGGAGTAGACTAGTGTATACAGTCGAGACCCCGACGAGGGGCGGTGGCCGGTCTCACAAGCCACTGGTGTCAGTTGGATCACCTAAGATGTATACAGGTGCTCATTGGGTTATGAGTACACCGGACAGGACTCGCCGGGAATCTGCTAGTTAGTACTATACCTATCGTCAGATAGCAGTTCCCAGGTGACATGTGTACAGGTTAGTTCATCGACCTGAGGTCGTCATTTGTCTCGTGTGAGTTCCCACTGTGCTTTGATTTCTACCCTACCACGGCTCAAAGGAGTCGTGCAAACAGGTAGCTTTTGGGTACAGTCCCGAGCCATATGGAGGCACGTGAGCGGATCGGCAGGGGATTCGTCTCTCCCGGTATTGGGGGCGAGGTCGTGCTGTGTCTAGGAGAGCCATTACACAAAGTCCATGGCCATGGCAGGAGATTTACTGGTAGGTACTCCAGTAGTATCTCAGGGTGTTATTGGGCTTCACTCCGACACGACTTATACTGCTTCTGGGGGTCTGACGTTACTAGCCCCCTAGGCGGATATGCGATACTCATTGACGAACGGAACGGACTGTATATACATTATCACTGTTAGGCTCAGTAGGGTTTCTGGATGAGTTCGCTCATCGGCCTCCCTTGAGTTCGCTCATCGGCCACCCTTGAGGTCAGTCCATGGGCAGCCGTTATGCATAGCTAGTGCCGCTGACGGTTTGTGGTTAAACCCACTGCCAGGGTACTGACGAGTCATTAGAGTCCCCCACAGACAGTTTCCCAAGTTCGGGCGAAACGTTGTAGAGGCCGTATGGTTTTATGGCAGGGTTCGGAAAATGCACGTGCGTTTACGCACGTGTCAGTTTTCGGACAGATGATACTGGTCGGCTTTGGTTTAAGCCGGATCCGAGTATTATATTGAGTAGGTATAATATCTTTGTCTCAGTTGCATTTGTATTCGGTCGTAATACAAATGCGGGTATATTTATACAGTTTCGGGGTTGTCCTGAAATTCGTTTCAGGATCACTTTTGGAAGTTGCCAGTTTTCAGTTTTCTATCAGCCGTCTTTTAACATTCAGTTAAAGACGGATTTATCTTTTCTTCAGTTGAGGTGAGTCAGTGTTCTAGAAGCATCTAGATGAGGTGACTAGGATTAATTGGTGTTGAGTTTTCATTGGTTGCATTAATGGTTAGATGATGTGTTATTATGACTCATCCTTTGACATTAATGATTCTTGTTTCGCTAAGGATATTTTTTCATGATATTTAGTCTTATGGTTACTCTCCCCTCTCCTACACTCACCTCCCTCTACCTATATATGGCCGGCCCTCTCTCTCCTCTCTCACTCTCTCACTTGATGTTTCATTTTGGAGAAAAAGATTATGATAGTATTTGGGGTGCATGGAATTTTACAGTTCATTTCATTCCATCACCCAATTCCCTCGGCAACTTCATTAACCGTCCGTGCACAGTTTTGGACGGAACGAGACAAAGTCATCTACTCATTCTCTACATCAATCTTGGTCGTCTCTTCTAGCAAACTTGACGATCGAGTTGCCTCGAGTCAGAGACGGGAGCCCGTTTAAAGAATCAGTGATGTGGTGCCACCTAGACGAGAAGATCGGAGATCGACGAGATCGGAGCAGCCGCAACGGAGCGTGGGATGATGGTTAAAGAACGAAGGACTCGGATTGTTCGGTATAACCTTTCTACACTCTTTACAGTTTGTTAGTTTAGCAATAATGGAAGATCCGGGTTAAAGTATACGATAGCGCCAGATAAAAAGTTTTTGTTCCGCATTTGGCGTCTGTAGATGGCTGGGGCGCTAGCGTAGACTTACATGGGCTCCACTAATGGTTTTTCTTTCCCTTGTTTCAGGAAAACTGGCTTCTCTTCCCTACTTTCCTTTTACTCGCTCAGATGCTGCTTTTCCACAATCGCCGTCAGACGAACAAGTAATGGCGATGATCAGGGCCCATGACAGGGACTGTACCAGTTTGCACTTGTGGGGAACTTGGTATAGGCGCATCAACCGGGGTCGCCGCAGATTTCTTTATGAAGTGCCAACAGAGCCTCTTCGCCCAAATTTGCCGATGGAGCATCCGCAGACTGCTTTTGCGGTGGAAGCAGTTGATTGGACTCCTACAGGCCGGCTTGAGCCGTCGACAGTTGGGATACCAAACCAACCTTTGCCGGCCATAGACATCTTAGGGCGTCGCATTTGCCAAGGTGATGCCCAACCCTGGGGACAAGTCTATAAGATAGGGCTTACCCCTCACCATCTAACGGGCTATCTTCTTTGGGCTCGCTATGTTCTGTCCGCTCATCATGCACGATTGCAGAAAGTCGGGCTTTATCAGGCGGTGTATGCATCCCTCTTTCATTATCAGTCCCCCCATGTCTGGTGGATTAAAGCTTTCATAAATCAATGGAATCTCCCCACCATCACTTTCTTGCTAGGGGATCATGAGGTCTCGATTTCTCTGGAAGAGTTTCATGAGATCTCTGGATTGCCGATCAAGGGAGAGCACTATGAAGATTTGCTGCCTCCCGATGAGTATGCATTCATGACTGTACCTGCTATGCTTGATGGCTTATCGACCGAAAATGCTGTCCGTCATAAGTATCCAAGTCTAATCAAGACTCTGGGTATTTTCGAGAAGCTGTTCACGGAGTCAGAGGGACAAGGCGTCACTTTTAACAGTTTTATCGCCTTCTTCCTCCGTGAAGATGTCCTATCAAAGGAGGCTCCAAAATTTATGAATATTAACGACCCTTTTGGGTTTGGGTTGAATAAGCTGCCAGCCAAAGAAGAGGATTTACCGCAGTTTTACATCCCGATCATGCCGGCCGTGTCCTTCGATTCAATTGCGGCTCCCGGCATGGACTAGGAGACCTTCTTTGTTAGTTTTATCAGCCTTTGGTTCAACTGGTTTTCCATTCTAACGCATCGACGCTTCATGAGAGCCTTCGTCATCTATCCCGCTCATCGTGTAGCCGAAGAGGCACAGTTGGCTATTGGCATTATAGGGTTATCGCGCTTATACCATAGGCTGAGCACTGCGGCCAATACTTCGACCCCGGATGTAGATGTGGTGAGTTTCTCCCTCCACTATTTTACGTCGTGGATTGAGATGCACATATTGGGGGCATTCGCATCGCACCAGAGGCTGAATTTCTATAATGCTTACACCTTCCCGTGGCTCATAAGGTTGGTGGACGCTTCTGCTGATCCGACTCAGCTAGGGACACTTCGTGTTTTGCTTAACCCGTATGTTAATGAAGGTAGGATGGTATTAAATGACCGAGTCCTCTCTGCTCCTTCAGGACCTATTCAACAGTTGTTCGATTTATCGAAAGGGGGAGCACCATCCTTGAAGCCTAAGGAAATTATGCACTTGTATTCGATTAGGCCGGGTTATTTGGTGTTTCGTCAAAATGATGCAGCTCTTTTCATGCGGTACAATCCGCACCGCTTTGCTCGGCAATTTTGGGTTATAACCAGGGTGTTCCCTTCGAGGCATTTTTGGTAGAGCCCAGCTCATCTATGGGAGTTGTTCGTGACATCACCCATCACTTTATGCGACTTAACACCGGCTCTCATTTCGTGATCCCCAAGGCCGATTATATTCCAAGGTGTGTAGGGTCCTTTACGGGTTGGTACCGCCATCGAGTGGGTCCCATCATTGCCGAGGAGAAGCAGATACTCTTCGGATATAGAGCTTTCGCCCCGATCTAAGCCACGGCCGTTCCGCCGCGACCGCGAACAGTGGTTCGCCCTCCATTGAGGGGTACCAGTGCTTTACTTATCCCTGAGGCGGCAGATGCAGAATCGACTCCTCCTATAGTTGGCATGCCAATGCGTACTAGAGCCCAGGCAAAGGCTTCCGATAAGGCGCCAGCAGTAGTTCCATCATTTTGTCACGTCCCGAAAGTACGGAACATGACCGGCACTTAAACTACGAAACGTCTCGAGGCGTACGTAATCTAAGTAAACCGAAAACCCAGAAATCCAAACCAAGAAAAGTAGTAGAGTGAAGGAAAACCAATTTAAAACAAGCAGTTTTAATAGCATAAGCCGAATCATGCGGTCTTTTAGAACATCAAAATTTACTAAAAATTTCGGCAGAGTCTCCTTTGTAAATACTGGCCCCCAAACGGGATACAACATGAATAGTATACGAAATCAATAAAAATACATCCCCAAGCGGGAGCTAGCTCTTCGTCAATCGACGATCACAACCACACAAGCAATATAATATACAACGCCAACGACAAGGATCAAAATTCAAAAGGAAACTCAAAACCACAAGAAAACCGCAGAAATATAACGCGCGACTCTAAGGTCGAAGCAATAACATCACTGGTCTCTATCTCAAAATAAATACATGTTTGGTTGATGGAACTTTTAGATACAACAGAATAATAATATTCAAGATATATAATGGGGGTACGATACAAGTAAACCCACCTACTAGCAAATCACCCGAAGGAAACTATGCCCGCAAGCCGTAATGAAACATGTACGGCAAACCTGCAAGAAACTGGGGCACAACGGGGGTGAGTTGCCAACTCATGAATAGAAAAACATCAACGGAAAGAAATCGCATAAATAACGCAAGCTAGGTCAAAGATCATAATATATCCTCAATTATATATATAACATGCAACCTATAACAAGGCTAGGGTAAATATCTAACCCGAGTGTAATCTCATGTGCCCGTGTCAGTGCCTCAGGTAGCAATATATCATAAGAATAAAGTATGAATGCACGGAAACAGAATACATGTAAATGAAGAACTGTTTTCATAATTTAGTGAGATTTCCTTTGTATTTTTAAAATGAGGTATCATAATGAAATCAGCATAAAACAGTGCCTAGCATCGGCAAAAAACGTAATCCCAATATCTCGATATCTCTGTATCACAGTCTCTGTGTAGGGTTCCTAGGCATAAGAAGGAGGTCTCACAAGGCATCAACCATGCCAATTTCAAATTTTACGGGTGCCGAGAAACCCTAATACGGATCGTCGGCTAGAATTTTAGGCGAAAACAATAAGTAGTTAACAACTAAACTACAAGAATGGAAATACAACCTTTGTAGATCTGGTCCTCCACCTCCATAGCTCCGCAATGAAGTCTCCTCGCTGTCCAAATCGAATTCCGAGCTCTAGCGTCGGCTTCATCGGAGAAATGGGAGGGCTAGGTCATCGACAACGATGCCGAAGATGATCTACGTCGAGGCATCACAAGATCAAGCTCCCACTTTACCAAGTCATGAAACCTGTGAAGAAAACACACTCTACTACTTGGCAAGAGGTAAAGGATGAAGAAATAGGAGGTGGGTTCACTTTAGAATTGGATTTCTCACTCTTTTTCTCACTTTGCCATTGTTGGTAGCAAGCTTCTTCATGTGAAGAAGAAGAAGAAGATGATGATGATAATATGATAAGTATTTTTCAAAATAGAAAATAATGTGAATACTTATCATATGGCAACCATGGTCAAGTGTAGAGAATAAACTAAGGTTAGTTAAAGGGTTAGGGTTAAGCATGAAGACAAAATGGTCACTTAGTCAAAGATGCTTTGAAGCTTCAAGAAGCTTCAAGCAAAGAACAAAGAAAGCTACCATTTTCTCTTTATCATTTCCAAAATAAAATAAATGAATAAGAAAATGAAAACCCTAACCAATATACAACCATGGTTTAATCTTTACACAAACCCTAGTGAGCATGTATCATCAAACATGATACAAACTTGTGTACAAAAGTATATCACATATACAATGTGCACATAAAGTGAGAAAATCCATTTAAAGTGAACCGATACTAGTTAATGCAAAGTAATATATCAAATATATAATTATACATTAAATCATTAAATCAACATTTGATTTAATGATCCGGTCATATCGCATATAACCGACTAGTATCAACAGTAACATCTTATCGAATCAACACTTGATCCGATAACCCGGCTATATCGCATATAACCGATCAATGTTACAAATCGCGAGAATCAAATACAGTATCATATACTGGTATTATTCTCGGTCCCGCACATATCTCATATGCACTCCTATTTCGTTTCGCTTGAACCAGGAAACCTCTGTGTAGGACTCTAAAGACTCGTCAATACGCCGGCAGCAGGTGATGATCATATCAAACACCCACAAGCCGCAAGCGGTCTGCTAAACGTAACGGCCACCCGGGTATTGAGCTATCAGAAGATCGACGAGCAAGCCCGCTCATACTCCTGTGAATCCAACCAGTAACACTTACCGTACAGTCCGGTCTCGTCGTCTGATATGTCGCATATCTCGCCTAGGGGTGGTAAACGTCAGACCCCAATAGCTCGATAAGTCGTGTCGATATGAGGTCTATAACAATTCGAGAAACTACTGGTAACACTTACCAGTAAATCTCAGCAACCCTGGCCAGGGATTTCCGGTTATAGCCAATCGAACACAGCGCAACATCAACTCCCTATACCGGGAGAGACGAATCCCCTCCTATCGCTCATTGCCTCCATGTGACTCGGGACTGTACCCAAAAACCACCGTTTTGCATGCCCTCTTGGATGTGGTAAGGTGGAAATCAAAGCACAGTGGGAACCACACAAGACTCTATGACGATCTCGGGTCAACAGACTACTCTGTACCAGTGTCACCTGAGAACTGCCATCTGACGTAAGGTATAATACCATCTGGGAGTTCTCGGCGAGTCCGTCCAGTGTACCAAGTCTCTACTGAGCACCCGTATATCTCCTTTGATGTCAAACACCAATAGATATGGGATCATCCATCGCCCATCTGTATGGGTCGAGAAGGTACACGCTAGTCTACTCTGGTATATCGATGCCCCGTCTCGATACACCCACGACTAGGTACTTTGAAGGATGTACTTATGGACTACCATGTCCCCACTAGTATGATCCGCATCATAGTCCAGGTAGTCAAGTACACATCCTAAGGGTTTACCAACATGTAACAGAGAGACAATCAGTATACACGTTAAGGTAAAGAGTAACCAGACAGCATACTATCATGTCGAGCAAGAAAGTCCTCCCTATATATGTCTCAGCATCCACTACAATATACATCCTATGTATAGCAATGGCCTCTAGGGCATACATATAACTAACAATCTCCCACTTGCACTAGGGCCATCTGATAGCAGTGGTTGTAGTATCTCATACTCAACCATCCCATAAAAGTCTCTCTCTGGGAAAAGGCCTTTGTGAGTGGATCCGCCGTGTTGTCCTCTGAGTCTGTTCTCCTAACCTCGATCACCCTGGAGATCAACCATCTCCATGATCAGGTGATACTGCCTTAGATTATGTCTGGGTCACTGATGGGACCGGGGTTCCCGGGTCAAAGCCACCCTTCCATTGTCACACAATGGTAGGAACCTAGTTCATCTCATGAACCAATATACACCCAAACAGCCTCTTTGGTACCATCTTAAGTAGCGATGTATCCAGCCTTTATCGTCTAGTATGTCACGGTATCTAGCTTGGAACTCTTCCAACATACCGTCCCTCGATAGAGGGTAAAGACAATGCCTGTGACTGACATTCAGTCGTCCTTATCACCCTGGAACACTTCCAGCGATTCTCCCCAGGATCAATTGATACCTTCTCACTACAGCTAGTGAGTATTCTAACACCCAAATAACATCTATCTCATAGATGAAAACTCAGGATTTAGGAGGTATCACTTTGATCCTATGTGGAGAATCATTGTGATAAGAGGAGATTGATCGAGCGTAGCATAGGAAACTTCTTCCCTATCAAGAGTATGTCATCCACGTACTCTACGAGGATCGCCACCATACTCCCTACTACCTTTTTGTATATACAAGGTTCATCTACCATTTTGATGAAGTCAAACTATTTGACTACTACATCAAAACAGATGTTCTAACTCCGCGATGCCTGCTTTATCCTATAAAGCATCTTGTACACGTTTCCGCTGCTCCCACTGTTTACGAAGCCCTCTGACTGTGTACTTATAGACTCTCTCTTCTAAAACATCATTTAGAAAAGCAGTCATGACACCCAACCGCCAGATATCGTAGTTATGGTATGTTGCCGTGGCAAGTAGGATCCGGATGGACTTAAGCATAGCCACTGGAAAAGGTTTCATCATTATCCATGCCTGGTCAATGACGAAAATCTTTAACAAGTCTAGCTTTTGAAAGTCTCAACTTTTCCATGTACACCAAGTAATCTTCTCAAGATATACTTGCTCCTGATGGGGATTTAACCCTTCAGATATAGCAACTAAAGTCCATACATTGTTGGTGTATAAGGATTCCATCTCAGATCGCTAAGCATCCAGCCATTCTTACAGAGTCTTACTCCTGATAGCCAGCTCGAAACTAGTTGGGTCATCATCTCATGATGCAATCCTCGCTCCCACTGTCATAGAGAAACAGAAGTATCTCTCAGGTGGGTGAGGAACCCTACTAGATCGGCGGAGAGGCTGAGGTTCGTTGGCATCTACTGAATCCTTTGGTTTTATCAAATCATCTGATGTAATTTGTATAGCTGGAACTTTTCCAGTTCTACATTACAGACCTTGCCTCGAGCTTGTCTGGATTTTGCTTTTAGACATAGGCCGGACAATCCCAAATCTTAACTAGCTTAAGACATGGGCTCTTCCCTTTCCATATCACATATGAAGTGGTAGGCAACAGATTTGATTTGAACCCTATTCAATAGGAATGCAGATTCTTAATTGCATAACTCCCGAAAGGAAATAGGAAACTCAGTAGTACTCATCATAGAGCACACCTTATCATATAGGGTGTGATTGCTCCGCCCCAATATACCATCATGCTATGGTGTATACGAGGGAGTAATGCTGAGAGAGAATCTCATTCTCCTTTAGAATAATCCAAGAATTCCGTGCTCAAGTATTCTCCTCAAAGGACATAATACTTATACCCGTTTTGGTTCTCTACTTCTAACTTATATTCTGTGAATACCTCAAAAGTTTCTGACTTGTGTTTCAACAGGAACATATGTCTGAATCATGAGAGATCATCAGAGAACGTAATGAAGTATAAAGAACCAGTCCTGGCATGTGTAGACAGGGGACCTTACATACATCATCATGTATCAGTCCCAAGAGTTTACTAACTCTTTCTCTGTTTCCAATAAACAGAGCTATGGTCATCTTATCTCTGTGACATGACTGGCAAGTTTCACAAGATGGAAATTCAAACTGATTTAAATATGCATCTAAATGTAACTTCAGCTAGTCGGGTCGCATTGATATGACCTAGTCTACAATGCCTCAAGAAGGATTCGTTCATTTCTGAACTCTTCCTCTTGTGTGTGTTCTGTATACTTAAAACTGTAGTTTGATTTAGAACATCAATGCTTTTAGATAACGTGCCTGAACCGATCAACTTTTGATATAGGAAATGTTCAAAACATTATCCAACAATATAAAATTATATCCTTTCTTTAATAATAAAGAGACTGATATGATTTTGTATATCAGGTTTGGTATCTAATAACATTCGTTCAGAATCAATGTATTGGTAATACAGGGTGACAGTGACCGACAGACTTGGCTGCAACTCTTGCCCCATTTTCTGCCTCATGAAACTTATCACCCGTACTCAGTTTTTCTACATTTTTGTAGCCCTATGTAACAGATTACATATCTGGGATCCTGATCCGGTATCATATACCCAGGATGCGGAGGATACTGAGAAACAGTTCTTTGTAATGAACACACCCGAAGATGATGCATCAACATGCACTCTCTTCGTTTGGGCGGCACGGGATTTCTGGTAATCCCCAATTTCCTGCTCTGTCTTATAACAATTATAAGTTGGAGCGGGACCAACGTTCCCCAGCTCAGTATAACAAGCGGGTTCGGTCAATATTCCGTATTTTTATCTTGATTAAGACGTAACATGGTCGCTACCAGGAGAGAGAGAGAGAAGAAAACACTCAGCGTGCGCTCTTGCAAGAATAGATTGGTTATTATTTTATCTAATCAGGATGGCTCCCACTGTTCTTATCAAATCTTCCTTCAAACCCTAAAAGGAAAGACTAGCCGGGATTAATTGCACACTACAAGTTCGCTAATCTTTCAGCCAGGCCAGTGTCGGTACTTTGAGGGAGGTCCCCCGTGCTTTCGCACGAACCTAATTAATGTAAACCTCGTTTTCCCAGAGGCGTAACCCCGTTGACACCTTTCTAGACACCTACTTGATCGGCTAATTGTAATGTATAAAACTCTCCCAGGAGTAACTCTTACTCGCAGCGAGTATCGGGATCCAACTATCTCATAGAAGGTAAGCAATCTCATTGCAAATTTCAACACTTGAAATTCCCGATAATATTTTGCCCCAAACGATCTATGACCTTGACAAGGTCAACAAACCATAGACCGCAAGTCAAGTTCAACCCGTCATTTCTTGATTGAATCAAACCCACCCGCACGACCCTTGACAAGGTCAACAAGGCCGCACGACTACCCTAACCCAATCTGCATCATATGCATAAGCAGATAAATACTGGTTAGCTACCGCACACTGCTCCTTGACAAGGTCAACAAATGCATCACGAATACTAAACAGGACTTATCTGAAATGACGGACGGCTACGACAGGTTTTTCTGAAAACCTATTGCGTAATGAACTTGATATCGTTGTAGAATCAAATGATTTTAAAATGGAGTGCTTTTGAGGCTTTTCTAGTTTTGCTAAAGGAGTCACTCCCGGTGAAGGGATCGTCGGTCCTTTTCTCGTCGAATGAGGTGCGGGATATATCATATATATCACTGTGCAAAGCAGAACTTTTAAAAGCAATCAAAAGACAAACCGAGTGTGTAGCATCTGCCAGTTATTGCTAAAGGAGTCACTCCCGGTGAAGGGATCTCGGTCCTTTCCTCATCGAATAAGGTGCAGGATATATCATATGTACCGCTGTGCAAAGCAAGAACTGTAGCTACCTGTTTTATTTTGAAATTCGATTCTACAACATCTTTAGGTTTCTTTTATTTCATTAATCTCATTAATGAAGTCCCATCATTTAAATTACCTAAACATCACAGAAAAATACGACGTACACTTATGCCATCCGCATTCGCCTCGATGTCCCCTCGTGCACCGTTAGGTTAAGTAACTAACGGCAGAGCGGGGCAGGGCTAGCGCGGGTGTAAAACATAAGTAACGTCTATATAATATATCATATATACAATATACAGTATTCATCACAGAACATCACATGATCACATCACAGATATCGCAGCAGAAGAAACATATGAAATATTGGATATACTAGGACATCCGTGTTTTCAATACGAGCCAGTTTAAAACACAGATTCCACGGTCGTGATGAATAGCCAAACCCACACCCCTAGACCCCTACGAGAGCGGCAAGCAACCCTACCAATTCTGGAGTTAGGAGACCCGGACTCGACTCCTCGAGTTGGTCTCCCACTGGACTCCAGAACCCGGTTACTTGTGCCCTCCTCCTTGGGTCTATCCTAGTGCGGAAAAGTAAATAATATACAAAAGGTGACATCTCCCGCAACCTGGAAGTGTCCCAATAAAAGAATATTACATACAAGTTTTTACATGAATGAAAATGAAAAACGCTCATCTCACATAAAAACCCCTGGCTATTCAAACACGACGATCCAATATAACATATCTAGCAACACATAACATCACATGTCATCAACGTAAGCAAATATGCGCATCCCAATTGTCGTTGACATATAGCAACGAAACCGGCGATATCACATATTACACTTACGGTCACAGAAAAGAAAGTGTAAAACTACAACAGTTGGAATCCGCAAACTCTTTAGACATCGCATGCCTAATCAAATGAAATACTTAGACATCGTATGCCTAACAATTATAAACCCCGCATTTTAGTCTCATTATCGAAAACACTTTTCAATACCAAGTCGGGCAATTCAACAGGATTCCCGACATTTTGATCGAATGCTCGTCGCAAACTTTAGTAGGCGGCCGCACCCCCGACGCCGTCGACGAAGTGCACCAAGGCGGAACACCGCTGCCGCGAGCACCCAAACGGATGCTTTCGGCGACGGGGTTCTCCTACGGTCAATTGGTCGAGGCTATGGAGTGAGGCTGTCTATTAAGTTTACCCGGCGAGTATCCGCGTACGCTACGTGATTGCGACGGACTTTTGATCACATCAAAATTCCGTGGCAACCGATCAAGTGAGACTAAAGTGCTATGTTTATAACATTCATTCAGTTATCTCATAACTTTTTGTGAATTCCAATTATTGTATCACATTCCGAATAAGATAGAAAATGTTAAACTTTCCGATCGAATAATCGAACACCCAAGTTTTCCTGAAACAGCTCATCACATGAAATAAGTTCAAAAACATTCACTTCATGCCTCAGTACCAACGGTCCAGCCGTAGAAGGGTCAAGCCAACGCCTCACATGTGGCACGCCGTACTGCCCCAAACCCAAAGGTTCAAAGGGCAGTTCAAGACAGTCACATAATCGAGTTAAGGTTTGTTGTCTTCTAGAGGGACCATCGCGTTACTTGCACTACTTAGAACGTTGTTAAACTACGGAAAAATCCAACACTTGGAAATTTCCCGACAGGGAAAAAGATGGGTATTTATATCCGGTTGAACTTTTTAACATATTCAAAAAATATCCGGAAAGACACAGACAAGATTAGACAATCCGATCGAATCACCGAAGTCCCAATACAACCCCAGAAAACTCAACTGTTGAGTATAAATTAAAAGTATCCAGAATACACAAGAATCACCAAAGAGACAACTGAAGAGAACTCACAGCCTGATCATCACAGACGGCCGCGGAACCGCCGCAAAAAGAGGGTCAACGCCGCGGTTCTGCGGCCGTACTGTAGAATTAGACTGTCGTTTTCTGCAGTTTTTCTAAGAATTTCCTGCACATTTTTCTGCATATTTTTAATTTGAAAAAATCCCTGTTTTCGAAAAAAGTCCAGAGAGCATGGAAAATTGGGGTTTCGGGTTCGATCGGGTTTCTAACATCGTCTACGCATCGCCTAAGGCTCTAGCTAGGCACTGATACCATTGTAGGGTTCCTAGGCATAAGAAGGAGGTCTCACAAGGCATCAACCATGCCAATTACAAATTTTACGAGTGCCGAGAAACCCTAATACGGATCGTCGACTAGAATTTTAAGCGAAAACAATAAGTAGTTAACAACTAAACTACAAGAACGGAAATACAACCTTTGTAGATCCGGTCCTCCACCTCCATAGCTCCGCAATGAAGTCTCCTCGCTGTCCAAATCGAATCCCGAGCTCTAGCGTCGGTTTCATCGGAGAAATGGGCGGGCTAGGTCATCGACAACGATGCCGAAGATGATCTACGTCGAGGCATCACAAGATCAAGCTCCCACTTCATCAAGTCATGAAACTTGTGAAGAAAACACACTCTACAACTTGGCAAGAGGTAAAGGATGAAGAAATAGGAGGTGGGTTCACTTTAGAATTGGATTTCTCACTCTTTTTCTCACTTTGCCATTGTTGGTAGCAAGCTTCTTCATGTGAAGAAGAAGAAGATGATGATGATGATAATATGATAAGTATTTTTCAAAATAGAAAATAATGTGAATACTTATCATATGGCAACCATGGTCAAGTGTAGAGAATAAACTAAGGTTAGTTAAAAGGTTAGGGTTAAGCATGAAGACAAAATGGTCACTTAGTCAAAGATGCTTTGAAGCTTCAAGAAGCTTCAAGCAAAGAACAAAGAAAGCCACCATTTTCTCTTTATCATTTCCAAAATAAAATAAATGAATAAGAAAATGAAAACCCTAACCAATATACAACCATGGTTTAATCTTTACACAAACCCTAGTGAGCATGTATCATCAAACATGATACAAACTTGTGTACAAAAGTATATCACATATACAATGTGCACATAAAGTGAGAAAATCCATTTAAAGTGAACCGATACTAGTTAATGCAAAGTAATATATCAAATATATAATTATACATTAAATCATTAAATCAACACTTGATTTAATGATCCGGTCATATCGCATATAACCGACTAGTATCAACAGTAACATCTTATCGAATCAACACTTGATCCGATAACCCGGCTATATCGCATATAACCGATCAATGTTACAAATCGCGAGAATCAAATACAGTATCATATACTGGTATTATTCTCGGTCCCGCACATATCTCATTTGCGCTCCTATTTCGTTTCGCTTGAACCAGGAAACCTCTGTGTAGGACTCTAAAGACTCGTCAATACGCCGGCAGCAGGTAATGATCATATCAAACACCCACAAGCCGCAAGCGGTCTGCTAAACGTAACGGCCACCCGGGTATTGAGCGATCAGAAGATCGACGAGCAAGCCCGCTCATACTCCTGTGAATCCAACCAGTAACACTTACCGTACAGTCCGGTCTCGTCGTCTGATATGTCGCATATCTCGCCTAGGGGTGGTAAATGTCAGACCACAATAGCTCGATAAGTCGTGTCGATATGAGGTCTATAACAATTCGAGAAACTACTGGTAACACTTACCAGTAAATCTCAGCAACCCTGGCCAGGGATTTCCAGTTATAGCCAATCGAACACAGCGCAATATCAACTCCCTATACCGGGAGAGACGAATCCCCTCCTATCGCTCATTGCCTCCATGTGACTCGAGACTGTACCCAAAAACCACCGTTTTGCACGCCCTCTTGGACGTGGTAAGGTGGAAATCAAAGCACAGTAGGAACCACACAAGACTCTATGACGATCTCGGGTCAACAGACTACTCTGTACCAGTGTCACCTGAGAACTGCCATCTGACGTAAGGTATAATACCATCTGGGAGTTCTCGGCGAGTCCGTCCAGTGTACCCAGTCTCTACTGAGCACCCGTATATCTCCTCTGATGTCAAACACCAATGGATATGGGATCATCCATCGCCCATCTGTATGGGTCGAGAAGGTACACGCTAGTCTACTCTGGTATATCGATGCCCCGTCTCGATACACCCATGACTAGGGACTTTGAAGGATGTACTTATGGACTACCATGTCCCCACTAGTATGATCCGCATCATAGTCCAGGTAGTCAAGTACACATCCTAAGGGTTTACCAACATGTAACAGAGAGACAATCAGTATACACGTTAAGGTAAAGAGTAACCAGACAGCATACTATCATGTCGAGCAAGAAAGTCCTCCCTATATATGTCCCAGCATCCACTACAATATACATCCTATGTATAGCAATAGTCTCTAGGGCATACATATAACTAACACTCTGTACCTCAATATCTCGAAATCTCAATGTCTCAATCACAATATCTAGGGCGCCGTCAGTCCAGACCGGCCCCTACCATCCATCTCAAGACCACGACGGTATCCTCCGGATATCCGACGTGTCGGGTAAAATCACCGGTAGGTGGTGCTCCCCTGCTAGGCTCACATCGTCATCATCACACGCTTCTTGCCCCGGGGCACCTTACCGGGTCCACCATGTACCCGAAACGGTTCATCCGTCTCCTCGAATCGGGTCTCGAAATCCATCAGCAAACTCATGGTGGACGACTCATACATCATGGGAAAAACCGCACTTTTTATTTTAAAAGAGAGAAAAGGTTTATTTATTTTTTTGGCGGTTTTCCTCCAAATCCAGAAAATCTCATGGAAATCCGAATCCAAAACCTCAATAACACGTAAAATAGTGAATATATGCATGAGAATCTATGAATGCGGCATAACAATGAATAACAGTATGCATGAAGTAGCAGGTAATAACTACAATGTCTAAACTAACATATAAGGCAAGTACTCTATGTCAAGCAATAATATTTTCTAAGGTGTACGTGACATGGCAATTACCGATGAAGATGTGTGTGAGCCGGCAAGTAAGTGTACGTGGTACATACGCATCATCGGTAATGGTTCTGGTGTCCTAACAATATGATATCAACATTGCAATAAGAAATTATAACATAAGTATGTGATGCGAAGCGAACCACAATAATAAGCGGGAGCTGAATACAAGACGCAATTGTAACTAACCTGCATTAATCTAATATAAGTCCTACAAATGGTGCCTTTTGAAATAACACGAATCATGGGGTTTTGAAAATAGGGGCTACGGTGTTTTTATGAAAAGATACGTCTTTCGAAATATCCGTAGGATCCCTTAGGCTGTCTTTTAAAATACCCACGATTCGTTAGTTTTTGAAATAGGTAAGAATCGAATCTAATCTAACAACTAAACTAAACTAAAGGGCTAAGCTAACAAGCTGGACTACAGGTAAGGAAACCGCCTAACATCTGAGTCGATCCATATACATACCTGTATAAATATTAGTCGGTGATCCCGCCTCAATAATATCATATCCGATACCATATCTACAATCAGACATCCCAAGTCAAGAGTGCGGATCAATCATCAAGATATAGCTCGTACGTAAATCCGTCGTACGGCATCCCCAGATCTGGGTACGGGTCAAAATCATATTCATCACACTATTCATCCGGTATCCTCTTTATCAAAGATCATAGTCTAAGGTACTGACCTATGTCTAATACAATACTAATATCATCAATATAGTCATGATCTGACTACTGATCGACAATCTCGTACAAACCGATATCATTAGCACATATCATCATCAAGGGGTATACATCGCCCAATAAGGCCTAGTATCAATATCCTAGCATATCATATCTTATATCTCGATCACATGTCGACCATTTTATTTATAACACTATTCATCCGTATCGCCGCCCCAAGATCCACTATAACACCAGGACGTACCTCAAGTACGAATCCTGCCATATCACCGATATCACAACCACAAAACAAATCTCATCGACTCAGCTCAATCCCAAGTATCATCCTCAAATCCGTATGTGAACACATAGTCCCATACCCGTGTGATCACATAACTATAAAGAATCCCATGAGCACATATAAATAGGAATGTATGCAAGTATGTATGCGTGTATGTGTAGTGCAACACTACCCTAGGGTTCGCAACACTAAAATAACCCAACACATCAATATCCATCCTAAACATCGTTATTAATCCCAAATAACATATAATAATTTTTGGTGTGTATACGCATCCGTATACACCACCACGGACTGCGGGGGTGCTATACGCCATCCACCCGACTTCTCCCCGTAGATATAAATCTACTCACCTGGTCCTCGCTCGCCGGTGCCGACGTCGCCACGTGCTTACTTGTCGTCTCGAAGTCCACATGGGGTACCTACATATCATAACACACCGTATCGTATTAAAATCCGACTCATGACCCAAAAACGACACGTGAATCCCACATAGGTCAAAACCTATGGTTGCTTTCACAAATCAACCCAAAAACCCTCGACGTCGGCGTACAAACGTCAAACCATCGAGAAAAACCCAAATACACTCATTTGCACATTCACGAACACTAATTTTAATATAAAATAGGTTAAAACTCACAAAAACCCCAATTTCACTTAAAAAGTCATTTTTCCGAAAAACTAGCAAGCACAATTCGCCATTTTAGTACAAAACTCGATGTATAAACGAATCTAGCGGCCACAATACTTATTAAATATCTTAAATAAGTCATATAAATCATTTCCATAATTTAATTTCACCAAACCATATATGTTCAAAAAAAACTAGTTTGCAAAAATACCGATTTTAACTCTTTTTAAAGCAAAATTCACAATTTAACAATTAAGCTTGGTTTCGCATGATCCAAAGTCATTAAACCACTCATTATAATATTAATAATGACATGAAACCATAATTATATTTTAATCTAAAGCATTTAAAAATTTTCCAAAAACCCTAGTTAGCAAAATAACTTAATTAGGACATTTTATAAGTAATGATTTGTAATTAACAACTAGATTAGCTTTTTACAAAACTTAAGATGTTAATCCACATCACTAAACCATGCACAATATATCACAACACAATTTCACAACAAAACCCTAATCTAAACCTCCTCTTGAAAACCCACATCTTTAAATTAACCCATAATTAAACGTATAATTAGGCTAAGACTAAAGTATTTAGCAACAATTTAAACAAAAGGCCAAGATTTAAACCTCATGAACCATGGATGAAACTTGAGATCTAGACCTCCAATTCCAAATCCTTGCACCAAGATCCATGCTAAAGGAGATGAGAGAAAATGGGCAGGAGTCGGATTTGGATTTTAGCTTGATTTTTGAGGTATTTTGATGAATTTTTGATGCAAAATGAGAGAGGGAGAGAGAGGGGCTGTTGGTGGTGTAGGAAATGGGAGGGCTCGGCTGAAATTGAGGGAAGAGGAGAGAGAGTGAGGTGGGGAAAGATAACATCTAGTCAACCTAGTCAAAATCCACTCTCATTTCTACATTTCCTTTTTTTTTTCTTTTCTTTTCTTTTGCAAAGCAAGTAGGGACAAGAGAGGGGAGCTGCTGAATTCAGCCAAGGGGGAGGGAAAATGGGGGTGTGTGAGTGTGGGTATGGGTGTGGGGTGATGGAAAATGATAAATACTATACCCCAAACATTCATTTACACTAAAAAAAAAGCCTTTTTTTCTTCAATAATTTCTAAACCGTTTTGGCAAACGATTTTGTTTCAAAAACCACATGACAAAATTTTATTTAGAGTTTTATGATGCACAAAATTTGTTTCAACTCATTCCAATTTGTAATTTTCCCTAATTAAATGAATTAGTGACGGCTTAAAATAATATTAAAATAATTAATTTCGGAAAAATTTTCAGAAAATTTGAAATTTCACCAGTGGGTCAATAAACACCAAATCCTAGTAATTACATAGCTAGAATATGTATATTTAATTTTATAATAAAGATATTTGTATTTTGACTTTTTACAGAAAACCCCCTTATTTTACCGTTTTTTTGAAATTTCACCGAAACGATTTTCAAAACGTTACAATCTTCCCCCCTTAAAGAAATTCAGTCCCCGAATTTAAATTAAAACTTTCCCCAAATACTAAAATATTTCAGCCAAAACCATCAAATCGCCGGGGCTCCGAAATCATAAATACATAAAACAAATCGTAGCGCAATGCATGCGCCTGAAAAATGAGGATATAACTCAAATCAGAACTCCGTCAAGCATCCCGCAATCATCGGAGTCATGGGGAAGACATCAATACCAAATCCAAAGCAAAACCAATATGATATAACTCGAAACTACACATATAAAATATATTCAGGTACTGTCCTCTGACTAGTCATGCTCAGTACGAAAACACATAGCAATATCATAAAAACGTACTGCTCTATAAGAAAAATCAATCCCAAAATACGTGTATGCATATTACGTGCGTCTTGTGCACACGGAAGTCAAAATCCAAATATGTGCCATACATATGCACATAAACAACATCTAAGTGCATCGGGTGTGCACGAAATATCTGTCGTAGGCAACATGTGTACCTGACAGCAAAATCAGGTGCATCTGACATGCATGAAAAATCTCGATTTAGTGCATCTGGTGTGCACCAAAATCACACTTCAAAACATGCGCCCAACATGCGCGAAAATCCAATTCAGGTGCATCCATCGTGCACGAAATCATGAAATCCAATATCAAGTGCCGAACATGCGCAAAATCAAATCAGGTGCACAAGGTGCACAAAACAAATATCGAACATCACCATCGAAATCAAATTCCAATGCATCTAAGTGCACAAAGGCGTATCACTGCACTGCAAGCATATATAAACTATACAGAGTGCAGGAACCAAATCGTGTGCGTGCATACGCACAAAATCAACTCAAATGTCTAAAACCGTAAAATCACAAACATATGAAACCAAAGCATGAAAACGATATCAAGTTCAACACTGTGCAAAGATCGTAAATCCTCAATCATCAAAATCAAATCATGCGAATAAATCACCCAAAACATCGAAATCAATAATGGCGGAATAATACCGCTCACGCGCATCCTCTAAGAATCTTGGGCCAACTGTCGCGGTCACTAGTGGGACGTCTCGTCGATGATCATGAACTCTGGCCTGCTGGTATGCGTAACAATGACCACTCCTGGGTCAAGGTCTCCACTGTAAATTACCAATCTCTCGGTCCATCGGCTCATCGGCCCTGTCAGGTGTGCTAACGGGGATGATCCCGTTCTGGCACTTCTCTGGTCATCTCTCGGTCAATCATCGCGACCACTCATAAGACAGCATATCACTGGCGTCGGCCTCTGGCTCTCTGAATGTACGTGACACATTTGATCCTGGGTGCAAGTATCATTGCAGCAGTGTCCTGGAAGGAATCCTGCTCACGGTCTCTTCCATGTCTCATCTCTGCCAACTGTCCGGAAGTCATCGTCCTTTCCTATATCTACATCTTGCTCTGGAACGGCTGCATACCCATCGCGACTCCTTCTGGAAGGTATATCCAGTACTCTGCCTCGGCATGCGCATCGCATCTCTGCTGTCGGCGGAGTGGAACGTCATCTCATCTAGATCTGGTACGAACCTCTTACTTCACTTTCTCTAATGTCGACTGCTTCGGACTCGTCTCATCGTGGCTACAAGGACTGAGCTCCAACGGCTATCCTCGTAGCGGGAGTCTCCCAAGAAATGCATCTCACCACCTAGCATCCGAATTAAGTCGAGCCATCCGATCGAGTCGTCAAAACCTCATAATCCGCCAAGAGCTCAACCTCTTGGGCACAGTTTAATAGTATCGAGTACATACCACAGCATCGGTGGTCCAGCCGTAGAAGGGAAAACCCAAGCCTCACTAATGGAGCCGTAGAACTGCTGCAAACCCGAAAGTTCAAAGGCTTTCACACGGTCATTAAGTCGAGTTAGGGTTTCATTCTTCTAGAGGAACCATAGAATTGCCTGCATGTCTTTCCGACTACTTTAAACTTGGAATAATAGGTTTCTGACATTCGATCGTCTCTGTCGACTCCCAACGTCTCCGCGTGAAGTCGTCTCTAGCTGGAAGCAATCTATCTGATGACCTCGCATCGGGGTAGGCGAACGATCCACATGTCCTAGTCATTCATCCTCGATGACTAGCGACCTTCTATCATCTCTTAGTACAACTCGTTCTGCACTAATTCCAGCATCTGGGGCAATATCTCGTCGTTCGCAGCAATAACCGGCTCGCTCGTCTGCACGCTGAACAGTGCCTCGATCATCATGAATAAGCAACACACCAACGGTCATCAAGATCTGGCTGGCCTCTATCATTGGCTCAATCCTCTAGTGTCGATCAGCACATCCGAGTAACCTCATAAAGGCGATCCGCCAAACGCTCGTAGCGTGGAAACACAGTAAAAAGACACATCTCTGCAATCGTGTGTTGCCGGAATTTCGCCCTAGTCAGTCCTTGTTCGTGACGAGCTCGTGCTGACCGCAACTCTAGCTGTAGCTCTCCCTGCCCGTAATCGTGGCGGCAAAACTATAACTGGTACTGATGAGGCTAGATCGGAATGAATATAATACTGAGCAAAGAAATGTACATCATAAGGCTTCTTAAGTGGAGTAGCGTATCGTAAATATGCCGCGGAACATACCTACGGTACGTCACTCTACTTTAGTCACTTATTCCATCAACCAAGGGTCATCCTACGCTCCGAAGGTAAAACCTAACGCTCTGATACCAACTTTGTCACGTCCCGAAAGTACGGAACATGACCGGCACTTAAACTACGAAACGTCTCGAGGCGTACGTAATCTAAGTAAACCGAAAACCCAGAAATCCAAACCAAGAAAAGTAGTAGAGAGAAGGAAAACCAATTTAAAAAAAGCAGTTTTAATAGCATAAGCCGAATCATGCGGTTTTTTAGAACATCAAAATTTACTGAAAATTTCGACAGAGTCTCCTTTGTAAATACTGGCCCCCAAATGGGATACAACATGAATAGTATACGAAATCAATAAAAATACATCCCCAAGCGGGAGCTAGCTCTTCGTCAATCGACGGTCACAACCACACAAGCAAAATAATATACAACGCCAATGGCAAGGATCAAAATTCAAAAGGAAACTCAAAACCATAAGAAAACCGCAGAAATATAACGCGCGACTCTAAGGTCGAATGAATAACATCACTGGTCTCTATCTCAAAATAAATACATGTTTGGTTGATGGAACTTCTAGATACAACAGAATAATAATATACAAGATATATAATGGGGGTACGATACAAGTAAACCCACCTACTAGCAAATCACCCGAAGGAAACTATGCCCGCAAGCCGTAATGAAACATGTACGGCAAACCTGCAAGAAACTGGGGCACAACGGGGGTGAGTTGCCAACTCGTGAATAGAAAAACATCAACGGAAAGAAATCGCATAAATAACGCAACCTATGTCAAAGATCATAATATATCCTCAATTATATATATAACATGCAACCTATAACAAGGCTAGGGTAAATATCTAACCCGGGTGTAATCTCATGTGCCCGTGTCAGTGCCTCAGGTAGCAATATATCATATGAATGAAGTATGAATGCACGGAAACAGAATACATGTAAATGAAGAACTGTTTTCATAATTTAGTGAGATTTCCTTTGTATTTTTAAAATGAGGTATCATAATGAAATCAACATAAAACAGTGCCTAGCATCGGCACAAAACGTAATCCCAATATCTCGATATCTCTGTATCACAGTCTCTGTACCTCAATATCTCGAAATCTCAATGTCTCAATCACAATATCTAGGGCGTCGTCAGTCCAGACCGGCCCCTACCATCCATCTCAAGACCACGACGGTATCCTCCGGATATCCGACGTGTCGGGTAAAATCACCGGTAGGTGGTGCTCCCCTGCCAGGCTCACATCGTCATCATCACGCGCTTCTTGCCCCGAGGCACCTTACCGGGTCCACCATGTACCCGAAACGGTTCATCCGTCTCCTCGAATCGGCTCTCGAAATCCATCAGCAAACTCATGGTGGACGACTCATACATCATTGGAAAAACCGTACTTTTTATTTTAAAAGAAAGAAAAGGTTTATTTATGTTTTTGGCGGTTTTCCTCCAAATCCAGAAAATCTCATGGAAATCCGAATCCAAAACCTCAATAACACGTAAAATAGTGAATATATGCATGAGAATCCATGAATGCGGCATAACAATGAATAACAGTATGCATGAAGTAGCAGGTAATAACTACAATGTCTAAACTAACATATAAGGCAAGTACGCTATGTCAAGTAATAATATTTTCTAAGGTGTACGTGACATGGCAATTACCGATGAAGATGTGTGTGAGCCGGCAAGTAAGTGTACGTGGTACATACGCATCATCGGTAATGGTGCTGGTGTCCTAACAATATGATATCAACATTGCAATAAGAAATTATAACATAAGTATGCGATGCAAAGCGAACCACAATAATAAGCGGGAGCTGAATACAAGACGCAACTGTAACTAACCTGCATTAATCTAATATAAGTCCTACAAATGGTGCCTTTTGAAATAACACGAATCATGGGGTTTTGAAAATAGGGGCTACGGTGTTTTTATGAAAAGATAAGTCTTTTGAAATATCCGTAGGATCCTTTAGGCTGTCTTTTAAAATACCCACGATTCGTTAGTTTTTGAAATAGGTAAGAATCGAATCTAATCTAACAACTAAACTAAACTAAAGGGCTAAGCTAACAAGCTGGACTACAGGTAAGGAAACCGCCTAACATCTGAGTCGATCCATATACATACCTGTATAAATATTAGTCGGTGATCCCGCCTCAATAATATCATATCCGATACCATATCTACAATCAGACATCCCAAGTCAAGAGTGCGGATCAATCATCAAGATATAGCTCGTACGTAAATCCGTCGTACGGCATCCCCAGATCTGGGTACGGGTTAAAATCATATTCATCACACTATTCATCCGGTATCCTCTTTATCAAAGATCATAGTCTAAGGTACTGACCTATGTCTAATACAATACTAATATCATCAATATAGTCATGATCTGACTACGGATCGACAATCTCGTACAAACCGATATCATTAGCACATATCATCATCAAGGGGTATACATCGCCCAATACGGCCTAGTATCAATATCCTAGCATATCATATCTTATATCACGATCACATGTTGACCATTTTATTTATAACCCTATTTATCCGTATCGCCGCCCCAAGATCCACTATAACACCAGGACGTACCTCAAGTACGAATCATGCCATATCACCGATATCACAACCACAAAACAAATATCATCGACTCAGCTCAATCCCAAGTATCATCCTCAAATCCGTATGTGAACACATAGTCCCATACCCATGTGATCACATAACTATAAAGAATTCCATGAGCACATATAAATAGGAATGTATGCAAGTATGTATGCGTGTATGTGTAGTGCAACACTACCCTAGGGTTCGCAACACTAAAATAACCCAACACATCAATATCCATCCTAAACATCGTTATTAATCCCAAATAACATATAATAATTTTTGGTGTGTATACGCATCCGTATATACCACCACGGACTGCGGGGGTGCTATACGCCATCCACCCGACTTCTCCCCGTCGATATAAATCTACTTACCTGGTCCTCGCTCGCCGGTGCCGACGTCGCCACGCGCTTGCTTGTCGTCTCGAAGTCCACATGGGGTACCTACATATCATAACGCACCGTATCGTATTAAAATCCGACTCATGACTCAAAAACGACACGTGAATCCCACATAGGTCAAAACCTATGGTTGCTTTCACAAATCAACCCAAAAACCCTCGACGTCGGCGTACAAACGTCAAACCATCAAGAAAAACCCAAATACACTCATTTGCACATTCACGAACACTAATTTTAATATAAAATAGGTTAAAACTCACAAAAACCCCAATTTCACTTAAAAAGTCATTTTTACGAAAAACTAGCAAGCACAATTCGCCATTTTAGTACAAAACTCGATGTATAAACGAATCTAGCGGCCACAATACTTATTAAATATCTTAAATAAGTCATATAAATCATTTCCATAATTTAATTTCACCAAACCATATATGTTCAAAAAAAACTAGTTTGCAAAAATACCGATTTTAACTCTTTTTAAAGCAAAATTCATAATTTAACAATTAAGCTTGGTTTCGCATGATCCAAAGTCATTAAACCACTCATTATAATATTACTAATGACATGAAACCATAATTATATTTTAATCTAA
This sequence comes from Agapanthus africanus, assembly GCA_030015575.1. Classification (NCBI taxonomy): domain Eukaryota; kingdom Viridiplantae; phylum Streptophyta; class Magnoliopsida; order Asparagales; family Amaryllidaceae; genus Agapanthus; species Agapanthus africanus. The sequence goes on from JASDDO010000136.1 coordinate 448,709, forward strand.
AGCATTTAACAATTTTCCAAAAACCCTAGTTAGCAAAATAACTTAATTAGGACATTTTATAAGTAATGGTTTGTAATTAACAACTAGATTAGCTTTCTACAAAACTTAAGTTGTTAATCCACATCACTAAACCATGCACAATATATCACAACACAATTTCACAACAAAACCCTAATCTAAACCTCCTCTTGAAAACCCACATCTTTAAATTAACCCATAATTAAACGTATAATTAAGCTAAGACTAAAGTATTTAGCAACAATTTAAACAAAAGGCCAAGATTTAAACCTCATGAACCATGGATGAAACTTGAGATCTAGACCTCCAATTCCAAATCCTTGCACCAAGATCCATGCTAAAGGAGATGAGAGAAAATGGGCAGGAGTCGGATTTGGATTTTAGCTTGATTTTTGAGGTATTTTGATGAATTTTTGATGCAAAATGAGAGAGGGAGAGAGAGGGGCTGTTGGTGGTGCAGGAAATGGGAGGGCTCAGCTGAAATTGAGGGAAGAGGAGAGAGAGTGAGGTGGGGAAAGATAACATCTAGTCAACCTAGTCAAAGTCCACTCTCATTTCTACATTTCCTTTTTCTTTTCTTTTCTTTTCTTTTGCAAAGCAAGTGGGGACAAGAGAGGGGGGCTGCTGAATTCAGCCCAGGGGGAAGGAAAATGGGGATGTGTGAGTGTGGGTATGGGTGTGGGGTGATGGAAAATGATAAACACTATATCCCAAACATCCATTTACACTAAAAAAAATCCTTTTTTCTTCAATAATTTCTAAACCGTTTTGGCAAACGATTTTGTTTCAAAAACTACATGACAAAATTTTATTTAAAGTTTTATGATGCACAAAATTTGTTTCAACTCATTCCAATTTGTAATTTTCCCTAATTAAATGAATTAGTGACGGCTTAAAATAATATTAAAATAATTAATTTCGGAAAATTTTTCAGAAAATTTGAAATTTCACCAGTGGATCAATAAACACCAAATCCTAGTAATTACATAGCTAGAATATGTATATTTAATTTTATAATAAAGATATTTGTATTTTGACTTTTTACATAAAACCCCCTTATTTTACCGTTTTTTTGAAATTTCACCGAAACAATTTTCAAAACGTTACACATTTGCGGCGTCATCAATGGCAGTGTCATCTTCGGTAGTACCGCCAAAAGAGGATACTGCAGGCGAGATTGGGCAGCACCGTATCAAAGCACCAAAGGGGAAGAAGCGATCCTCCTCCTCTAGTGTCAGTTCTGGCTCAAAAAGGAGGAAGAAGATGGTTACCAGTCTGCTCGACCTCTTGCACGAACCTGAAGTTTTTGCCCAAGACGAACCCATATCCATGAAAGAGACGGATGATGGTCTTCTCTTTCCGGGTTCACCTGCCGAGGAAGCCGCACAATTGGCGGAGGCTATAAGGCGCTCACAGGATGAAACTGAGAATGCAGGTGTCCCGAAGAAACCTTATCCTCCTGTCATATTCTACGAAGATCCTCCATCAGTACGGAGAATATTTATAGGTCCCCTGCAATAGAAAGACGAGATAGCCCTCAAGCAGCCTATCTCAATCGCTTCTGAAGATGAGCCATCATTAAAGACTGGTGGCTACGAATCTACATTTGAACCCCGACGAGCACACCTCCTCAAGAAGGAACGTCAGCTTGAAAAAGCCATACTAGAGGCATCCTGGCTATCGGTATGCATGTTTTCTGTATTTTTCCTTTGGCGGGTAATTTGTATCGCTTTTTATGTCTTCTTATCTTCGTAAAACTTTGCAGGGACTTCAGCAACGGCAGAGAATCTGAGCTCAAGTCGCGTCCTGACTGTGGACTCTATAAATATCCTTGATGAGACACCAGTAGGTGTGGAGGAGGTCGTCACAGCTGCTATTCCTACCGCGGAGCTTCCTTTGGTGGCCTCTGTTCCCCCGATACCCGTTCTTCCGGAAGAGGTACCCTTACCAGCTGTAGATTTAATGGACCTTTCCGGTGATGGCTTGGAGATTGTAGAACGGGTAATTGAGATCGCCTTCCTTTCATTAGAACTTGAAGTGGTGGCCGTTGCCCCTCAATTGGAAGTTGTCACACCAGCAAATGTCTCCGGTAATGTTCTTGAGGGGATGAAGGAGGCCGCCGAAGCTGCTATCCCTCCGGCTCATGACGGGAAGAGTATCGAAGGTAGTCTTCTTATTTTGCTTTAATGATCTCTCTATTATTTGACTCTTTCTGTCTTTTCAGAATTGCGAGAATTGGCGGCGTCCATCGTGAATTTATCTCCCAGAAAGTCCTTTCAGCATCTGCTCGAGATGGCCGCCCCACAGGCAATATCCCTGCAAAGTATCGTCCTCTCTTCTGGGAAAGGTTGGTGTTATTTGACCCCTTTATTGTATTATTGTTATTTCGTATAACGATGCTGATATGTCTTCTGCAGTTCTGGAAGCTGACGACGAAGTTGAGATCCTCAACGGGCCTGGGGATCTATCCAATCCTCCTTGCATGACTGTACGTAAGTAAGATTTTGACGTTGCTTTATATATTCTTTGGGCGTAAATATCATAGATTGTTCATGGATCTTGACAGCCTTGCCCGCTCTTATCCCGCTGGAGTCTCGCATCATTATGCCACTAGGCCCTAATGCCCTACGCATATCTGAACGGATGGTGAAGCAAAGCCTTCACTCCTTGTTGGCTCTCATCAAATATCATCATGCTGGTAGCTCGATCACAGCCGAAGAATTTGCTGCCGAAGCCAACATTTCTCTGCCCTTTCTTGCCACTTACCATGATGAAACCTTGGTGCATGTCTGGGTCGAGTTTTGTCATCTAGTGGAGGCTTGTTTACATGGTCTCAAGTGCACATGCCTTCCCTCAGAGGTCGTGGCTACAAAGACAAGCTTGCAGGGGCTGATTGAACGGTGCGCTGCAAATCTACAATCATGTGAGAAGAGGCTTAACTGGAAATTCTCGCAAAGGGAACTTGCTTTGAGTGCTTTGGGGGAACTTCAAGTTGAGCTCACTATCAAGACCACTCATGCATATGAAATTTGGCGGGTGCTTCAAGAGGCTATCAGGGAGGTGGTGGCTGTTGATAAAGCCGTTATCTTTACCCGCGAGATGGTCGAAGCTCACAAAGTTGCTGAAAAAGAGCTTGAGATTCGGCTCGCCTCGTATCAGGCTCAACAGTTTCAGGCGGAGACCCGTCTTGTGGCGATAACCCAGCTTGAAGCTGAGGTCCAACGGAAGAGCGATGAATTGAGGAGCTTATTGTGCCGTTCGCCGGCTTCAAGAATTTTTTTAAATTTTTTTATCCACTCCTGAATGAGAGGGTATTTTGTATCCATTTTGATTCTTTTTATGACATGTATCTTGTATTCATTTTAAATTCATGAATAAAAGACATATATATATATATATATATATATATATATTTTATCTCGTGCTTGCATGTAGCTCTGATGGATGTGGTCCATATGTAGTTTATCTTGAACTTCTTGTAGGGCAGCGATGGCTTAGGCGACAGGGTTAGGATTTGCCACCTAAGACTTTTCAACTTTATGAGCCGTGAGGGTCTCACAAAGATTTTTCTCCCTGCGAGTCGAGAGGATCCCGTAGGTGTAATTTCTACTTAGGGGTCGTGAGGACTCCTAAGTTTATTTTCTTGTGACAGTCGTAAGGATCTCATAAGAGAACTTTCTTTTTATGGGTTGATAGGTTCGTGTGTTGACTTATTTCCAAGTCAAAGCATTGCTTTACGACAGGGAGATCACGGGTTGATGTATTTCTGAGACGGAGCATTGCAGCGGCAGGGGGGTTAAGGGTTGACATGTTTCCGATTCAAAGCGTTGCTTTACGACAGGGAGGTCAGGGGTTGATATGTAGTCGAGTCGAAGCATTGCTTTACGACAGGGAGGTCAAGGGTTGACATGTATCCAAGTCGAAGTGTTGCTTGATAACAGGGAGGTCAGGGGTTGACATGTATCCGAGTCGAAGTGTTGCTTGATGACAGGGAGGTCAGGGTTTGACATGTATCTGAGTCGAAGCGTTGCTTGATGACAGGGAGGTCAAGGGTTGGCCTGTATCCGAGTCGAAGCGTTGCTTGACGACAAGGAGGTCAGAGGTTGACATGTATCCGAGTCAAAGAATTGCTTGACGACAGGAAGGTCAGGGGTTGACAAATATCTGAGTCGAAGCGTTGCTTGATGACAGGGAGGTCAGGAGTTGACATGTATCCGAGTCGAAGCGTTGCTTTACGACAAGGAGGTCAGGATTTGACATGTATCCGAGTCGAAGCATTACTTTATGACAGGGAGGTCAAGGGTTGACATGTATCCGAGTCGAAGCGTTGCTTTATGATAAGGAGGTCAGGAGTTGACATGTATCTGAGTCGAAGCGTTGCTTTATGACAAGGAGGTCAGGGGTCGACATGTATCCGAACCGAAGTGTTGCTTTACGACAAGGAGGTCAGGAGTTGACATGTATCCGAGTCGAAGCTGTTCCCCTCCGAATGGCGGCCAAGACGACGTGAAGACGTCTTGCCTGAGATTCAGAGCAGATGCTATATGGTTTTATCCGTCCACCTCTCCGAAGATGCCAAGTTGATTTATGGCACCGTGTATCGGAAGTTTAGACGGATGTGGCCGCTGTAGCAGAATTCGTCAGATTTCCCCTCACTTGAGGGGTTTTTGATTGTGGGGACGCTCTTCCCTGCAGGCGCAAGCCCCTGCAGTTAATTACGCTACCGCCTCGCGGTAGCCACTTTCTCCTTCTCCATAATTTTACTTCGTGTCGTGTGTGTTTGTTTTGTTTGTGGATGCCCATGGATTGTATACGGAGACTAAGTGATGCCGTCGCCCGTAGGACATGGATTAGTCCAAAATCCGTATTTACTTAGATTTGGGTTTGGGGTTTTGGTTTGAGGATACGTTAGCCATATTTGAGGCTAAGATCAACTCAAACGTTTGTTAAGGATACGTTAGTCCTGTTTGAGACTAAGATCAACTTAACGAGATCGTTTAGATCCATTCCAGTTTAGGAACATGGTGGTCCATTTCCAGTTTAGGGACATGGTGGTCCAACCTTCCCATTTGGGGACGAGCATCAGTTTAAGGACATTTCGGTCCAACATTCCCATTTTGGGACGAACATTAGTTTAAGGACGTTTCGTTCCACGAGTTTAAGGACCCCGCAGTCCATATCGATGTGTGGTTGTCGGGACCCGTCACCTCTCTGACGTCGTTGAAGGATTACAACGATAGGGGTCAGAGGAGTTCGGAGATGTACCCTCGAACCGGATGTAAATTGATTTAAGGGAGCAGCCGTGCTCAGTCAATTTAATTTGAGGACTTACGGCCATGATTGGGCTAAGTCCAGTTAAAAAAAATGTTCAACATTTTTATTTGTCTTTGGCCTATTAGGCCTGTGCTAGGGCTTTTCCCCTTTTTAAATAACGCACTGCATTATTTGTTTTGTTTGGGCTCTGCCCTTTTATAAATGATGCAGAGCATCTATTTTGTTTGGGCTCTGTCCTTTTAATGCATTGCATTTTAGTTTGGCCTGCTAGGCTTTTTTAATTTGGGCTTGGCCCTTCAGTAAACAATGCAGTGCATTTGTCAGGCGCTTTGCGCCAATCATTGAGCGCAAGCGCTTGTGGTGATGACACGTGTCACACAAGCGCAGTGCGCTGCGCTTGCGCTGCTGACACGTGGCGCGCTCTGGTGAGTTGAGCCAACTTCAGAGAGCGAGGCTCTCTTTTAAAAGCGCATAGCGCAAGTGGTTCAGGTGTTGACACGTGGCGCTTCCTGGCGGCTTACGCCAACCCAAGAGCGCAACAGTGTAAATTTTACAAGTGCAGGGAACTATTTAATTTCTTGATCCAATTTAGATCAGAGAAAACAAGCTTTTCTTGTTTTCTTTCTTATTTTCAGAGAACCAGTGGTTCATAAAAAGTGCAAGGCACTTATTATTATTTGAAGATCATTGATCTTGTTCTTAGATCAATGATCTATTAGAAGAAATTCTTCTATTTTATGAAGGTTTTTACCTTTTTCTTTAATATTTTTCAGAGTTCTCTCTGTTTTGAGGTCCTTAATCTCTCACAATGTTTTTATCCTCTTTGAATTGGGGTCTAGGGGTCTTTATATAGTGCCCATAAATTTTTTAAATTTGTTAAAGAGATCTTTCTCTGTGTGATTTGGGGAATTTTCCCCACCATTGGATCTTTGATCCAAGGGCTTCTGTTTTACAGAAGGCAATATTCTTGTTTTAACAAGAACAGAAAGATCTTACTAAAATTTAATTCTGTTTGGCGCAAACGCCCCAGCACGTGACACGTGTCGCGCAGCGCAGAGCGCAGCGCAACTGCGCTGACACGTGTCGCGCAGCGCACAGCGCAGCGCAACTGCACTTGCGCTGACACGTGTCGCGCAGCGCTTGCGCAACTGCGCTGACATGTGTCACGCAGCGCAGCGCTTGCGCAACTGCGCTGACACGTGTCGCGCAGCGCAGCGCTTGCGCAACTGAACCGTTGCTTTCTTTAATTTTTGTTTTAAATAGAGCTTTGCTCTGATTGGGCGCGCAGCCTTGGGCGCTGCGCTAACGTATCAGCTTTTGACACGTAGCGCGTTGCGTGCAGCGCAAGGAATTCGAAGCGTTGCTTCGAATTTTGAATTTTTTGAAATTCAAACAGAGCTTTGCTCTGATTGGGGAAAACAAATGCCCCCCACCATTGCACACACGTGAGTGCAGCGGTGGCAAGATCCTGACCGTTGGATCAACTCAGGAGCTGAAGGGGCGCAAGCGCCTATATATAGGACCCTTGGCCCTTAGAAAATCTTTACTATTTCCAATATTTTGATTCAGAGCTTTGCTCTTGCTTAAGAACTTCAGAGCTTTGCTCTTGTTTCCAGACTCTAGAGCTTTGCTCTCATTTCCAAAGTTAGAAAAACTTTAGGTAAAATTAATTTAAATTAATTTAAATCAATCTTAACCAACAGAGCCTTACTCTCATAGATCTTTTGATCTAAAGAAATCCCCTTTGGGGTTTCATAAACAGAGCTTTGCTCTCAAGAATTTGTTTCAGGGTTTCTTAACTCATGAACAGAGCTTTGCTCATTGACAGAATGTAGATCTTTTGATCTTCTGATGATAAACTCTTAAGAGTTTTTTTATATGGATCTTAAAGATCCCAGAACTTCAAATTTTTTTAGGAATTAATTAATTTTCTTTCTTTAATGAATTTTTTTTTACCATCATTACAGAGCTAGGCTCTTTTAAAGAATCTTATTCCCCTGAGACCAGAGTTTGACAAGTGTCACTCTGTGACAGAGCTTTACTCTGACAGAGGAGATTTTCTCCTTGTCTCTAGGGATTTTTTTTATTATTAATGGGAATATTCTCTTGAGGATTAACCGACAATCTCATCCAATGATGGGGTTGTCTTATTGACTGACGTATTGTCATCCAGATTTTGTGGGTCCCCCTTTGGTCTCCTACCCATTGCACTGCTGTGTGGTGTAATTAATTTTAATTTAATTTTAATTAATCTTTAATTTAATTAATTAATTAAAAAAAAATTGAACGCCAAGCGTTGGAATTACAACACAAACGGCTAATTTTGTTTCCTTGCAGTGACTATGTCTTTCGATACTTCATTCCCGTTCGCTCGTTCAGAGGAGAGGTTTCCTGAAGTGCCCTTGGACCGCGAAGTCGTAGCTATGATCAGGGATCACGACCCGGAATATAAGAGTCTCCACCTTTGGGGGTCATGGTACAATCAGATTATCATGGGTCGACGGAGCTTCACGTGTGCAGTACCGTCAGAACCCATTACGGCAATTCATTATGCCAGCCCACCCCCGGTGCAGTATGCCATGGAGATGGTTGATTAGACCTCGAAGGGCTTTCTTCATCCTGCCATAGATGCAATTCCAGTCCAGCGTCATATGGTTTTGGATATCCTAGGACGCCGTATCTGTCAAGGCGAGGCGTGACCTTGGGGGCAATCATATAACATAGGTCTGATCCCCCGCCACCCGATCGGCTATCTGTCGTGGGCTCGCTATATCCTGTCGGCGAAGAACTCGCAGTTGATAAGGTTAGGGTTGTACACTGCGGTTTACGTCTCCCTCTTCCAGTATCCCACGCTTCCCACCTGGTGGTTCAAGGCCTTCTTGGAGCAGTGGAACATTCATGCTCACACTTTCCTCGCAATGGATCAGGAAGTGTCAATTTCTCTGGAGGAATTCACAGAGGTCTCCGGTTTACCGATTATAGGGGAGCACTATGAGGAGTTACTTCCTACAGACGAGTATGTCTTCGGTGCTAAGCCAGCAGTAAGGGGCATCACTCCGGAGAATACTGTTCAACATCAATTCCCAAGTCTGATCAAGGTGTTGAACATCTATGAGGCCCTTTTCATCGAACGTGGGAGTCGCGGAGTTAGTTTCGAGGATTTCATCGCTCGGTTCCTTCACCCAAGCGTCCTCTCGGCAGAAGCTGCCAAGTTTGCCACCCTTGATGATCCTTTCGGTCTAGGTTTGGATAACCTGCCGGCGAAGGAAATAGACCAGAAGGGTTTTTTCCGTCCTAATTCCCCGACTGTGTCTTTTGCGGAAGTTGCATCCCCCGGGATGGACGAGGAGGCCTTCTTCTTAGGATTTCTTGGGTTATGGCTGAGTTGGTTTGCGCTCCCGATGCATTCTCGCCATATGTGGCCCTCTGTCTTTTACCCGGCTCACCGGATGACCATCGGGGTAAAACTGGCCGTTGGGATCGTCGGCTTGGCACACTTGTATCACGGCCTCAGTCGAGCGGCGGATGCTAATGAGCCTGGGGTGTTGTACGTGATCTTCCCGATGCACTACTTCACATCATGGCTCGAGCTACACACATCAGGTGTCTTCGGCATGCACAAAAGGCCCTCGTTCTATGACAGGTGCAGCTTCCCTCGCATCATACAGTTGATTGGCGCATCAATTGTGACTCCATCGCCACGGAATGCCAGAGGTTTACTCCTTCGCCCCCACACCGTTGGAGACGGGGTATCTTTCATCGACAAGGTGTTGACTATTGGAAATGCATCTACCACTGCAGTGTAGCCATTGCAAGACACTTTCAAAGATGGAGCCTCAGTTTTGACGGACCGGGAGACCCTCCACTTATATTCTATCAGACCGGGCTTCCTGGTGTTCAGGCAGAACGGTGCGGCGATTTTCATGAGATACAACCCGCATCGTTTCGCCTAACAACTGAGCTACAATCAAGGGGTACCACTGGAGGCTTTCCTATCAGAACCTGCTGCTACCGAAGAAGGCATGGAGAGCGCGCTGCATCACTTCATGCGTCTGAATACGGGTTCCCACTTTTTTATCAGTGAGCCGGCTTGCGCCCCACGACTCCTCAAGGTATATACAGAATGGTACAGTCATTCGACGAGAGCCGTCATAAAGGAGGAAATGCGATTGCTGGTCGACCGTAAGGGTGTGCCTCCAGGTAGCGACCGCAACGCTCCTTTAGTGCTAAGGACCCCGGTAGTTCCCCCTCTAAAAGATGCTAGAGCCGGACCACCGCGTGCGCAGAGTCCTCCACGCGGATTGCCGCTTCCCGATATTGCGGATGCACCACCAGCACCCTGTGCTCCAGTGGAGACAGTGGTTGTAGCCTCGCCGGAGTCTAGTGTGGGTGCGGACATCGAGACCCGCCTCCCTAAGGTGTCTGCAAAGCGCAAGTCGATCCCGGGTGTACCTAGGGTTGGTGGGCAGAAGAAGAAAAAGAAGTCGCTCTTTCCCGCAGACGTCGCGTTCGGTCAGGAACCCCCACGCTCCCTATGGTGAGGGCCTGAGTGAATATGGGACTAACAGGGGATTAGTCATGTCACCGGACGACACGGACTTGGAGGCTGCCATCGTAGCTTCAGAGCGGTTGGCGAGGCATGACGCGTGGCTAGCTAAGCTTGCGCAATCAGGTAATCACTAGTCGCATTTTTTATTGCATCATATCTTTATTATTGCCTTTGACTAACGTTTTTCCTTTTTTTCTTCCAACAGGCATCATCACTAAAGAAGCCATTGCTGCTTCCCTTAAGACTTTCCAAGAGGAGGAACGCCTTAGAGCGTCCTTAGGCCTTAGTAAATTTCGATTCATCCAGTCTTCATTTTTCTTGTGTTATGGTCGATCTAATCTCCCCCTTTTTATCGCAGGAACCACAATGCCGAACCCGCCAGGTGACGCGGAGACTCTCCCCATGCCAGCCGTCGATGTTTCTGCCTCCTCGGGGCTACCACGAGAGGCCCGTCTTGAAGAGCCGATGAGAGATGCCTTAAAGGCTCTGGAGGCATCTCTTAACGAGGACGACGACACCTTGATGAAGGAAGCGTCGAAGAGGTCCATCGCGACAGCCCGGGAGGAAAGGAAGCGGTTGAGGCGCGAAGCGAAGGCACGCAGGGCTGCCTTAGCCATTGGAGTGGGCCCAAGCACCGTCCCTCGTGCCGATACTCTGTCAGAAGAGCCCTCGATCGCCTTGTCTACAGTTCATAGACAGGCGGTACGCGCCAATAGGGAGGCTAACGATAAGTCCACCTCAGGTAATATTTCTTTCAGAATTTTGTTGTAAGAATTATGAAGCTGTCGGTTCTTATATATTCTGTCCTGCAGGGTCAAGTCCAACCGAGAGGGAGGCAGAGACCGTCAATCCCAAGGAGACAGAGGAAGAAGCGCCGGCCGAACCCGAGCAGACGGTGGGCAACGTCGCCGGGGTTGCTGAGCCTGAGTTGGGGGCTGAGGGAGCCGCACCCGAGAAGGTCGTTGATGCCGAGCCTGAGATGGCGGCAAATGAGACGACTGCTACAACTGAGCCCGAGGTAGCGGCGGACGAAGTGCTTGAGGTCAGTGACCCCCTGGTGATGGCGGATGAGACAATGGAGACCACTGAGCCTGAAGAAGTAGCGGGTGAGATGGGCATGACCCTTGGGGAAGAGCCAGCCGCTCCTTCTCAAGAGTCCGACAATGCTCCGATTATTGCCCTCCCCGCCTACGGTCTTCCGCCGTCTCCCGGCCGCGCAAGCACGACGACAGCCCCCATTGAGTCGGGTGATGAGGCCACGGGCGGTGGCCTCATGTCGATGGAGGAGAGAGACGCCACTGCTTCGGCCGACGGCTCATCAGGTAAATCTCGAGTTACAGTCCCCCTTTTTTTTATCTTGCAACCGCTTCTGACAGGTTTATCCATGTTTTTAACGCAAGTGCAGCCAGTATCAATGCTCCATTGCTCGAGGGAGCACCGTCAACTACTGCCTTGGCGGTGGTCACTTCTCAGCCCTCTCTTGTACCCTGGAAGATGTTGGAAGGTATGTATTTGCAACCTATTAGTTTCATCTTTCAGCCGCATAATTTATGTACTAAAGTCGTACTGTTGTGTCTTTTCAGGAGTGCTTTTTGATCATCTTTATCAAATGTTGCTCCCACGCTTCTCCTTCCCATCTGAACTCGCTTCTTCTTCGAGTGGCGCTGGTGAGTATAGTTTCCAACTGATGTCTTTCTTTTTTAGTGATGGAATTATTTCTAACTTCTTCTCGTCCTGGTTACAGTGCTACAGATCGAAGGAAGGGATGAACGATCGGCCGCGCCACCGGTCCTTCCGGCCTTGCCACCTGCTGCAGCTGGTATAGCAAACTATTGCATTGATGACCCCTTCTGTTTTTGTCTTTCTTAAAGTGTCATCAATCGCATCTCTTTTTTTTAGCTGTCGTTCTGATCTCGGTGCCCTTCGAGCTTCGCATTACAATGCCAGCAGGCCCTTTCCTGAGACGTCCGTCCTCGAAAGGCGCCGCGAACAGTCTGCGTATGTTGAGCGACTACATCGAAGAACTCGACATCGAGACTCCTACGTCTGCTGCAGACTTCGCTACGGCGGTTAACCCGATGCTGGTGATACTCGTAAATTTCCATGACGAGGGCATCGTTGCGTCTTGGGTTAATCACTGCAGGGAGATCGAGGCTCGCCTGCATCAGCTGGAGTCGATGCGTCCTGCCCCTGAGGTTCTGGCCGTGAGCACTCAAAGAGCAGCGTGGATTAACCAAAGCGCTTCTTATGTCCACCACTTGGAATAAGAAGCGGCTTTAAGGCTGAGGGAATACCGAGAGACCTCGAGCGAGACGTCTCGTCTGTGTGCTGAGGTTGAGGCGAATGCTGCCCAAGTGAAGGTTATCTTTGAGGGCCTCTTGGAACGCATCTCTCATGGGCTAAACTTGAAGCGAAAGCTTGATGTCGCCGAGCGTGACACCCCAGGCCGCGAAGCTGCTCATCAGGCCGTTGGGGAGCAGCTTGCATCTTTCTTGCAACAGCGGGCTCAAGTGGAGGCAGAACTGGCGGTGGTGGCCGATCAGGAGAAAGCGTGGAAGGAGGTGCGCGAACAATTGCTAGAGCTATGCAAGACGCTTCCTTCCTAGTAGTTCCCCTTGTATCAATACAATTGTAAAAAATTTTCTCTTTTCAAATAATATGTATCCATTCTTTATTCTTTTGTACGCTTCACCTTGTACTTGATTAAATTAATAAATAAAGATACACATTTTTCTTTGCAATGTCTTGTACTATTTCTTTGCTTTCTCCCTTCTCTTATTATCAACATGCTGTCTTGATAAACACAATTAACAGATAATAGAGTAAGCATCTAGATTTCTCCAAGAGATAGCGATGGCTTAGGCCGCAGGTTCAGATCTGCTGCCTAAGACTTTTCAACTCTATAAACCGTGAGGGTCTCATAGAGATTTTTCTCCCTACAGATCGAGAGGATCTCGTAGGTGGATTTTCTCCTTAGGAATCGTGAGGATTCCTAAGTGTGTTTTCTCTTATAAGTCGTAAGGATCTTATAAGAGAATTTTCTCCCTTACAAGTCGAGAGGACTCGTAAGTGGTTGGTGAGTTGATTTGTTTCTGAGTCGAAGTATTGCTCCGACGGGGAGGTCGTTGGTTGACTTGTTTCCGAGACGGAGGTCATTGGCTGACTTGTTTCCGAGACGGGGGTCGTTGGTTGACTTGTTTCCAAGACGGAGGTCATTTGCTGACTTGTTTCCGAGGCGTAGGTCATTTACTGACTTGTTTCCGCGACGGAGGTCGTTGGTTGACTTGTTTCCGCGACGGAGGTCGTTGGTTGACTTGTTTCTGCGACGGAGGTCATTTGCAGACTTGTTTCCGAGACGGAGGTCATTTGCTGACTTGTTTCCACGACGGAGGTCGTTGGTTGACTTGTTTCCGCGACGGAGGTCATTTGTTGACTTATTTCCGAGACGGAGGTCGTTGGTTGACTTGTTACCGAGACGGAGGTCGTTGGCTGACTTGTTTCCGCGACGGAGGTCATTTGCTGACTTGTTTCCGAGACGGAGTTCGTTGGCTGACTTGTTTCCGAGACGGAGGTCGTTGGCTGACTTGTTTCCGAGATGGAGGTCGTTGGTTGACTTTTTTCAGAGACGGAGGTCGTTGGCTGACTTGTTTCCGCGACGGAGGTCGTGGTTGACTTTTTTCCGAGACGGAGGTCGTTGGCTGACTTGTTTCCGAGACGGAGGTCATTGACTGACTCTAGGTTGTATGTGAACCGTAGAGTCTTGGAACTGGGGACTTTGCCGTGGCTCCGATTGGTGATGTCACGCCCATGTCCTGCTGGAATGAGGAGGAACGCCGCTGTTGGTCTCCAGGCTGTAGATGTGGTCGTCGAGATCTGACTTCCCTTTGACGCGGCCTGGTGGGGAAATGTAATCCCCTTTCCTTTTTTTTGTTTATGCCCATGGATTGTATACAGGGGTCACTATGGACTTACCTGCAGGGCAAAAGTTTCATTCTTTCATTTTTTTTATTTCTTTCTGCGATGCTCTATCATTTCAGCTTTTTACATCGCGAAAGTCGCGATTGCCCAATCATTTCGGCTATTTTTCGTGGTGCCCAATCATTTCGGCTATTTATTTTATTTTTACTCGCTGCTTTTTATTGCGAGTTGCCCAATCATTTCGGCTATTTTGCATGCATATGTTTTTACTTGCTGCTTTTTATTGCAAGTTGCCCAATCATTTCGGCTATTTTGCATGCATACGTTTTTACTTGCTGCTTTTTATTGCAAGTTGCCCAATCATTTCGGCTATTTTGCATGCATACGTTTTTACTTGCTGCTTTTTATTGCAAGTTGCCCCATCATTTCGGCTATTTCGTATGCATGTGCAGCCTACTGGCTTTTCGCTGTAAGCCTGGAATTAGACACCGATTTCGGCATCAGCACCGCTACAACTGGGATATTGCCAGGAGCGAATCATCATTTGCCTCTGTCGATGTCGAACAAAGGTGGCTTAGCGAACAGGGTTAAGGTCCTGTCGACTAAGGCTTTTAACTTTATGAGCCGTAGGGGTCTCACAAAGGTATTTCTCCCTACAAGTCGTGAGGATCTTGTAGGTGTATTTTCTTCTTAGGAATCATGAGGATTCCTAAGTGTATGTTTCTCTGTAAGTCATAAGGATCCTACAAGAGGGTTTTCTCCTTGTAAGTCGAGAGGACTTATAAGGGTTGTTCATCATGCGCACATATCCCCAGTCATGGATGGGACTTGGTTAGAGAAATGTTTATTCGCGCCCATGGATTGTATACAAGGGTCAGTATTGAGCCACTTGTATGGCAATATTGAAAGTTGTGGGGGGTTGCTTAAGCATAGGTTTAGGTCTCTGTAACTTAAGACTTTCAAATCTTATGAGCCGTGAGGGTCCCATAAGAGAGTTCTCCTTACGAGTCGTGAGGATCTCGCAAGTGTATTTTCTCCTTAGGAATCGTGAGGATCCCTAAGTGTGTTGCTCCCTTGTGAGTCGTAAGGATCTCACGTGGGTGGTTTCTCCTTACAAGGTCGAGAGGACCCTGTAAGTGTCATTTAACGAGGTTGCGCCCTTTCAGGTTTTCACAAACACTCGCCGGTAGTTCTGCTGTTTTTACTCACGGAGCCCTTTCGGGTTTTCATCCGTGCCTATTTTGCTTATGGACATACCGTTTTTTTTTTATTCTTTTTATATATTTTTTTATTCTCTTTTTTTTTACGAGGTCGCGCCCTTTCGGGTTTTCACGAACACTCGTCGGTAGCCCTGCTGTTTTTACTCATGGAGCCCTTTCGGGTTTTCATCCATGCCCATTTTGCTTATGGACATACCTTTTTTTTATATTTTATCTTTTTCTTTCTTTTTTTATCTCGTCAGCTTAAGGATGCTGCGGTAGTAGTTTTAAGGACATTCTGGTCCATCATTAGTTTAAGGACGTTTCGGTCCGTCAGGAGAAGGCCGGCTACTGCTTATAAAGTTTGAGCCAAGGAAGATAGCCAGTGGACATAGTCGTCGTCAACTATCATTGACCTAGGTGGTAACTCGCTAAGCGTAGTATTTCTTTAGGAAGCGACCATTTATTGGCCTGAAAGGCCTTTCACCGTGCATATCCATGAGTAGATAGGCTCCACCCTGGTAGACCTTGTCTATAACGTTCGGGCCTTCATAGTTTGGCTCGAATTTTCCCCGCTTGGCGGATTGGGGATCATAGGCCTTTTGACCACTAGAACGAGTTCGCCATGGCGGAATGTCCTCGGCCGGGTCAATCTTTCATATGAGCGCGTCATATTTGATTTATAGGCCTCCAGATTTTGTTGTGCTATGAGCCGGGTCTCATCGAGGGCATCAAGCTCCTCAAGCTGAAGGTGAGCATTTTCTTCGTCCGTCAGCTCGTAGTGGACCGCCACTCATAGAGAGGGTAACTCTATCTCGAGGGGGAGTACTGCTTCTGTACCGAATACCAACGCATATGGCGTTGCGTTCGTGGCTGTCTTGAACGTAGTTCGATACGCCCAAAGAGCCTCTTGCAGCCTCTCATGCTAGTCCTTCTTATTTCGGGATACCGTCTTCTTCATAATCTTTGTCAAGGTCTTATTGAAGGCCTCAGCTAGACCGTTAGCTCGCGGATTATAAACCGAGGAATATCTCCAGTCTATATTGTGTTGTTGCGCGAAGCGACTGATTTTGTGGCTTCTATAAGTTGGCCCGTTATCGGAGATGATCCGTCGCGGAGTTCTAAACTGATATATGACGTGCGTCTTGAAGAAATGGAGGATATTCTCCGTCTTCACTTCCCTCAGCGGTATTGCCTCTGCCCATTTGGAGAAGTAGTCAGTTGTCGCCAGGATGAAACGATGACTTCTAGACGATGCTGGTTCGATGGGGCCGACTATGTCAGTTCTCCACATTTCGAACGGCCAGCTAGCCACCATTGGATGGAGTGGATTTGGGTGTTGATGGATGAAGTCCCCATGAATTTGGCATGAGTGGCATTGCTTCGCATATTCGAGGCAGTCCTGAATCATCGTGGGCCAGTAGTAGCCCATCCGTTTGATCTTCAACTTCATCTTTGGGCCTGCTTGGTGAGAACCGCAGAGTCCGTCGTGAACTTCCTGAATGACTCTTTTCGCTTCGTCAGGTCCTAGGCATCTCAACCATAGAGAATCAAACGACCTCTTGTATAGAGTATTGTTGACGAAGGCAAAAGACAGAGCTCGTTTCATGAGCTGACGTCTCGAGGACGCATCTTCAGGCGCTCGACGGTATTTGAAGTAGTCTATAAAGACTTCTCTCCAATCCTCAGCCTTTTCCTAGTCTTTTATTTGCAGGGTCGTCTGCTCAGTCGCTCCCTTTTCTTCGGATTATTCCAGGGATATTTCTGCTGGGGCAAACACCCGACGGCTTTGTACCACGATTCTGACGTCGTCGAGATTTTCATCAGCCAGTTCTTTGGCGAGCTTGGCTAATGCGTCCGCTTTGCTGTTTTCCGTGCGCGGTATATTCTCCAAAGTATATGAGGGAATTTGGGTTAGCAGTTCTGCACCTTCTCACCGTACTTTACCAACTCTGGTTTGCACGTTTGGTAGTCGCCGTTTACTTGACTAATGACCAGTTGAGAATCTCCGTATATGAGGAGGCTTTCAATTCCCATGTCGATGGCGATCTCGAGGCCTGCTATCAAAGCTTCGTATTCGGCTTCATTGTTTGTCCTCGGCTCTGTTAGGGAGAAAGCAAGGTGCATTATCCCTCCTTGTGGAGTTACAAAGATAAGTCCTACCCTTGATTTGATTATAGGGGTACTTTATTTGCGTTTCTTCATGGAAGATGCTCCATCAAAATAAAGCTCCCATCGGGTATCATCGGCATCGATCGCGTCAAATGCATGTTCGTCTGGCAGATCGCAATTCAGAGGAGAATCAACAGGTATCGGATGCTCAGCGAGGAAGTCGGCAATGGCCTGGCCTTTCACTGCTTTGAGAGGTTGATACGTTATCGAGAACTCTATCAAAAGCAGTGCCCATTTAGCGAGTCGCCCCGTCAATATGGCCTTCGATATTAAATATTTAAGGGGGTCCACCTTCGAAATGAGACGGACCTCATGCGCCAACGCATAGTGCCTGAGCTTTGTTACCGCGAAGATCAACGCTAGGCAATGTTTCTCAATGGGGGAATAGTTGCTTTCTGCTCCCAGTAGGACTCGACTTAAATAGTAGAGTGCTCTTTCTTTCCCTTGGCCGTTCTCTTGGACCTATAAAGTGCCTAAGGAACATTCGAGGGCGGTTGTATAAAGAATGAGGGGCTTTCCCTTGACCGGAGCAGCCAACACTGGCGGGTTCTGCAGGTATTGCTTGATTTCGTCTAGCGCGCTTTGGCATTTTTGGTCCCAGACGAACGGGGTTCCCTTCTTCATCAAGTGGCTGTAAGGACGGCACTTTCCTGAAAGGTTGGCTATAAATCGCCGTATATACGCGAGCTTCCCTTGGAGAGACCGCAGCTGTTTGAGAGTTCTAGGCGAAGGCATTTCTATGATCGCCTTGATCTTCGACAGATCTATCTCGATACCTCGGTGTCGGACGATGAATCCCAGGAATTTTCCCGAGGAAACTCCGAACGCGCACTTGAGAGGGTCCATCTTCAAGTTGTATTGTCGAAGGCGTTGAAATACGGTCTTGAGATGCTCGAGATGTTCCTCGTACGATTTGCTTTTCACCACAAGATCATCGATATAACATTCGACGATTTCATGTATAAGGTCATCGAAGATCTTCGTCATGGCCCTCTGATAAGTAGCACCGGCGTTATTTAATCCGAAGGGCATCACCTTGTAGCAGAATATACCCAAAGGGGTCCTGAAGGCGGTGTGCTTCTAGTCTTCAGGATGCATCTTTATCTGATTATACCCTGACGAGCCGTCCATGAAGGAGAAAACCTCATGAGTGGATGTATTGTCTATCATCAGTTCGGTGACTGGCACTGGGAAATCATCCTTCGGGCAAGCTTTATTGAGATCCCGGAAGTCCACGCATATGCGCACTGTCCCATTTTTCTTCATCACCGGGACGATGTTGGCGATCCATTCAGGATATTGAACCTCCTGGATAAAGCCGGAGTCAATTAGCTTCTTAACCTCAGCGTTGATACTCATCTCAAGCTCGAGCCGCATTCTCCTCAGCGCCTGTTTGACTGGCTTGACATCCGGGGATATCGCCAATTTGTGCACAGCAATTTCTGGATCTATTCCCGGCATCTCGGAATAGTTCCATGCGAAGCAATCTCTATGGTGTACAAGCAAGTCTTTTAACGCAGCCACCCTTTCTTCAGATAGCAGCTCGCTGACGAATGTAGGTCGCGGGTTGTTCACCGTCCCCAACTCAATTTTCTTGAGGTTATCTGCAGTGGTGTGTATTCCATCTTCCAGTTCTTTCGGAGCTGGTGGAAATTTTGAGATCACCTCATCATTGTTGTTTTCGAAGCACCAGGGAAGGTCATCCATGTTCTCGGGCTCTTCTTTTGTTATCATGTGACAAGTACGAATTCGCTTCCAAGCCCAATGTGGAACTGGTTCTTCTTTCGTGGCCTTGGGTTCGTGTTTCTGTGGCGGCGTTACCCTCCAGTTGTCAGACAGAGCGAACTTGCCAAGCTGATACTGATCTTCGTCCCAATTCTTGAAGGTGAAGCAGTCTTCGAGAGGATGCCCTATTACTCGGTGATAAGAGCAATAGTTTGGGTGAAAAACTTTGCCTGCTTGTTCGGGGTGCTTGGACTCCTGCAGTGTAAGCATCTGATGTTTTAGAGCGAGGTCAAGTATTTTCTTCGTCTTGTCCCGAAGAAAAGAGTACGCTCGTCCCATTTTCTTTATGAGGGATAGATCGGAGCCACTCGATTCTTGTTTGTGTGGCTTTTTAGCCCCGCTTTGTTGCTGTTGAGCGTCTTTTTTGCGTTTCGACTTATTTCTACCTCTGCGTCAAGCCTTTTTTATAACAGGTTGACATGGAGCGGCATCTTCATCTTCTACGGCTTGTTGGAGGAGGCGTTGCGTTTTGACTTTCTCGTAGATGGCCATTTCGCGATTATGGTCGTCTCGGACTTTTTGACCAGCCTCTCTTATAAGCTTGTCCATTTGTTCTTCGAACGACGGACTGGGTACTTTTGTATCTGAAACTTTTACTGGTTCAGGATTGACGTCCTCCCATTGAGCATCCGCTTCATCATCGAAGTCATGCACGACGTAGCAACCATGGAGTCGCCCTCGTTTCTTGGACCAAATGTATCCAAGCCCGATTGTTTCCATTCTCCCATTAGGCAGCTTGTGTTGAGTCCCGGGAACGTCCCAGACCCTGTCATAGAATTTGGCTTTTCGAGCGGTCTGTTTAAAGGATATCCCCTGGCGCTTCAGCAACTTCTTCAAGCCTTCTGTATAATATCTGGGCAGACGGATGGGCTGAAGCCTGTCAAGCGTAGGATCTGCACCGTGCCAGGTTTCTTTCTCCACTTTGTTTTCTTCAGAGCGGTAGAATAGAATTGCTTCTTCACCTTTTCGCCTGGGAGGGACGTAGAACGTCCACAGCTCTTCTACATTATAGGTATCGAGCGCATCCAGTTCTTTGTAATGTTTGGGTGGTACCATGGCGACTTGCAGACTTTGCTCTTCATCGGCGGATGTTTGTATTGAAGGCCGAGCAGAGAATACAGCATGGACCTCATCTTCCGAGTCACTATCAAAGATCAACGTAGGAGCAGATGGTTCCGGCTTGTTGTGTTGGGGTAGACCCGAATAAATCATCTCCTCTTCCTCCTCGGTATCACTGCCGAAGATAGGGATGGTGGCATTAGCTTTGTTCTCCGGCTTGTGACACCTCTCTGTGTCTTCGAAATTCGGTAATAAGTATTTGGCATCTTCATATTTGCGGACCTCGTTCACAGAGAACAGGTTCAGTTCTCCTGTCACGGTATACTCGAGACCATCCTTAAAATACTTCATACACTGATGTTATGTAGAAGGGATGATGTTGTACTCGTGTAACCATGGTCGGCCGAACAGAGCATTGTAGCATGTCTTGGCGTCTATGACGTGGAACTTAATATCTGCGACGAGTAGCCCAAAGCATAGCGTCAGTATCACAGACCCAAGAGTTCTTGATGATTGGGAGTCGAACCCGGAGATGGTGATCTTGTCACGAGCGAGGTACTGGACGCTCATGCAGATTTCTTTTAACACCCGCATATTGAGGAGATTAACGGAGGATCCATTGTCGACCAGGATTTTTTCTATCTTTATATCGTGGCAGTATCCTGAGACGTAGAGAGGGCAATTTTGTTCGCACGTCCCAAGGAGAAGGTCTTCATCGCCAAAAGTGACATCGGCCGTGTGTACTTCCTCCAATTCATCCTTCATCTTTTCTTCAGCCAGGAAAGCTTAGAATTGCTCCGTCTCCTGTAGTGCCTTAATTAGCGAATCTCTCGCTTCTTTCGATAGTAAAAGGGCGTCAATAATACAAAGCTGCGAGGGTAGCTTCCTCAGATGCGCTAGAACATTGTAATCCACCTTATTTCTCTTCGGCGGGTCCTTCGAAGTTAGCTCTTCCACAAATTGGTCATCTAAGGTAATATCCTCAGAGACCTTTTCTTTCCCTTTATCTTTCTTGTTTGAGGGTCCGAGATTCTTTTCGGGCAGCGTCCGATTACGCAGCCGGATATTTTCACAGACCTTCGGATCTTCTTCTTTTCCCGAGGTAGACTCTTTAAAGAGGGGGCTAAGAGCCAACTCCTCGTCAGAATCGCTCCCGAATGTGAGCACTTGTGATCCCCCGGCGTTAACCATACAATAATTGCCGGTATTTCTGTTAAGCTCTCGGTCGTACCTTTCTGCTCCCGGCGAGTTTTACGCTTTTCCCACTTAAAATGCTGTCGGTGAGCAACATATCCTTGCCACCATCTATCGAAAGCTTTGGACTCTTCAGTGGGGTGCGAAATCTTCCGATGATACAAGCAGTAGGAGGGGTGCATTTCCGCTTCACCGGTAACGCTTCCTTCAGAGGATGGTAGCTTCATACCTATTGACATGGCTTTAGCGAACCTTTTCCTCGTCTTGAATTTGCTTTTATCCGTAGTGGATGTATTTTGCTTCAGCGGGAGTGTCTCAGCTCTTTCGTCAAGGCGTCGGCGCTTGGCCCTTTCAAATATGACCGCCTCGCGTTCCCGATCAGCTTTACTTTTTAAGAGAGCTTCATTGAGGAATGCGTCAATTACTTCATCCGATAGCCCCAGAATTTTTGATTCAGGAACTGCCCCCAGCTTTTCAGTACAAGGAGTCTCTTCATCGTCCGTGAACGAAAGGGAAATCACATGACAGCTCGCCACGTATTCTTTAGATTCATCCGACAAACTTTCTCCCTCCTCTTCCTCTTGAAAAACGTGGTTGAGGAACTCTTAGAGTGTAATGGGGGTCCGTGCTTTCTGGTTATATTCCTCCAGCGCGTCAATTTATTTTTATAAGTCCATGCGCTTGTCACCAGGCTTCATAGGCTTCTTGGATTTCTTTTTCTTCTTCTTCGAAGATTTTGACGGCTGGTTGTGAGCGCTTGGGCCACCACCATCGGTTGGACGCGGCTTCAACATTCCTTCAATGATCTGAGGTTCCAACGGGTTCTTCCACCTAATTGCTGGGCATGTTTGAAGATCGTTTAGCATCCTCTTTGTCTTGGCTAATAATACAACCTCCCAAGGAGCTTCTTCAACGAGAGAGCATGTTGCCCCCGGTGTATTCATCCTCTTAGAGGTGTGGGGCTGTGGCGGATTCACCTTCCATCTGTCAGACAATGCGAACTTGCCCTGTTGGTACTGGTCTTCAATCCAATTTTTGAAGACGTAGCAATCCTCGATTGGATGACCCAGTACTCGATGATAAGGACAGTAGTTGGGCTCATTGACATCATTTGGTTGCGACGGACGTTTTGGATCCGGCAGACTTATGAGTCGGTTGCGCAACGCCGGCTCGAATAATCTTCTCGTTTTATCTCGGGGAAATGAGTAAGGACGTCTTAGCCTCTCCTCAAGGGGTACGTGCGGACGCATATTATTTTGACGAACGACCGGCTTCGAGTTGCTCGGCTGTTGTTGAGCATTAGCGACAACGATCGCTTTCCCCTTCCCCTTTTCATTTCGGAAGTCCGGCTTTGGAAGAGGAGGTCTATAGCCTATCTGGTCCATTTAGGACAGCTTATCGATCAGGGCCTGGAAGGTAATCGGTTTGAAGACCATAAATTGGGATATGGTTGCTTGCGGATCAAGGGCTCCCACAAACATACCCACTGCAGGAGCTTCTTCAATGCGTTGCTCGCACTTTGACCATAAGTTCCACCATCGTATAGCATATTGGACCCATATCTCGCCCGGCTACACCCTGGCATTAATCAATACCGTCATTGGGGTGCGTTCACTGGCGCTTGCAAAATGCTGGGTAAACAGTAGCTCCATCTCCGCGAAGGTCTTGATAGAGTCATTTGGGAGCTCAGAGTACCACTCGAACGCTGTATCCGACAAGCTGCCAACGAACTGGCGAAGCAACAATTTATCATCACCGCCAGTGTTGCCGCAGAGCGCCCTGAACCGAGCAACATGCTGGTGGGGATTGCCCGTCCCCTTATAGACATAGAATTTGGGAATTGGGTAACCCGGCGGGTACATTATCTGATCGTACCAGCTCGGATATGGTCGTCCCGTTTTTACGACCTGACTGGCTGCTTCAGTCGCATGATGAATCCGTATTTGTTGGGCTATATATTCGTCCAGGTCAGCTTTGGAGATTGTCTCTTCCTTGGCTGTTGACAGAGCCGGTGGAGGATTTGACGTTTCTCCCCTATCGTCTTCAAGGACGATCGGAGGATCTTCAGCTGTAGGATCTTGTTGGATCATCATCCCCACCATGTCCTGGAACAGGAGGGCCATTTTCTTTATGCTGGCTGCTTGTTCCGCAGCCTCTTTATCCTTCTTTTCCAATATCCGGCGAAGCAATTCAGCGTCAGTTTCCTGTTCCCGACGTTCGTCCGAGGACGCTTCAGGGCTTTCTTTTGGCCCAGTGAGTGCGGCCATCGCGTTCATCATCTCCTGGAGCTTTTGCTGTTGCTCCTGAGCTTTGGTCACTGACCGTGTAAGCGGTCTATGACCTGTGGATGCATGGCTGTCTTCCTTCCCCGATGCCATGTATACAGTATGGACCATTATGCCCCCGGACTTAGGGCGTTTAGGTTCACCACCTTTGGCATTTGCCGCAGGCGCGGGGATTTTCTCCGGCCTTCTTCTTTTGTGGGCCGTTGAAATTAAGGGGGCCGTTGCAGCGGGCACCCTGGCGGTGGTCGTCCTCTGCTGTTTGTCTGGACGGTTCTTTTCTTCTTGTACTTTTGCCCTTTTCTGTTGGCAAAAGTAATTCTGGTCGATTACCGAGTCCTGAGCTCTCCGCCAGACCTTATAAATCCTGGAGGACAGCCGTTGAGGGGGCTGTTCCAGCTTCGTTTCCGAAACCCTCTCCGTAGGTGGAGGAGATCTTTTCAGTGTAGCAGTTGGAGAGTTCTTACGCACCCTCCTTAACGGTTCGAAGCTGTTCCCAGTTGGAACAGCAGCATCAACTTCCACCATTGGAGCGGGTGGAGTTAGCCCTGAGGGGGAGTTGTCCCCTGCCTTCCTCACTCGTCACCAATGGCGACGTCGAGCATGATGAGCCGTTGGGACTGGCTCGGCAATAGAGACAGCTTCTTCTTGCCCCCTATCTGAATGAGGTGCTGTCGGTGCCAGCCTCTTAAAAACTGATGTTGACTTTTGAGCGGCAATATTCAATCTGTCAAAGGCAGATCCTCGAGCAGGGGCAGGAGACGGAATAGACAGCCTTGAAAAGACTGACTCTTTGATGGGAGAAGCCGCCATGACGACTTTTGGAGCAGCGGTCTTCTTTGGGATGACTGCCTCAGGTGTTACGGGCTTCTTGATAGGCCCTTTGGTGCTCGAGCTCAGCCTGGTAAAGACTGAAGAATTGGACGACCCATTGAGAGGGGCTGTGGGAGTAGCAAGTCGATCAAAGACCGACTTTCTTGAAGCTTCCGGTGCGGGCGCAGGGATGGTGAAGCTTGCTGGAGGGATCATGGTTCCGAAGAACAGGCCAGTGGTAGCCTGAGTCACTTGCTCCACGAGCATAGTAAGGATGGAGGCCGCTTGAGGCCCATATGCTACGCCTCCAGGTGAGGCGGAGCATCGGTTGCATTGGCACTTCGAGCAGTTCGAGCAATTAGAGGCCATTGATGCTTGATTTCTGCGCCAGGCAAAAGAACAAATCTTAGTAACTTGAAGCCCAAAGGCAACCATTAACAAACCGCGATTTGTTCGCGAAGACGACACACGAAGTGTGGAGTGGAAAGAGGAAAAGGTCCCACCGGGCGTGCCAGAATCTGTTCCCCTCCGAATGGCGGCCAAGACGACGTGAGGACGTCTTGCCTGAGAGAGCAGATGCTATATGGTTTTATCCGTCCACCTCTCCGAAGATGCCAAGTTGATTTATGGCACCGTGTATCGGAGGTTTAGACGGATGCGGCCGCTGTAGTAGACTTCGTCAGATTCCCCTCGCTTGAGGGGTTTTTGATTGTGGGGATGCTCTTCCCTGCAGCCTCAAGCCCCTACAGTTAATTACGCTACCGTCTCGCGGTAGCCACTTTCTCCTTCTCCAGAATTCACTTCGTGTCGTGTGTGTTTGTTTTGTTTGTGGATGCCCGTGGATTGTATACGGAGACTAAGTGATGCCGTCGCCCGTAGGACGTGGAGTAGTCAAAAATCCGTATTTACTTAGATTTGGGTTTGGGGTTTTGGTTTGAGGATACGTTAGCCATATTTGAGGCTAAGATCAACTCAAACGTTTGTTAAGGATACGTTAGTCCTGTTTGAGACTAAGATCAACTTAACGGGATCGTTTAGATCTATTCCAGTTTAGGGACATGGTGGTCCATTTCCAGTTTAGGGACATGGTGGTCCAACCTTCCCATTTGGGGACGAGCATTAGTTTAAGGACATTTCGGTCCAACATTCCCATTTTGGGATGAATATTAGTTTAAGGACGTTTCGGTCCACGAGTTTAAGGACCCCGCAGTCCATATCGATGTGTGGTTGTCAGGACCCGTCACCTCTCTGACATCGTTGAAGGATTACAACGATAGGGGTCAGAGGAGTTCGGAGATGTACCCTCGAACCGGATGTAAATTGATTTAAGGGAGCAGCCGTGCTCAGTCAATTTAATTTGTGGACTTACGGCCATGATTGGGCTAAGTCCAGTTAAAAAAAAATGTTCAACATTTTTATTTGTCTTTGGCCTATTAGGCATGTGCTAGGGCTTTGCCCCTTTTTAAATAATGCACTGCATTATTTGTTTTGTTTGGGCTCTGCCCTTTTATAAATGATCCAGAGCATCTATTTTGTTTGGGCTCTGTCCTTTTAATGCATTGCATTTTAGTTTGGCCTGCTAGGCCTTTTTAATTTGGGCTTGGCCCTTCAGTAAACAATGCAGTGCATTTGTCAGGCGCTTTGCACCAATCATTGAGCGCAAGCGCTTGTGGTGATGACACATGTCACACAAGCGCAGTGCGCTGCACCAGTGCGCTGCGCTTGCGCTGCTGACACGTGGCGCGCTCTGGTGAGCTGCACCAACTTCAGATAGCGAGGCTCTATCTTAAAAGCACATAGCGCAAGTGGTTCAGGTGTTGATACGTGGCGTTTCCTGGTGGCTTGCGCCTACCCAAGAGCGCAACAGTGTAATTTTTATAAGTGCAGGGCACTGTTTAATTTCTTGATCCAATTTAGATCAGAGAAAACAAGCTTTTCTTGTTTTTTTCTTATTTTCAGAGAACCAGTGGTTCATAAAAAGTGCAAGGCACTTATTATTATTTGAAGATCATTGATCTTGTTCTTAGATCAATGATCTATTAGAAGAAATTCTTATATTTTATGAAGGTTTTTACCTTTTTCTTGAACTTTCTTCAAAGTTCTCTCTGTTTTGAGGTCCTTAATCTCTCACAATGTTTTTATCCTCTTTGAATTGGGGTCTAGGGGTCTTTATATAGTGCCCATAAATTTGTTAAATTTGTTAAAGAGATCTTTCTTTGAGTGATTTGGGGAATTTTCCCCACCGTTGGATCTTTGATCCAAGGGCTTCTGTTTTACAGAAGGCAATCTTCTTGTTTTAACAAGAACAGAAAGATCTTACTAAAATTTAATTCTGTTTGGCGCAAACGCCCCAGCGCGTGACACGTGTCGCGCAGCGCAGATGCGCAACGCCCCAGCGCGTGACACGTGTCACACAGAGCGCAGCGCAACTGCGCTGACACGTGTCGCGCAGCGCACAGCGCAGCGCAACTGCGCTTGCGCTGACATGTGTCGCGCAGCGCAGCGCAATGCAGCGCAGCGCTTGCGCAAGTGCACTTGCGCAACTGCGCTGACACGTGTCGTGCAGCGCAGCGCTTGCGCAACTGAAGCGTTGCTTCCTTTAATTTTTGTTTTAAATAGAGCCTTTCTCTGATTGGGCGCGCTGCCTTGGGTGCTGTGCTGACGTTTCAGTTTTTGACACGTGGCGCGTTGTGCGCAGCGCAAGGAATTCGAACCGTTGCTTCGAATTTTGAATTTTTTGAAATTGAAACAGAGCTTTGCTCTGATTAGGGGAAACAGAAGCGTTGCTTTACAACAAGGAGGTCAGGGGTTGACATGTATCCGAATTGAAGCATTGCTTTACGACAGGGAGGTCAGGAGTTGACATGTATCCGAGTCGAAGCGTTGCTTTACGACAAGGAGGTCAGGGGTTGATATATATCCGAGCCGAAGCGTTGCTTGACGACAAGGAGGTCATGAGTTGACATGTATCCGAGTCGAAGCGTTGCTTTACGACAAAGAGGTCAGGGGTTGACATGTTGTTACTGTATATGCCCTAGAGGCCATTACTGTATTATACTAGTTTGTATATTACTTAATGGAAGCTTGGGATATTCACAGTTGTATAGACAATCTTGCTCAAAATGATAGTATGCTACTTGGTTTGTTTCTACTTTAATGTGTACATGTGTTTCTTTTAGTGTATCACCTATACACATTAGTGGAGCCCTTAGGATCTTTGCTTGATTACCAGCGTTGTGATGGCAGTCACACTCGTGGGGGCTGGGTAATCCATAAGCACATCCACTCTTCGTTACAGGCTCGTACGGAATGCGGATTCCTAGGATATCCAATGTGTTCATCTGTGATCTGGAATGGCTATCATTGCATGTGATGAATGTATATATCTATATATGATATCTATTTAGGCGTTGCTTATGTTTGCATCCGCGCTAGTCCATCCCCCGCTCTGTCGTTAGTTAACCTAACGGGTAATGACGGGGCCCTGTGGCGAATACGGATGGCATAAGCGTACGTCATATTTTCGTTGTTTTCTGCAATGGTAGGATTAAATGATGGGACGCATTAAATTAATGCAAGAAAATAAACCAAAGTAGAGTCGTTGGAACACTTTCAAAACCACTCGGTTTCTTTTCAAAAACAACTTTTAAACACGGAGCTTAAGCCACTCCTTTTAAAAGCTATCTCGTTCCATCGATTATATCAAGTTCACTACGTTCACGGTTTCGCCAAAACCATTCGTAGCCCTCCGTTGTTTCACATGGATGGTCAATAGTATTCAAGCTATGTTTGTTGGCCAAAGTCAAGGCATAGTGATTGGTAGCTATTGGGTATTCATGTGCAGCATAGATAGATGCGTTGGTTTGGGACAGTCGTGCTACCTTGTTGGCCAAAGTCAAGGGTAGGTACGGGTGGGTTCAAATTAACCTGGAGAATGACGGGTAAAACTTGACATGTGACTTATGATTTGTTGGCCAAAGTCAAGGTCATAAGAGCATAGGGCAAAAATCCACATCGGGAGTTTCAAAAGAACCTGAAACTTGCTAGCGTTGGATACCATTTGGAGTGTGATGATTCTGGTAGTATTCCTTCAGTTTTGTCATGCAATGATATTTGGATCCCGATCCTACTGTGATTATATGCTACTCCTCGGGAAATTTCTCACTTAACGATCAATGCTATAAACCAAGTAGGTGTCTAGAAAGGTGTTAGCGGGGCTACGCCCTAGGGAAAAGAGGTTACTTAATTAAGGAACTTCGCGAAAGCGTTGGAAAACCTCCCTCGAAGTACCGACACTGGCCTGGCTGAACGGTTAAGCAAGTATTGTACGGTGAGATTGATCCCGACTAATTCTTCCTTTATGGTTTGAGGAGGGATTCGAGAGACAGTGGGATCTATCCTGTTTAGACAAACTAAAAACCACTCTAAACTTGCAAGAGCATCATGCTGAGTGTTTCTTCTCTCTCTCCTAATTGCAGCGACCAATCGTCATGACCGGACTTAAGTTACTTCTAGATAAAAACATACTGACAGGGCCAAACTACAAAGATTGGCTCAGGAATATCAAAATGGCAATCACTTATGACAAGCTGGGGTATCTTCTTACTACCAAAGCTCCCCCTGTCCCAGGTCCCACCTCCAGCGTCGCAGATAAAGAAATCCATAAGACTTAGGAGATCGATTGTGCGAAGGCCAAGTGCCTCGTGCTTGCCTCTATGGACAATGAACATCAGAGGAGGCACGAGAATATGGACCTCGAATCCATATTTCTCCATACAAAAGAACTGTATGGAGAGCAATCCCGTATCGCCAGATACGAAGTCTCGAAAAAGCTATTTTCGGCGAGATTGGCCGTCGGATCATCGGTAGCGGAACACGTGCTCAAGATGATTGGCTTCATTGAGGAGCTCGCGGACCTTGGGACCACGTTAGAGAACGAGCTCTATACGGACTTGATTCTCCAATCCCTTCCTTCCACTTACACCCAGTTTATCCTGAACTTCAACTTGCAACAAAAGGAAGTTGAACTTTCAGAACTCCTCAACATGCTGAGGAGTGCAGAGAGCACCCTACAGAAAAGTAGGGAAACATCCACTTTGTTTGTAGGAGGATCTTCCTCTTCTAGGTCCAAGAAGAAATCCAAGGGAAAGAAGAAGAAAGCCCCCGCCAAACCAAGGGGCGGTGTTAGTAAAGTGGATACGAAGGGAAAGACAAAGGCAACAAAGGTAGCGGGAAAGCTTGTGGGAAAGGAAGAATACTTTTACTGTCACAAGAGTGAACACTGGAAAAAGGATTGCAGGGCTTGGAAGGCCAGAAACCAGGATCTGAAGCAAGTTGCGGCTTCAGCTTCAGGTGTGTATGTTATTGAAAACTGTCTATCAATAAACTCTACATCTTGGGTATTCGATACCGGATCAGGATCTCATATCTGTAATTCTTTACAGGCACAGAGAAGGCGTAGTGTTATGAAGGCAGGTGATATGACCCTCAGAGTTGCAAACGGAGCTGGCATGGATGCTGAGTCCGTGGGGGACTATCACCTGGGATTGTCAGATGGACACGTTTTAGTTTTGCGTGATTGTTATTTTGTACCCAATGCAACCTGTAATATCATATCTGTATCTTTATTATCTAAAGAAGGTTATGAATTTGCATTTGTAAGTAATGTTGTGAACATTCACCTTAATCAAGTTTTGATTGGGTCAGGTACATTAAGCAATGGTATATACGTATTAAACCAACCACGGATTTTCAATGTCCAGAATACACACAAAAGAAAGTCTCCGGAAATAAATCAGGCTTTCTTATGGCATTATAGACTGGGTCACATGAATGAGAGAAGGTTGACGAAGTTACTGTAAGTGCACGGCGGCGTCCCGGCCGTCAATCCGACGCCGGAAATGCGGAAACGAAAAACTTTCAAAAACTTGTAACCAGCACCACCGCGCACTTTCAACCCGGATCGGGCCATTAACCTAACTCTAGCAAACAAGAAAAGGAGTAGAGAAGCTATACCAAGCGATCAGTGTCCTTCGGTCTTCGTCTCCACTCCGATCTCCTCGCGAAATCTCCGGTCGTCGCCTCCTCGTCGAAATGGGCACCACATCGCCTGGTTCTTTTACGGGCTCCCACCTCTGGACCGAGGCAACTCGGGCGTGAAGTTGGCTAGCCGACGCGTCCAAGGAATGCTGTAGACTAGTGTAGAAGCTTTGTCTCATAGGGTATGAAGTTGCCATGATGGAGGAATGAAACAATGAACTTTGGAGAGGTGTTTGGAATTTTGTAGCAAGAAGAATGAGATAAAATGAAAAATTCCTCATCCAAATGAAACCTCTCTCTTCTCTCCTTGAAGTGGCCGGCCCCCCTTATGAACAAATAGTGGAGGGAATTGAAAACATGAAGGGAGGTGAGTGTAGTAAAAGCAAAGGGGTGACCACATCCAAAAGTGATGATAACAATATCAAATCAATTTCTAATCCATTCTAATCTCATTAATGCTAAACCATCACGAAAAAGCAAAGATGCTTAATCTTTCATAATGCCACAAATACAAATAACACCCTCCACAAAGATAATTTGCACAACAGCAAATAACCCCCTCCATCGGAAAAGTCCGGCCGGGAAGGAACAAAGGAAAACTGGCCGGAACGGAATGCAAACTGGCAACTTCAGAAAACTGATCCCGTAATAAATTACAGGAAAACCCCGCGGCTGCATATACATGCCCGCATTTGTATTCCCACTGAATATAAATGCAAAGAGACAAAAACTACACTGTCAAATACTAGGATCCGGCTTAAACCAAAGCCGGCTAGTAAAATCCGTCCGATCACGATCTGTGCAATACCGCACGTATCTGATCGAACCCTGCCATATCTCCATATGGCCTCTACAGCGTTTCGCCCGAAACTTGAGAAACTGGTCTGTGGGGGACTCTAAAGACTCGTCAATACTTTGGTTATGGATTTAACCACTAGCACGTCAGAGGTATTAGCCAATACGTAACGGGCTACCAGGTACTGAATAAAAGGAACGTCGATGAGCGAACTCATCCTGACACCTTACTGAGCCTGTCAGTGACAATATCCGTACAGTCCGGTCCGTTCGTCTATGAGCATCGCATGGTGGGCCTAGGGGGTTGGTAAAAGTCAGACCCCCAAAAGCGGTACAAGTCATGTCGGAGTGCAGCCCAGAACACCCTGAGATACTACTGGAATACCTACCAGTAAATCTCCTGCCTTGGCCAAGGACTTTTCATGTACTGGCTCTCGTAGACACAACGCGACCTCACCCCCAATACCGGGAGAGACGAACCCCTGAAGATCCGCTCACTGCCTCCATGTGGCTCGGGACTGTACCCAACTAAAACCTGTTTGCACGTCTCCTTTGAGCGTAGTAGGGTAGTAATCAAAGCACAGTGGGAACTCACACGAGACATATGATGATCTCAGGTCGATGAACTAACCTATACACATGTCACCAGGGAACTGCTATCTGACATCAGGTATAATACCAACTAGCATGTTCCCGGCGAGTCCTGTCCGGTGTACTCATAAAACAATGAGCACCTGTATACATCTTAGGTGAACCAACTGACACCAGTGGCTTGTGAGACCGGCCACCGCCCCTCGTCGGGGTCTTGACTGTATACACTAGTCTACTCTGGAGTATCGATGCCCTGTCTCGAAACTCACACGACTAGGGACCTTTTAAGGATTTGCTTATAGACCCCAGCTCCCACGTATATGATCGCCCTCATACTGCTGGTAGTCAAACAAGAATCCTAGGGGCTCTATCAACGTGCAATAGTGACCTGTAGGGTCACCTAAAACAGTACACGATGATAAAGATAAACCAGATAGCATACTATCATCTTGAGTAAGACTGTCCTACTGGGACAGGTCCTCCCTCAATCATTGCAATCACGTGCCTGTGATCAAATAATTGACTCTGAGGGCACTATCTCCAATAATCTCCCACTTGCACTCAAGGATAATTATTGCGATGTCGCATACTCACAGCCCGTGTGATACCGAACACCCAACTCCTCTACTAGTCAGTCTCACAAAGCTCGTTTGCGAGACTATTGCATTCGAGGAATAGCCTCAGTGAGTGGATCCGCTGTAATGTTTCTTTCTATGTCTCTCTTTATCTCATGTTCGCGGAGAAAACCATCTTCCGAAATGAGCAATACCTGTCTTAGAATATGTCTGGATATCTGATGGGACCTAGCTCATAAATGAACTCCAAATCCAAACTTCTTAGACTGCATCATCAACTGAACTTAATCAGTATCCTGCGCCATCCTTCCCTCAGTATCCACCTGGACCACCTGTCCAAAATACTGCCCCTCGTCAGAGGGAAAACTATAACTCTGACAGTCACTCTGTCATCCAGGTCACCTTAGAAGCCTGGAATGATAATCGTCTCCCGAAGGAGGCAGCCGTTATCAAATCCCTAAAACATCCACTTTTGTTCTAAAGCTGCTTCCGATTGTTTCTCCAGGATTGGCTGAATATCAACTTATTGCACCTACTGCAAGAACAACATCTGGTGTGGTACTTGACATCTCATGATTGATTCAATTGCCTAAGCAAGTGATCTGCCAATCATGTACATCCCTCTCCCCTTTAGAGGGTGACTCCATCACCTGCAGGTACACTACCGTGCCAGGAGTCGTCCATTCTAAATACTCTTAGAATGCTGTCTAAGTATCCTGATTGGGAAACCACCCAAATCTAGATCTATAGATCTAGTAACCAGAATGTCTTGATATTATATCCAAGTCCCATGTGGAGAAACTACTGTGTGACAACCCAAGTATAACCGATCGTAGTATAGGAATATCACTTCCTACTCTGTGTATGTTATCCAAATACCAGGACATCACACCCTACTACCTTCTTAACAGATCCATCCCCTATTCTGATGAAGTCAAACCTATGACTGTCACATCAGAAATAGATGATCTATCTCCGTTACATCTGCTTTAGTCTATAAATAGACATAAGCCACTTGTCCACCATGCTTCCGCTGCTCCCACTGACTACGACAACCCTCTGGCAGAGTCATATACACGTGCACTTCTAAAGCTAGTTTAGAACGATGCTATACTCATCCTCCTGCCGAGTCTCACAGTCTGGAGCAACAGCAATGGAAAGTCTGGGTAAACAAGAACCTCCCTGTCACCGTCCTTGAGGCTACCGGAGTACCTCTCGGGTGCCTGAGGTTACCCACTTTATCTGCGGAGTGGCCAATGGAATGTCAAACTAGATTGAATCTTTAGGTTCTTTATCAAATCTTCAGTAATCGTTTGCGGTTCTGGAATCACTTCCAGTTCTACCATACTCCCACTGCTGTTTTCTGAAAAAATCCATTTTTATTAAAACTGTGGCGAGCCAAGAACAATATCACTATTGATCTTCCAGATGGTAGAATATCAACCCTCGTCATAGCCCGGGTCAACCCACAAACAGCCATTACAGAAATGTGCCTTGAGTTGTCCAGTGTCTGGTTTTAAGCATAAGCCGGACAACTCCCCGTACCTTAACAATGTCAAGATATGAACTGTTCTATATCCAATATAGAAACAGAGGCACTGATTTAATTGGAACCAGATTCAAATCATGCAGCTGTCTCCAGTGCATGTCACCTAAATGGAAGGAGGCCGATCAACGTTACTCAACTTAGGAGAACTTCCAATTATGAGTAACCTGAAAGAGAAGCATGTTCTCTTAACCATTACTATCAACTGAATACCATACACAAGTATCTACATCTTCGATCACCTTGAAGAATCCCGATACTTGCAACACCTGGTTCTCTACTTTACTCTTATACCTATAACTTCTCAAAACTCAGAACCTGCATTTCTACGAAACACATGTTTAAGAACTAGAGAAGTCAAAAGTAAACAGAATAAAGTATGAGTACCAACCCCTCTGTCCTAATGGACACTGGACAACATACAATACTCTGTATAAGTCCCTTGAGTCTAATAACTCATTTCCTGTGTGTCGTAGGTTGAAAACTGTACTTATGGTTAAGAAGAATTATACCGCTGTTTAATGCTCCTTACCTAACCATCCACTGATATAGGTAAATGTCATAGACATAATTTCAAAAAGGTACATCTCACTCTATAAAAATAGATGTACAGATATATCAATTTGAAATTGGTGCATAACAACGGATATTCAAAACCAAATATTTGTCGTCTAGCAAACAATCCAGGTGACTTCCTCAAATATCACCAATTACAACGAATTCCGATATAATGAGGATAATCACCTAATTCCCAATAACTTACTCCCACTCATCATCTGTAAAACCATACAGATGTGAGAACCAAACCTGGTAAATACATACCCTGGAGCAAGTGTCTAATTGGGAAATCGGTTTTCTTTTAAAAGTACACAGTGAAACTGAAACATTGAAATGTTTCGATGGGGTATCCGGGTATTCCTAGTAATGCCTCTTCCATTATCCAGATTCACAACTATAACCGTATAATTCTTTGCCATCTCTCCAAATCCCTTTATATGTCTTTAGTCGTTACCTTCTGCACACCCCTTTAGGCCAAATGGTTTTCTTCCTTCCCTACCGTTCAGCACCAGCCTATGGTTTGGAAGAAGACTATCCAATAAGCATAATGGGTGTACTGTCCTAATCCTAGGAGCACTCGCAATGCGAGAGAATGTGAAGATAAAAGACACCTGAATAAACCTTATTCCTATTTCTCCTGAACCAGAATCCATCCCCGAACTGGAAAAAGTTCCTTTCGAGTTCGTATATAACCGTACGATGGAGTATCCAATAAACTGTGGATCTTCGTAGTGATATGGAGTGTCCTGGAGAAATACAAAGGTGATTTAGGATTGGCGAAGAAATACTTGGTTTTGTCGTGAATAGCAGTTGCAATTTACTTTGCCCTCTTACTAATCCCTTTCTTTGTCTTAACTTAATACCTTCTGTACACCGTTTAGGCTAATTGGCTTTCTTCATTCCCTACCGGTCGGTACCAGCCTAAGGTTTGGAAGAAGACTATCCAATTTGCGTAATAGGTGTAGTATCTCCTAAACCAAGGAGTACTCGCAACCTGAGAGAAGCTAAAAGGAAAAGACAACTGAATAGTCCTATTCGTTTTCTCCAGAACCGGAAACCATCCTCGAATTCCTTCGAGTTCGTATATAACCATACGGTGGTTTTGTCCAATGGAAGTGAACATTCGTAGTAATACGGGGTGTCCTGGAGAAAAGGGTAAAAGTAGGAGTGGCAAAGAGGTTTGCAACTCTGACAATTCAAAAGCCAGTATTTAAGAAGGTTCGGTTAATTTTGGTCACTGAGTCATAGTCTAGGGTCGGGTCATGGTCGCTGCCAAAGAGAGAGAGAAAAGAAACACTCAGCGTGCACTCTAACCTAGATCAGAATGGTTATCACTTTATCTAATCAGGAAACCTCCCACTGTAACGTCAAATTCTTCCCCAAACCTGAATGAAGAATTAGTCGGGATCACCCGAGGAGTAAACCAACTCATCAGTGGGAATCGGGATCCGACTATCATCGCATGATAACGTGACGGAATCCGCTCACGCTATCACACTCCAGAAGTTATGCGCATATCTGGCAAGTTTCGGTTTCTTTAGAAACTCCCGATGTGATTTTTGCCCCATGCTCTTATGACCTTGACTTTGGCCAACATATCATAAGTCACATGTCAAGTTCTACCCGTCATTGTCCAGGTTAATTTGAACCCACCCGTACATACCCTTGACTTTGGCCAAAATAGAAGTACGACTGTCCCAAACCAACGCATCTATCTATGCAGCATATGAATACCCAATAGCTACCAATCACTGTTCCTTCACTTTGGCCAACATACACAGCTTGAATACTTATTGACTATTCATATGAAACGACGGAGGACTACGAATGGTTTCTGGAGAAAACCTTTAATGTAATAAACTTGATATCGTTGAAGGAACCGGATAGCTTTTTAAAAATATAGTGACGAAAACCTTTGCTAAAGAGGTCACTCTCGGTGAAGGGATCTCGGCTCTTTCCCTGTAGAATGAGGTGCAGGATATTCCAACTGAATACAATGATGCAAAGCAAAAGTAATCGGCTATAGTGAAGTTATTTCCCTAACGCAAACTTTTGTCCAAGGGGTCACCCCGGTGAAGGGATCTCGGCCCTTGCCTCGTCGACTGAGGAGCTGGATATTCACAACCGAATACCACTGTGCAAAACAAAAGAGAACGCCCTTGCAATAACAGCTTTTTTTTGAAAAAAAATTCCAATAACATCAGAATAGGTTTGTTTAGCTTGCATTGATCCGAATCAACGCAGTCCCATCAATTGATCACACCACAAAAGAACGAAAATAATGATGTACGTATATGCCATCCGCATTCGCCACTGGGTCCCGTCATCACCCGTTAGGTTACTGAACTAACGACAGAGCGGGGACTGGACTAGCACAGATGCAAAACATATACAACATCTACTAGTATATATATCAATATATAATATTCGCTCAAGGCGTGATAAAAGTGCAACATCACAGAAATGTAATCAGCATCACAGAATAATACAGATATCTGGGATCCCCGGGTTTCATAGAGCCGCTACTGAAACCCGACGTTCCCCTGGTCGTGTGGATAGCCTGTGCAATGAAATCCTAGACCCCTACGGGCACGGCGAGTTACCCGCTAAAACCTGAAGCGAGGCAGCCCCCTTCAACAACGTGAATGGACCACCCAGCACTTCACGGAATCCGGTAACTTGGGCACCCCTCCTTAGATCAACCTATACCCCTACGAGTGTGGCGAATAGCCCGCCAATTCTAGAGTAAAGCTCCCTCCGTCTCAATGCCATGAGATGCGGGCTCGTTGCCCTCTAGAACCCGGCTATCCGTGCACCCCTCCGCGGGGTAATCCTAGTACAGAAAGTAAAATATACATACAACGGGTACATCGACCTCGACCCGGTCGTGCCCCAAAAGAATAATATACAAACAGGCAGTGACGGCAGTCCACATGTCGGACGCTCGCCCCGCAATATCAAATGTACATATAAAACAAAACTATACTAATATTGCATCCAGGCTATCCCCCACGACCAATCCGCAACATCACAGCACAACACAGAACATCAACGTGAATGTCACGTTCGCAAATCCGTCTAAAAGGGCTATAGCAGATAGACTGGATTTACCGATCAAATGACATTCACGGTCGCAGATATAATATAAATACTGTGAACTAGCATGTTTCAAAAATCCGATCGAACAAATTTACTGAAGTGGGCCCCAAGCAGTACTGTAGCACTCACAGAAAATCTGGGCCCAAAATGAATATCCCAAAACCCCTATTTCCAAACCAGAAGCCAACTGAAAAAATTCCGTACGGCGTTGACTCACTTCCACCGTGGAAACGATGCCAAACCAGGGGTTTGGCCACGTTTTCGCTGTCATACAGAGGCATCACCTTACGAAATTTTTGCAAAATGCTTACAATCCTCTGCACATGTTTCTGCAATGACCTGAAAAATTTTTAGAGCTAAAAAAAATTTCGAAAGAAACCAGTGCACTTGAAAATACGGTTTT
This sequence comes from Agapanthus africanus, assembly GCA_030015575.1. NCBI lineage: Eukaryota > Viridiplantae > Streptophyta > Magnoliopsida > Asparagales > Amaryllidaceae > Agapanthus > Agapanthus africanus. The sequence continues at coordinate 486,578 of JASDDO010000136.1, forward strand.
TTAGGATTTCTGTTCGATCGAGTTCTAAACATACTAGAGCAAGCTAGACTCAGTTAATGGCGTGGCTCTAATACCAATGTAAGTGCACGGCGGCGCCCCGGCCGTCAATCCGACGCCGGAAATGCGGAAACGAAAAACTTTCAAAAACTTGTAACCAGCACCACCGCACACTTTCAACCCAGATCGGGCCATTAACCTAACTCTAGCAAACAAGAAAAGGAGTAGAGAAGCTATACCAAGCGATCCGTGTCCTTCGGTCTTCGTCTCCACTCCGATCTCCTCGCGGAATCTCCGGTCGTCGCCTCCTCGTCGAAACGGGCACCACATCGCCGGGTTCTTTTATGGGCTCCCACCTCTGGACCGAGGCAACTCGGGCGCGAAGTTGGCTAGCCGACGCGTCCAAGGAATGTTGTAGACTAGTATAGAAGCTTTGTCTCATGGGGTATGAAGTTGCCATGATGGAGGAATGAAACAATGAACTTTGGAGAGGTGTTTGGAATTTTGTAGCAAGAAGAATGAGATGAAATGAAAAATTCCTCATCCAAATGAAACCTCTCTCTTCTCTCCTTGAAGTGGCCGGCCCCCCTTATGAACAAATGGTGGAGGGAATGAAAACATGAAGGGGGGTGAGTGTAGTAAAAGCAAAGGGGTGACCACATCCAAAAGTGATAATAACAATATCAAATCAATTTCTAATCTATTCTAATCTCATTAATGCTAAACCGTCATGAAAAAGCAAAGATGCTTAACCTTTCATAATGCCACAAATACAAATAACACCCTCCACAAAGATAATTTGCACAATAGCAAATAACCCCCTCTATCGGAAAAATCCGGCCGGGAAGGAACAAAGGAAAACTGGCCGGAACGGAATGCAAACTGGCAATTTCAGAAAACTGGTCCCGTAATAAATTACAGGAAAACCCCGCGACTGCATATACATGCCCGCATTTGTATTCCCACTGAATATAAATGCAAAGAGACAAAAACTACACTGTTAAATACTAGGATCCGGCTTAAACCAAAGCCGGCTAGTAAAATCCGTCCGATCACGATCCGTACAATGCCGCACGTATCTGATCGAACCCTGCCATATCTCCATACGGCCTCTACAGCGTTTCGCCCGAAACTTGAGAAACTGGTCTGTGAGGGACTCTAAAGACTCGTCAATACTTTGGTTGTGGATTTAACCACTAGAACGTCAGAGGTATTAGCCAATACGTAACGGGCTACCAGGTACTGACTAAAAGGTACGTCGATGAGCGAACTCATCCTGACACCCTACTGTGTCTGTCAGTGACAATATCTGTACAGTCCGGTCCGTTCGTCTATGAGCATCGCATGGCGGGCCTAGGGGGTTGGTAAAAGTCAGACCCCCAAAAGCGGTACAAGTCGTGTCGGAGTGCAGCCCAGAACACCCTGAGATACTACTGGAATACCTACCAGTAAATCTCCTGCCTTGGCCAAGGACTTTTCATGTACTGGCTCTCATAGACACAGTGTGACCTCACCCCCAATACCGGGAGAGACGAACCCCAGAAGATCCGCTCACTGCCTCCATGTGGCTCGGGACTGTACCCAACTAAAACCTGTTTGCACGTCTCCTTTGAGCGTGGTAGGGTAGTAATCAAAGCACAGTGGGAACTCACACGAGACAAATGACGATCTCAGATCGATGAACTAACCTGTACATATGTCACCAGGGAACTGCTATCTGACATCAGGTATAATACCAACTAGCATGTTCCCGGCGAGTCCTGTCCGGTGTACTCATAACCCAATGAGCACCTGTATACATCTTAGGTGAACCAACTGACACCAGTGGCTTGTGAGACCGGCCACCGCCCCTCGTTGGGGTCTCGACTGTATACACTAGTCTACTCTGGAGTATCGATGCCCTGTCTCGAAACTCCCACGACTAGGGACCTTTTAAGGATTTGGTTATAGACCCCAGCTCCCACGTATATGATCGCCCTCATACTGCTGGTAGTCAAGCAAGAATCCTATGGGCTCTATCAATGTGCAATAGTGACCTGTAGGGTCACCTAAAGCAGTACACGATGATAAAGATAAACCGGATAGCATACTATCATCTTGAGTAAGACTATCCTACTGGGACAGGTCCTCCCTCAATCATTGCAATCACGTGCCTGTGATCCAATAATTGACTCTGAGGGCACTATCTCCAACAGTTACATAAAGAAGGATATTTGGATCCGTTCGAATATCAATCATATGCAACTCGTCAATCCTGTCTCAAAGGAAAGATGACAAAGACTTCGTTCACTGGACACGGAGTAAGATTGAGCGAGCTTTTGGGACTCGTACACAGCGACGTGTACGGTCCAATGTCTACACATGCACGAAGCGGTTATTCTTACTTCATTACTTTTACGGATGAATTTTCAAGGTACGGATATGTCTTCTTAATGAAATATAAATCCGAAGCCTTTGGAAAATTCCAGGAATATAAGAATGAAGTAGAAAAACAAACCGACAAAAGTATCAAGGCACTGAGATCTGATCGAGGTGGTGAATACTTGAGTGCCGAATTCCTGGATTACCTAAAAGAGAATGGAATTCTCTCTCAGCTTACTCCTCCATACACTCCGCAACATAACGGTTTATCGGAGAGACGGAACCGGACCCTATTGGATATGGTACGTTCCATGATGAGTAACGCTGAGTTACCGCGATCATTCTGGGGATATGCACTAAAATCAGCTGCATACCATTTGAACAGAGTTCCAACTAAGACTGTGCCTACCACACCATATCAGATGTGGTCTGGGAAGAAACCCTATCTTAAGCACATTAAGACATGGGGATGTCCAGCTTTTGTCAAAAAGCAGCATGCGAACAAACTCGAGACATGCTCAGTACAGTGCAAGTTTGTGGGATATCCAAATAACTCCAAGGGATATTTCTTCTATTGCAAAGAGGAACAAAAGGTTTTTGTTTCTCGTCATGCCCACTTCTTGGAAACCGAGTTTTTGGAAAATCAGATAAGTGGGAGCGCAATAGAACTGGAAGAAATTCCAGAACCATGAGCTATTACTGAAAGCTTAGTAGAACCAGAGGGTTCGAAAGATCAGGACATTCCTGCACCGCTCCGCAGGAGTAGTAGGTAGTCTTATCCGCCCGAGAGATACTACGGTTTTCTCATAGACGGGGATAGAGAGGATTGCATCATTGATAGTGATGAGCCAACTAGCTTCCAGCAGGCCATTCAGAGCGTTGACTCGGTAAAATGGTTGGATGCAATGCGGGCCGAAATGGAGTCCATGTACACCAACAAAGTATGGACGTTGGACGTTGCTCCAGATGGGGTAAAACCCGTAGGATGCAAGTGGATCTTCAAAAGGAAGATTGGTGTAGATGGACAGGTTGAGACCTATAAGGCTAGACTTGTTGTAAAGGGTTTTCGTCAAAGACCTGGTTTGGACTATGACGAAACCTTTTCTCCAGTGGCTATGCTGAAATCCATTCGGATCCTTCTTGCCATTGATGCCTTCCACGATTATGAGATTTGGCAGATGGACGTAAAGACCGCTTTTCTAAATGGAAATTTAGAGGAGTGTGTCTATATGGACCAGCCAGAGGGTTTCATTCAGAGTGGGAGCAGCGGAAAGGTGTGCAAGTTGCTTAAGTCCATCTATGGACTAAAGCAGGCATCGCGGAGTTGGAACATCTGTTTTGATGAGACGGTCAAAGAATTTGGGTTTATCAAAAATCCAGATGAACCATGTATCTATAGTAGATTTGTAGCAAGAACTGTCGTATTCCTCGTTTTATACGTGGATGACATTCTCTTAATAGGAAATGACATTCCTATGCTACAATCTGTCAAAAGGTTCTTGTCATACAGGTTCTCCATGAAAGACCTGGGTGATGCCTCTTACATTCTGAGGATCCGGATCTATCGTGACAGATCCAAGAGGATATTAAGACTTTCACAGTCCAGGTACATCGACACCATACTGAAAAGATTCAGTATGGAATATTCCAAGCGCGGTAATCTACCGGCTTGTCACGGGATCACCGTCTCCAAAGAGATGTCTCCCAAGACTGATTTGGAAAGGGATCAAATATCTATTATACCCTACGCTTCTGCGGTAGGCTCTATAATGTATGCGATGTTGTGTACCAGACCAGATGTAGCTTATGCACCGAGTGTGGTAAGCCGGTATCAGTCAAACCCTGGGGAGAAGCACTGGATAGTGGTAAAGAACATTCTCAAGTACCTGAGAAGGACTAAGGAGATGTTGTTGGTGTATGGCGGAAAAGACCTCCAGATCGAGGCCTTTGCTGACTCCAGCTTCCAAAGTGACAAGGATGATTCCAAGTCCATGTCGGGTTGTGTCTTTACCCTCAATGGAGGGGCGGTGTGTTGGAAGAGTTCCAAACAGGAAACCGTTGCTGACTCGACGATGGAAGCGGAATATATCGCTGCTGCAGATGCCGCAAAAGAAGCCGTCTGGATAAGGAAATTCTTAACGGAACATCAGGTGGTTCCATCCATTATTGATCCAATACCTCTGTATTGCGACAACAACGGGGCTATAGCTTTAGCGAAGGAACCCAGGTCCCATCAGAAGTCCAGACACATCTGTTGGATATATGTATGCCCTAGAGGCCATTATGAGATAGTGTATGTACTGATGTATATATATATATATATATTCGGGGGACAGTCTTGCTCGATATGATAGTATGCTATCTGGTTTTACTTTATCATATGTTCACTTGATCATGTTTATATTCATTTGGTGCATGTTGATAAAGCCCTAAGGATATTGGCTTGACTACTGGCATTATGATGCAGATCATACTAGTGGGACATCTGTAGTTTATAAGCATATCCTTGAAATGTTCCTAGTCGTAGGTATATCGAGACAGGGCATCGATATTCCAGTTTAGACTAGCGTATACCATTCTTGTTCCATATGATGGGCGATGGATCATCCCATATCCGTCTGGTGTGTTGACACCGAAGATAGTATATGGGTGCTCAGTGAGACTGGGTACACTGAACGGACTCACCGAGAACTCCTATATGGTATTATATCATACGTCGGATAGCAGTTCTCAGGTGACACTGGTACAGGTTAGTCTGTAGACCCGAGATCGTCATAGAGTCTTGTGTGTCCTCCCACTGTACTTTGATCTCCACCCTACTGCGGCTCTACTGAGTCGTACAAACAGGTGGATTTTGGGTATAGTCTCGAGGCATATGGAGGCAGTGAGCGATAGGAGGGGTTTCGTCTCTCTCGGTATTGGGGGTTGATGCTGTGCTGTGCACGATTGGCTATAACGGGAAGTCCCTGGCCAGGGCTGCTGAGATATTACTGATAAGTGTTATCAGTAAGTTTCTCGATCTGTTATAGACCATATACCGGCATGACTTATTGAGTTATTGGGGTCGACGATTCCATCCCTAGACTCGATATGCAGCATATCTGAGGAAGAGACCGGACTGTACGGTTAGTGTTGCCGGATGGATTGACAGGAGTTTTGACAGGTTCGCTTGTTCTTATTCTGATCGCTCAATACCCGGGTGGCCGTTACGTTTAGCTGACCGCTTACGGCTTGTAGGTGTTTGATATGATCATCATCTACTGCTGGCGTATTGACGAGTCTTAGAGTCCCACATAGAAGTTTCTCGGCTCTGGCGAAATGAAGTGGTGCACATATGAGATATGTGCGGAGCCTCGATTAAATACTAGTATATGATACTGTATTTTAATCGGGCATTTAATATTAGTCAGGTCGTATAAGATATGACCAATTTATTAAATCAAGTGTTGATTTAATATAGGCTTTTATATTATTTATTTAAATCCTTTTCTTCTTATGGATACATGCATGTATATGTACATGATGATGTGCATACATACATACAAACATGAAAAGTATCATGGTTGATGATACAAAGAGGATGGCAATATAAGAATCATATTGTAGATAAAATATTATATGGATATTTTCAATAAAGATTAAAGGCAAAAGAAAAGATTAATGAGTCATTTCTTCTACACTTTTCTACACATTTCCATGGTTGAATTTAACTCAACAATGGTTTCTTTTCCTTTTGCCTTTAACCTAAATTGAAATATCTAGATATTATATTTAACTATAGTTATGGTTATGATAAGATATATCTCTCTCTCTCTCATTTTCTTTTTATTATTATCATTTTCACTCCAAAAAAAAAGAGAAAGACATCTTCTTCCTCAAAACCCTAGCTCTCTTTTAAATGTTAAAATAGAGTTAGAGAAAGAAAAGAAAAGGTATTAAATAAGAATAGCAACCACTTCATCATCCTACACAACCTTAGCTATCTTGTGTAGGGTGTTGTGCTTCAAGTTTTTCAAAGATCGAAGGAAGCATCAAGCTTAGAGCAAAGTGCTTTGGGTGGATCATCATGGACGAGGAGTTGATCAAGCGAACCTTTTCAAAGCCAAGGAGTCTTCCAAAGAGATCTACAAAGGTTGTAGTCTCATCATTTAGTATAACTTAACTCTTAATTGTTGATACTATTAATAGTTACTTCATATATTCTAGTTCGATTCTTTGTATAGTTTGCTTAGCACCTCAAAATTTTATTGTTATAGCATGTATGATGCTTCTAAACCCTAATAGAGGTGTTAAGAAAACCCTACAGTGGTATCAGAGCCAAGCTAGAGCTTTGTAGTAACCTAGACGACGTGGAAAACATCGAACGGACGAAAAACGACACCCGGGGGGTGCTCTCTGGAAATTTTTTCAAAACCTGGAATTTTTCAAATTAAAAATATGTAAAAAATTAAGCAGGGAAATATATGGGCCCACCAGAAAAATGATCCCTTATATCGACCATACGACCGCGGAACCGCGGCCAAAGTGGCCTTGTTGCGTCGGTTCCGCGGTGCTGTAGGTGATTCAGGGGCCGTATTTTCTTGTGCTGGCCCGTATGTGTTTTCTAATGTTACTGGTATTTTTAGAATCTGCTCAGGTATTGAGCTTTCAGAGCAGTCTGTGGTTGTTTAAATCGTTTGATCGGATGTTTCAACGTCGCTTAGTTTAATAGTATGTGATACAATAATTGAAATCTACAAATTTGTTTGTTGCGTGTAAATCTAGCAGTTCGGTCTCGGGATAAACGGAAATCTTGTTGAATTATCCGGTTTGTTTTGAAAAGGTGTTTTCTTGAATGAGACCCAAATGCGAGCTTTACATTATTTAGGCATGAAATCTTGTATATGTGATATTCCGGATTTGTGTTGTCTAAAGGCAGTTAAAGATTCCAATTGTTGTATTTTTTCCATTTTATTTCTCTGTGACTGTAAGTGTAGTATGTATTACCGGTTTTTGTTGCTATACATCAATGACGATCGGTGTATGCATACTTACTTACGTTGATGATATTTGATATTTTGTGTCGATGAGATTTGATATGCAGGATTGTCGCAATGAATAGCCGGGGGTTTTTCTTTTTTTTGTGAGATGAGAATATTCTTTTAATTCATGTAAAATTAAATTGTATGTAATATTCTTTTATTTGGGGCACTTCCGGGATGAGGTTGTTGTCACCAGTGTTGTATATTATTTACTTTTCCGCATTAGGATAGACCCAAGGTGGAGGGCACAAGTGACCGGGTTCTTGGGTTCAGTGGGAGGCCATCTCGAGGAGTCGAGACCGGGTCTCCTAAACTCCAGAATTGGTAGGGTCGCTTGCCGCTCTCGTAGGGGTCTAGGGGTGTGGGCTTGGCTGTTCATCGCGACCGTGGAATCCGTATTTTTTATTGCTGGCTAAATATAAAATACAGACCTCCTAGATATCCTTTATGTGCTTCTGCTGCTTTTAATTATCTGATGTGATCTTTTAATGCATATCTGAGACGAATGAAATATTATATATATATGATATATATTAGACGTTACTTATGTTTTTCACCCGCACTAGCCCCGTCCCGGTATGCCGTTAGTTAAGTAACCTAACGGTGCATATCAGGACACTGTGACGAATGCGAGTGGCATAAGTGTACGTTATATTTTCGTTTCTTTCTGTAATGGCTTAGGATTTAAATGATGGGACTACATTAATGAGATTAATGTAAAAGATAAATGAACCTAAAAAGATGTTGTAGAATCAGATTTGAAACACACTCGGCCTTTTTGTAAAAAAAGCAAGTTTCAAAATGCGGAGCTTAAGCCACTCCTTTTAAACCCATTAGATTCTACAACGATATCAAGTTCAAAGCGTCAAAAGTTTTCTTAAAAACTATCCGCAACCCTCCGTCATTTTAGGAAGTAGAGTACTTAATATTCGTGCTGCGTATTTTGACTTTAGTTAAGGCGCAGTGTACGGTAGCTGAGTGATGTCTTCCTACACTGCATATGATGCAGATTAGTTAGGACATTCATATGATTATGTTGACTTTAGTTAAGGGTCATATGAGTGGGTCTAGTTAATCACGAAATGACGGGAAGAACTTGACTAGCACTTATGATATGTTGACTTTAGTTAAGGTCATAAGTACTAGGGGTAAAAATAATATCGGGAATTTCAAGAGTTGAAAATTACAATGAGATTGTATATCTTCTATATGATAGTAGGATCCCGATCCCACTGCGAGCAAATGTTGCTCCCGGGAGAATTTTGCACTTTACAATTAGCTGACTCGGTAGGTGTCTAGAAAGGTGCCAAACGGGGCTACGCCTCTGGGAAGACGAGGTTTACTTTAATTAGGTCCGTGCGAAAGCACGGGGAACCTCCCTCGAGTACCGGCACTGGCCTGGCTGAGAGGTTGGCGAAGTTGTAGAATGTAATTAATCCCGGCTAGTTTTCTTTTTAAAAGGTTTTAAAGAAAATTTGATAAAAACAGTGGGAGACATCGATTAGACAAGATAATAACCAATCTGATCTTTGCAAGAGCTTTCGCTAAGTGTATTCTTTTCTCTCTCTTAATGGCAGATACCCATGACAGGACTTAAGCTTTTATTAGATAAAAACAAGCTGAATGGGACCAACTATAAAGACTGGCTGAGGAATTTAAACATAGCCTTGACTTATGATAAAGTATCATATGTCCTTACAGCTCCAGCCCTGCCCCCCTAGGTCCTAAATCTTCAGTTGCGGATAGGGAAATCCGCAAGACATGGGACGCTGACTGTGCCACGGCAAAATGCCTCGCACTTGCATCGATGGATAACACACATCAAAAGCAGCACGAGAATATGGACGTACAAGCCATATTCCTCCATACAAAAGAGTTGTATGGAGAGCAATCCCGCGTATTACGATATGAAGCGTCTAAGAAACTGTTTCAGATGCGCATGACCGCTGGCACAGCAGTAGGAGACCATGTTCTGAAAATGATAGCTCTCATAGAAGAGCTTGAGGACCTTGGGTGGACAATGGACAATGAACAGTATACAGATATTATTCTGCAGTCTCTCCCCTCCACCTTTGCTCAGTTCATCGTTAACTTCAACATGCACAACATGGAGAAGGAACTGCCTGAACTTCTTAATATGTTAATGAGTGCAGAGAGCACACTGAAGTCAGTGAAGACTCCCGTTATGAGTGTTGGGCAATCCTCCTCCTCTTACCCAAAGGCTAAGGCCAAGGGAAAGATGAAGAAGAAACCCACCAAACCTAAGGGTGGAGTCAAAAAGGTGAAGGGAAAAGGCAAGTCCAAGGTTGGGGCATCAGAGAAAGGTGAATGTTTCCATTGCAAGAAGACGGGACACTGGAAGAGGAACTTATTGAGTACCTAGCACTCAAGAAGAAGCATAGTGATGCTTCAGCTTCAGGTGTGTTCGTAATTAAAAACTGTTTTTCTATTAACTCTGCTTCCTGGGTATTGGATACCGGTTCGGGTTCTCATATTTGCAATTCTGTGCAGGCGTTGAGAAATAGCAGAGTTCTGAAGACAGGTGATCATACTCTCCAAGTTGGAAATGGTTCCAATGTAAATGCAGTTTCAGTAGGAGAGTATCACCTAGGTTTGCCTTCGGGTTGTATATTGGTTTTTAACCCGTGTTATTTTGTACCAAGTATGCTTTGTAATATTATATCTGTTTCCTTGTTAGACAATGAAGGGTATCATTTTGCTGTGCAACACAATGTTATGAACATTAGGCTGAATCAAGAGTTGATTGGTTGTGGTACATTAAATAATGGGATATACGTCCTTAATCAACACACAGTTTTCAACATACAACACAAAAATAAAAGAAAATTTTCAGAGATAAATGAAGCTTTTCTTTGGCATTGTAGACTTGGTCATATTAATGAAACAAGACTAAACAAGCTTCATAAAGATGGATATTTAAATTCATTTGAGTATAAATCTTATGCAACTTGCCAGTCTTGTATCAAAGGTAAAATGACCAAAACCCTGTTTACAGGACACGGAGAAAGAGCTACTGAGCTCCTAAGCCTCATACATAGTGATGTATACGGACCTATGTCTACACATGCTAGAGGCGGTTTTTCATACTTCATAACTTTTACTGATGATTTCTCAAGATTTGGTCATGTGTATTTGATAAAACATAAATCTGAAGCTTTCGAGAAATTCAAGGAGTATAAACATGAAGTAGAAAACCAAACAAGAAAGAGTATCAAGATACTTCGATCAGATCGAGGTGGAGAGTACTTAAGTACTGAGTTCTTAAACTTCCTAAAAGAGAATGGGATTCTCTCTCAGCTCACTCCACCTTACACACCACAGCACAACGGTGTGTCAGAACGAAGGAACCGTACCCTATTAGATATGGTACAATCCATGATGAGTGATTCTGAGTTACCTCTCTCGTTTTGGGGGCATGCATTGGAAACAGCAGCTTTTCTGTTAAACAAAGTTCCAACCAAGACCGTGTCTACCACTCCATATGAGATATGGCATGGGAAGAAACCATCTCTTAAAAGAGTTAAGATTTGGGGTTGTCCGGCTTTTGTTAAAAAGCAGAATCCAGACAAACTCGAGACACGATCAGTCAAATGTATATTTGTAGGATATCCTAAACATTCATTTGGGTATCTTTTCTACCACAAAGAGGAACAAAAAGTATTTGTTTCTCAGTATGCCACCTTTTTAGAAGATGAGATTTTTTCAAACAATATAAATGGCAATGTGGTAGATCTAGAAGAAGTTCTAGAAACACAAGTTACAAATGACAACTTGGCTGAACCTGAAGTTATAACAGAATCTAATGAACCTCAGCCACTCCGTAGATCTGGTAGGACTTCTCGCCCACCGGAGAGATACTACGGTTTTCTCGTTGATGGTGATAGAGAAGATTGCATCATGGATGATGATGATCCTGCCAGTTTTCATCAGGCTATCACGAGTGGTGACTCTGTGAATTGGCTGGATGCCATGAGATCCGAAATGGAGTCCATGTACACCAACAAAGTATGGACTTTGGAAGATGTACCCTCCGGGATAAAACCTGTGGGATGCAAATGGATCTTTAAAAGAAAGATCGGTGTAGATGGACAGGTAGAGACCTATAAGGCAAGGTTGGTAGCGAAAGGTTTTCGTCAAAGACCAGGTTTGGACTATGACGAGACTTTCTCTCCGGTAGCCATGCTTAAATCCATTCGGATCCTACTTGCTATTGCTGCTCACTACAACTATGAAATCTGGCAGATGGACGTTAAAACTGCATTCCTGAATGGTGATTTAGAGGAATGCGTTTATATGGATCAGCCAGAAGGATTCATTGAAAGTGGGAGCAGCGGTAAAGCATGTAAGCTACTTAAATCCATTTATGGATTAAAGCAGGCATCACGGAGTTGGAACATCTGTTTTGATGATGTTATCAAAGAGTTTGATTTCATCAAAAATCCAGATGAACCTTGTGTTTATAAGAAGACTGTAGGAAGAAATGTCGTAATCCTCGTATTGTACGTAAATGACATACTTCTGATAGGAAATGACATTCCTATGCTACAGTCGGTCAAATCATTCTTATCACAAAGGTTCTCCATGAAGGACCTGGGAGATGCCACATACATATTGGGTATACGGATCTATAGGGATAGATCCAGACGGTTATTGGGATTGTCCCAAACCAAGTACATAAACACCATCCTAAAGAGATTTAGTATGGAAGACTCCAAGCGGGGTGCCTTACCCACTTGCTACGGAGTCACTCTCTCAAAAGACGATTGCCCAAAGTCTGATATAGAGAGAGCTCGCATGAGCATTATTCCCTATGCTTCGGCAGTAGGATCGATAATGTATGCAATGTTATGTACACGCCCTGATGTTGCTTATGCACTTAGTGTAGTAAGCAGGTATCAATCTAACCCAGGGGAGAATCACTGGATTGCTGTAAAGAACATTCTTAAGTACTTGCGAAGGACTAAAGAATTGTTCTTGGTATATGGTAATGGGGATCTCCAAATGGAGGCCTTTACCGATTCGAGCTTCCAGAGTGACAAGGATGACAGCAAGTCTATCTCAGGGTTTGCATTTACCCTCAATGGAGGGACGGTGAGTTGGAAGAGTTCCAAACAGGATACCGTTGCAGACTCAACGATGGAAGCTGAATATATTGCTGCAAATGATGCTGCCAAGGAAGCTGTCTGGATGAGAAAGTTCATCGCGGAGCTAGGAGTAGTTCCAACCATTATTGATCCAATACCTCTGTATTGTGACAATAATGGGGCTATGGCGTTGGCCAAAGAGCCCAGGTCCCATCAGAAGTCCAGACACATCCTGAGGCGATATCATGTGATCCGGGAGATAGTTGATCGCCGCGAGATCGAGATTAAGAGAGTAGACACAAAGAACAACGCTGCGGATCCATTCACCAAGGCCCTCCCTCAGCCGCAGCATGAGCGACTTTTTGAGATGTTGGGTATGAGATATGCAAATAACTGGCCTTAGTGCAAGTAGGAGATTGTTGGATATATGTATGCCCTAGAGGCCATTATGAGATAGTGTATGTACTGATGTATATATATATATATATATATATATATATATATATTTGGGGGACAGTCTTGCTCGATATGATAGTATGCTATCTGGTTTTACTTTATCATATGTTCACTTGATCATGTTTATATTCATTTGGTGCATGTTGATAAAGCCCTAAGGATATTGGCTTGACTACTGGCATTATGATGCGGATCATACTAGTGGGACATCTGTAGTTTATAAGCATATCCTTGAAATGTTCCTAGTCGTAGGTATATCGAGACAGGGCATCGATATTCCAGTTTAGACTAGCGTATACCATTCTTGTTTCATATGATGGGCGATGGATCATCCCATATCCGTCTGGTGTGTTGACACCGAAGATAGTATACGGGTGCTCAGTGAGACTGGGTACACTGAACGGACTCACCGAGAACTCCTATATGGTATTATATCATACGTCGGATAGCAGTTCTCAGGTGACACTGGTACAGGTTAGTCTG